>SJXQ01012367.1:287099-300001 GCA_006408695.1 Aepyceros melampus
GTGCCAGCCAGCATACCCGCCAGTGCACCTGCCAGTGTGCCTGCCATTCAGCGTGCCAGGCAGTGTGCCTGCCAGTGTGCCTGCAAGTCGGGTGCCAGCCAGCGTGCCTACCAGTGCGCCTGCCATCCAGCATGCCAGGCAGTGTGCCCGCCAGTGCGTCTGCCTTTTGGGTGCCAGCCAGCAAGCCAGCCAGTGTGCCCATCATTGCGCCTGCCATCCGGTGTGCCAGGCAGTGTGCCCGCCAGTGCGCGTACCAGTCGGATGCCAGCCAGCGTGCCCGCCAGTGCACCCGCCAGTGCGCCTGCCATCCAGCGTGCCAGCCAGCATGCCCGCAAGTGGGCCCGCCAGTGCGCCTGCCTTCCGGCGTGCCAGGCAGTGTGCCCACTAGTGCGCGTACCAGTCTGGTGCCAGCCAGCATGCCCACCTGTGCGCCCACCAGTGCGCCTGCCATCCAGCGTGCCAGGCAGTGTGCCTGCCAGTGCGCCTGCTAATGGGGTGCCAGACAGCGTGCCCGCCAATGCGTCTTCCCGTCGGGTGCCAGCCAGCGTGCCTGCCAGTGTGCCCACCAGTGCGCCTGCCATCTGGCGTGCCAGGCAGAGTGCNAAAGGTCCATCTAGTCAAGGCTATGGTTTTTCCAGTGGTCATGTATGGATGTGAGAGTTGGACAGTGAAGAAAGCTGAGAGCCGAAGAATTGATGCTTTTGAACTGTGGTGTTGGAGAAGAGTCTTGAGTGTCCCTTGGACTGCAAGAAGATCCAACCAGTCCATCCTAAAGGAGATCAGTCCTGAGTGTTCCTTGGAAGGAATGATGTTGAAGCTGAAACTCCAATACTATGGTCACCTCATGTGAAGAGTTGACTCATTGGAAAATACACTAATGCTGGGAAGGATTGGAGGCAGGAGGAGAAGGGGACAACAGAGGATGAGATGGCTGGATGGCATCACTGACTCAAGGGACATGAGTTTGAGTAAACTCCAGGAGTTGGTGATGGACAAGGAGGCCTGGCGTACTGTGATTCATGGGGTCACAAAGAGTCGGATATTACTGAGCAACTGAACTGAAATACTTGCTAAGTTGTTAAAGCCAAAACATAGAGAAATCACATTTTTAATCATAACTAGCATTTATTGTGCACTGCTGCTGCTGCTACTGCTGCTAAGTCACTTCAGTTGTGTCCGACTCTGTGCGACCCCATAGATGGCAACCCACCAGGCCCCCTCATCCCTAGGATTCTTCAGGCAAGAACACTGGAGTGGGTTGCAATGTCCTTCTCCAATGCATGAAAGTGAAAAGTGAAAGTGAAGACACTAAGTCGAGTCCGACTCTTAGCGACCCCATGGACTGCAGCCCACCAGGCTCCCCCGTCCCTGGGATTCTCCAGGCAAGAGTACTGGAGTGGGGTGCCATTGCCTTCTCCGTATTGTGTACTACTTGAAGGCAACTCCACAAGAGGGTACTAATGTTGTCTCTACCATATTACAGATGAAGATAATGATGAATGGAAGGAGTTGATGTTTGTCTGAATTCACACAGCTAGAAAGCAGTGAAGGTGAGATTTGAACTCTGGGATCCAGACTTTTTATGTTTTGTAGGTAACTACCAGGCTATGTTGGGCTTCCCAGGTGTGCTAGTGGTAAAGAATCTGCCTGCCAATGCAGGAGACATAAGAGATGCAGGTTTGATCCCTGGGTCCAGAAGATCCTCTGGAGTAGGAAATGACAACCCACTCCAGTATTCTTACCTGGAGAATCCCATGGACTGAGGAGCCTGGCAGACTATCATCCATGGGGTTACAAAGAGTCAGACACGACTAAGCACAACACAACAACCAGGCTATATTACATCATCCCATAAAGAGGCTTCCTCTCCTGAACTAAAGTCCACAAGACTTCTGATTTGTGCTTTGCCAGATACATCACTGATGGCCATGAGACAAAAGATTTGATCTCTACTCAGGGTCGAACATTTATTCACAAAGATACATGTTCTGTTCATTTGAATTAGTCAACATGTAGCTCATACAACTGTAAACAGAGAAGGAATGGAAATCAAAAAGAAAACAAAATAATAGTAATCTGCCCTGTGTGTGTGTGTGTGTGTGTGTGTTCACTTACCAAGTCATATCCAACTCTACGTGACCCCAGGGACTTTAGCCCACCAGGCTCTTCTGTCCATAGGATTCTCCAGGAAAGAATACTGGAGTAAGTTGTCATTACCTACACCAGGGGATCTTCCCAACCCAGGGATATAACCCACGAATCTGCCCTATATCAGCTACTATGTGTGACCCTCAACAAGGCAATCTTCTCTGTCTGCTATATCTGTATGCAAGAAACTTGGTGGGAGAAGGGAGGGAGTATCCTGTTAAATATGTTCACATACTCGGTCATTTGAGAAAATAAAGGCATCTGTTTTCTTGACATTGAACTATTTGTCTGAGATTAAGTACCCAACAACATTCTGATTATAGGTTTATAATCATCTTAGTTCTTTTTACTACCAAACCCAGTGAGCTAAAACACATCAGTTTACCTCTCTGCTACCCAGGGAAAAATTCCTGCCTCTCTGACAAGTCTTTAAACTCTTCCTGGAAGGGTTACATGACACACTTATCTTTAACCTTTCCTAGTACAGGGGGAACACATACCCATGCCCAGCACCGTGAAAAGCACTGTGGAGGTGAAGTTAGTCATCAGCATCATAGTAGTAGGAATAACTGTCACTGACTAAGCACTGCCAAAGGCACTGGGCATTTTATATATGCTAGCGTCTGCCTCCAATGCGGGAGACCCGGGTTCGATTCCTGGGTTGGGAAGATCCCCTGGAGAAGGAAATGGCAACCCACTCCAGTATTCTTGCTTGGAGAATCTCATGGACTGAGGAGCCTGGTGGGCTGCAGTCCATGGGGTCACAAAGAGTCGGACACGACTGAGTGACTTTACTTACTTACTTACTTACTTATTTCATTTAATCCTCAAAACCACATTATGAACTAGGTACCATGATTATTGGGCTTCTCTGGTGGCTCAGAAGGTAAAGGATGTGACTGCAATGAGAGAGACGTGGGTTCGATCCCTGGGTTGGAAAGATCCTCTGGAGAAGAAAATGGCAACCCACTCCAGTATTCTTGCCTAGGAAATCCCAAGGACAGAGGGCCTGGTGGGCTACAGTCCATGGGGTCACAAGGAGTCAGACATAACTGAGCAACTTTCACTTTTCACTGTTATTATTGCTGTTTTACAAATAAAGAAAATGAGACATGGTATGGACTGTTTGTCCCATAGAGAGTGGGTCTTCTCTTCTAGATGAGGAAATTCAAACATCTGGAAAGTTCTTCATGCAATAGCCTCACAGATACCCCAGATTCAGCATGTACAGCAGGAGAGGCAGAGCGTGAGGAGAAGAAATTGTGAGAGGAAACAGAGATCAGAGAGGAGAAATTTGTGCTGTTGCTGACTCTGAAAACAGAGGAAGGGGCCATGCATCCAAGAACATAAAAGCCTCTAGAAGCTGGAGAAGGCAAGGAAATAGACTCTCCCTAGAGCTACCAGAGGAGCTTCCCAGGTGGTGCAGTGGTAAAGAATCCGCCTGCAATGCAGGAGACAAGGGTTTGATCCCTGGGGCAGGAAGATCCCCTGGAGAAGAAAATGGCAACCTACTCCAGTATCCTGCCTGGAGAATCCCATGGATGGAGGAGACTGGCAGGCTGCAGTCCATAGGACCCCAAAGACTTGGACTCCACTGAGCATAAACACACACACACACACACACACACACACACCAGAAGGCACATTGTCCAGTCAACCCCTTGATTTTAGTCCACTGAGAATGAATTTACACTTTTGACCTCCAGAACCATAAGATAATAAATCTGTGTTATTTTCAACCACCTGGTTTGTGGCAATCCATGACAGCAGTCATGGCAAATGAAACCAGGGGATGACCTCACCATTCATCTGTTCCTCCAAATCTTGTGCTCTCTGTCATTGTCTCTGCCTCTTCTCACCACCCCCTTTCTGAATTGACACCCTTCTCCAATCTCATCTGGATGATCGCTATAGCTTGCAAACAGATATTCCTTCTTCCAGTCTCGTTTCATCCTCTAAACTGTTCTGCTCATGTTTGTCCATGTGATTTGTCTAAAATTTTTCTTAAGTGCTTCACTAATTCTAATTAGCTTTAAGTAAAATGCAAAGGTCTCATCACTACATAGTCTTGGTCTCCCTTCTGCTTCAATCTCCAGCCCAGGCTACTTGTCCCTGATCTTGTCCACCTTGCCTCTTTCTCCTCTTTCTTGTTTTTTAAATTAAAAAAATAAATTGGCAACACTGTGCAGTATTCGGGATCTTAGTTCCCTGACCAAGGATTGAACCTACACCCCCTGCCTTAGAAGCACAGAATCTTAACCACTGGACCACCAAGTAACTCCATACGGCCTCTTTCTATCCTAGATTACCCGTTACCCACTCTCCTGCCTGGACTGTATCTGCCTTTCTCTAGGCTGTGTTATACAACTCTATCTCTCTATCCAGGCTGCATTCCCTCCCCTCCAGCCAAAGTTGTAGGCTCCCCCTAATTCTACTCACAGTTTGTTGAGCGCACTGATCCTGCCCTCACTCCTGACTCCACTGCCTTTGGTTGCTTGTCTCCCCTTCTTTATGTAAGCACTATACCTCCAAACTCACCTCAGGGTCACCTCCTCCAGAAAGCTCTCCCCAAGGCTCTTCAAACCTTATCACCAATTGATTTAGTTGCTCATCCTCTCATGTTCTGTGATACACTTTGTTTCTCTCCACTTTGTTTATCTCTAGCATAGCTAAGGCCTTACCTGGTAGCTCAGATGGTAAAGAATACACTTGCAATGTTCGATCCTTGGGTTGGAAAGATCCCTTGGAGAAGGAAATGTCTACCCACTCCAGTATTCTTGCTTGGGGAATTCCATGGACCGAAGAGTCTAGTGGGCTACAGTCCCTGGGGTTGCAGAGTCAGACACTCCTGAGTGACTTTCACTCACTCACTCAGCATAGCTAAAGATAGTGGCCCCACAGTTACCCCATGGTAACTATGTCTTTACGTGCCTGAATTCTCCATTGGAATGCATTCATCCGTGAATCCCTCGATGGTCCAGTGGTTAGGACTCTGCCTTCCATACAGAGGGGTCACAGGCTCGATCCGTTGTTGGGGAACTAAGATCCCACATGCCACTCAACAAAACAAAACCAAACAAAAAAGAATGTGTTCAGGACTCCTCTAGTGGTCCAGTGGCTAAAAATTCACACTTCCAATGTGGGGGGTCCAGGTTTGAGCCCTGGTCAAGGAACTAGACCTTCATGCTGCAACTAATGATCCCGTGTGCCCCAACTACGACCTGGTGCAGATAAATAAACAAATAAATAAATAAACTTTTTAAAAGAATATGTTTATCCAAGCTAGAGTTTTGTCTTTCATATCACTCTCTAATGTCCAGCACAGTGCCTGGTATTGAAGAGACTGGTGTTTGTCAGAAGCAAGTTTTAGAAAGAAAAAAAAAAAAATGTAGAACTTCATTTACTCATTAATGCAATAAACATTGGTTTAGGCATCTATTATTGGTAAAATATTGTGTGTGTGTGTGTGCGCGCTCAGTTGTATCCAACTAGTTGTGATCCCATGGACTATAGCTCACCCGGCTCCTCTGTCCATGGGATTTCACAGGGAAGAATACTGGAGTGGGTGCCATTTACTACTCCAGGGATTTTTCCTACCCATGGATTGAACCCACGTCTCTTGTGTCTCCTACATTGGCAGACAGATTCTTTACCACTGCGCCACCTGGGAAACCCATACATTGTGAAAAGTCAAAACATTGTGGGGCTCACAAATACATACAAGACTTGCCATCTACTCCTTGGAATTTTTAGTGAGAGAGTTGAGATATTATTTAAATGTCCAGCAGGTGGTAGTACCTAACCAGACCACAAACATAGCCTCAGGAATGGAGAGGAAGAATTTTTCCCTGGAAAAAAATGAAAAAGATCTGGAGAAGTGAAAGTTCCCAAGAGCCAAGTTATAGGAGTACAAATGAGGCCAGAAACCCAGAAGCAGAAGGCGCTCATTGATGTAGGATCTGCAATAAACACCGAAAGCCTTGATCATTACATCCGCATGTTCTGTGTTAAAGCGCACTTGTCACTCTTATGAGTTTCCAAGAAAACAATAAATTTCCAAGGTATATCAACATGACAGAAGGAAAGGACCATGAAGACTGGCAGAAAGCAGGAGAAAACACAGGAAACTGTATTGAGTCACAGTGGCTAAGGAAGAATTTCATCACTAGGCATCCAGTTCCTAATAATTTTATATAATCTGAATCCAGAAGCTGCTTGCTATCATGACTAATATAAGATACACGTTGTTTCTTTTCAAGGTCAACTTTTGTTCAGGAAAAATGGGAAATAGTTCTCTTCTTTGACCTTATATGATACAGCAGAAGCCAAAGCAGATTTATACAAATGAAAATAAGGGTGAGCACACTTTATCCCATAAATAACAAAAATGGATTAAGGCTGACTTGTCTCCAGGCAACCTATATACAGTGACATAACCATGATTTTAGTATATGAAATAGATAATCAAGAGATTCACTTAAAATTATTCATGGCTGTCTCTTCACTGATTAAATAGATTTAAAAAGCTGCTTCCCTGCCAGCCATTCCATTGTAAGCCTTCCCTGATGAAGATTGTGGGGTCAAGCTATTCTTCTGCTGAGATTCAAATGCTTACTATTAGTTTTCTGAAAGTAGATTTGGTTTCAAAAGTTTCACATCTACAAAAAACAGTGAACACATAACAATTAAAGATTTTCAATTTAAGCATATGTAAGTATATAGCTATACAGCAAATGAATGATATGATAAATAAATGTATAATACAAATTAAAACTTCCTAAAAACTAAACCATAAGTGCATGTAAACATGAATGATAGATACTAGATAAAATAACAGATAAATGATAAGGATACTATCCACCAGATCAAGGACTAGAATGAATGAGCTAAATGTCCTTCAAACTACATAGAAGCAAAGTAACCTAGGATGAAAAAAAGACAAGCAATCCGAAGTTTTCATTTTTAATATTTTTAATAAAGTCACAAAGCAAGAAATAATGGTATCTGAACAATATTAACATGTTTCATATTATATAAAGGGGTGGAAAAGGCAGCAAAAGAATTCATAGTGTATGTCCTTGGTTTTTCTAATGTGATCTAACAGTAAGTAGTTTTAAAATGAAAAATTTTAAGATGGACCGTATGGATGTTGAAGTAGCATTACACTGCAGTGAGGGTCATCTTTCCTGCAGAGTCCGACATTCAGTGATTCATTCCACATCTAGCTGTGTGTGGCACTTAGCCTCTCTATGCCTGTGTGCTCAGTTGCATTTTCCCACAAAATGGAGATATAATGGTGTCACCTCAAATGGCTGTTGAAATAGTTAAGTGTGATAATCCAGTAAAATCTTGGCACAGTGCTGGCCACCTAGTAAGCACTTAATAAATACCAGTTATTGTTGCTGATGTTGCTAATATCTGCCTACCTTTAATTTTCATTCATGCTGGTGGAGACTGGATTTGATGCCCTACTAAAAGAAATTTTTTTTTTTTTAATGTTAGCTCTGCTATCGGAAGAGTGGGAGGGAGGCTCTAGAGAGAAGGAATATATGTATACATAGAGTTGATTCACATTGTTGTACAGCAGAAACTAACACATCATTGTAAAGCTTATCCTCCAATTTAAAAAGAAGTAAACAGATAAATAAATCTGAGGTCTAGTTTTGGCTCCATCATTTACCAGACATGTAGCCTTAGATGAATCTCTTCATCAGTTTTACCAACTGTAAAATGGAAATAATAATCTATGCTTTACCCTGCCTATCCCTGGTACTCAGGCCAGATGAGAACAGAGTTATGTTTTGCTTCTCTGATGTAAAGTGTTATTCTCGTCTAGAATCTGATGGTGATGATTATGATGGTGATGGCTTTGGGATTCAGGACACCATTAGAATACAAAGAATACAGTATTCAGACCTGACCAGGCCAGATTACAGGTCACCATTTCTGACTATCACATCACCGCCTCCAACTTCATGACACTTCTCTCAATAAGGAGACAGAGAGGCAGACAGAAAGAAAGAGAGAGAAATTAATATTCAGACCCAATCAGATCCTGATCTATTATTATTACTCTTATATTATTGTTATTATTATGTTATCATTCTTGATCTAAATCCTTTCTTAAAGAGGAAAATGAAAGTCAGTGTTTAGCCAGAACCCAGATCTCAAGACAGAACCACATTCTTTCCTCTAAAACAGTAAGTTACGTATTGAGATACATTTACTTTATAAAGCAGGGTATGAAATTCCATAAACAGAAATATCCCCTCTATATTTAAATTACAGAGGAAAAACTAGAAGAAAATACTTCAATTACTATTTCTCTGAATTTTAAATTTCTACAAGTATAAGTTAATTTTAACCAAAAAAGTGAGTTAAAGTATTTTAAAATATTATGAGACTCTTGACAATCTAAGTGAAAAGAGATGCCTGTGACAAGAAGTCCATTTCCTGAGGATAATGAAAGAATACTGCTTTTTTAGAATCACTAAGATTATGGAGAAAGAATCCAGTCCTGGGACAATAAGACTTGCTAGGTGAGGCTGCTTTTTGAATTTATGTCTTGGGCTTAGGTCTTCTCAGAAATTTGTTCCAAAGATAATAGATCATTGATCTACTTCAGTTTTACAGGTTCATTTTAATTAAGAGTTTCTAATAAAAGAATTATGCCTCTTGTTAAGACAAGCCTTGGTAAGCTAGGGATAAAATATACCAGAAATATTACACGGCTGCACTGGTGCAAAGTTACTTGCGATGCAGGGTTTTAAAAATTCAAAGTGCATATTACAAGATTTGCTGTTTGATCGGTAAAGCCAACACTACCCATTAAAAGCATGCTGAAAATGCATACAACAGTGCTATTTCATTAGGCATCTACTTAACTTTATTTTTAGGTTCACTTTTAGGAAAGCTACCCCAAATACTTTTTCAAAATTCTAAGTCCTTTTCTTCTGGCTTTCACAAAACTGTTTCCCGGTGGTAAGGTGAAGGCATTACACAGCAAAAAAAAAAAAAAAAAAAAAAAACCAACAAACTATATTAAAGCTGAAAATTAAGTCTTTCCCCCATAAAACAAGACATTTTCTGATATAGAATTTCAAAACTGATTAAGCTTATATTTGTAACAACAGAAAGATATAAACTATTTTTAATTTTATAAATACTTAAATTAACTTTTCATAAAAGCAGTCACTCACAGAAATACAAGGCAGTGTTCAAGAAAAAAATATATATATATTTGTCCAGGAAAACAAAACAAACACCATTTCAGTGCTTAGTGTTAGAAAAAGGACCCTGTGTTTCAGATGAAATTGTTTTAATTGAAGACAATAGGGATATATATTTCCCAATTCTTGGCAAGAAACACTTCCTCCTTGAGGATATTTTTATTTTGCTTTCAACATTTCAAATCAAAAAAGACCAAGAGTCCAGGTTGCTTTTCAAGTTTGACATTCCAAGGTTCCAGTAGAAATAAGTATTATAGTTTTCACTTTGCCTGTGTTCCACCCCAAGGGACTCAGTCCCGAGTTTCCTACATCAACAAGCCCTGAAACAATCAGCAAAGGACAATTTATTTTAAAAATTACTTATCATGAGTTCTAGAATCAGATTCCAGGCAAAAGGACAAGATTCAAGACCTCACAGCAAATTGGACAAGGTCCAGATCATCTAGTCTAAAAGAGATTCAGCCCACCAATTTCACAGTGGTGTCTTCCATCCAAAGCATCTTGCTTGTTGGCCAGTTCTCACATCCTCCTTAAATTTTTGTGTCTCAAAAACATATTCTTTAAAATGGAAGGAAATATACAAAGGAGGAAGAAAATGTCCAACTTCTTATTTTCCTAACCTTATTTTTGACCCAAAGAATAAACCCTTTATGCAAAGAATAGTTCTCCATTATCATTAGATAAGACGTCACAATAGCTATCTCTTAATTACAAAGTCAACCTTTTCACTTTACCTACAGAAGGAACACATAGCATGCTGTGTATTTCTCTATGGAAAGAAATCAATTCAAAATACATTGTAGCTACTGGTACAGCAACCCAGATATAATTTCATTTACAGTGTCTTTAATCTAAATCACATGTAACTTCTTGTTTAGAATAAATTATAAAAGCATTATTGTCAGACTCAACAGTGTGGTAAATTCAAATAACTCCTTATGCTTGTTTTCTCTCTTGTTAATAATTTCAGAAGATTCCGTAGCCTTAGAGAATGTCATTAAGGTAAAAAAAATTGCAAAAGCTTACATTTCTTTCTATATAAAATATTAAGGTAGTCAATGTTCTTCAAAAACATGAGACAAAGAGGGGGAAAAGAATGTCATAACTTTTTTTAAAAAAGTTTATATACTAAATTCACTGACCAGCATAACCTTCAAGTCACCTTCAGAAAGAGTGATTAAAGTGAAAAGTCTGATGCAAAATAAAACTTTTTGCTAAATCTGGAACTGGATCAATCTTTTTTAATTAATTTATTTATTTATTTTTATTGAAGTACATTGATTTACAATGCTGTGTTAGTTTCAGGTGTACAGCAAAGTGGTTCAGTTATATATATATATATATATTTTTTTTTTTTTTTCAGATTCTTTCCCCTTATAGGTTATTAGAAAACACTGAGTATAGTTTCCTGTGCTCAGAGAAGTATAGTTTCCATCAGGTCCTCAGACAAGTATTTTTTAAGTCATGGAAATTTTTTCCTTGATAAGGTGACTGTTATAATTCTCTGCATTATCTCATGGCCAGACTGAGCAATACTTCCTGTGACACTGAAGTTACAATTTTAAGCTACAGACACTAACTGGACTTAGCCTGAGTAGTTAGCCATTATTTCATTTGTATACAAGGCTTTCTTCCTTCTGTCATCAGTTAAAAGCTGACCAGTTTCTGAGCCAGCTTAGACACAAGGTAAAGCAGGCTAATTTTGAAGTTAGATTTGTGCTCCTTTGTAAATTTCTCTCTGCAGAGTCATCTCATTTTCAAAATCCTGAAAGAAAACTAACAGCAGCCGCCTGCCGGTTAGCTATTTGCTCTCACTGCAGAAAGTGCTTTCAGTGCATGTGAGACAGGAAACTAACAAGGGTTTATATATTTTTTAATAAGAAAGTACTAAGTATATAAATAAAGCATAATTACTACACAAGTAGTGCTTAGCTTTATCTGATGACATCTCTCAGAGTCTAACCTGGAGACTGGCAATACTCTACAGGAACGGGAATTCTTTCTTTTATTTTTAATTTATCCCTCTGAAGCCAGAAAATCTTCTTGCAATATTCACCAGTCAGTCCCCTCATTCTGCTGTCACTTGTCTCTCCCAACAGCTTGATACACAGGCTCTCTTTGCTTGAAAGATAACCTCTCTCTTAGCAAATTAGAACACCCTCTCCTCACAGAACCTGCAGTGCTGCAGTTTCACATTAATATGCCAAAAGAAATTCCCTGAATTAACCCATTCTATTTTAAAATACAAAAAGACCAAGAGATCTTATAAAAGTAAAAACCTTCAGAAACCCAAGATTTTTCTGATTACTTACTGACTGAGAGGACCTCATCGCTTAATAAAACAAGGACTAGAGAAAGCATGCTGTGAAACAAAATACACTGAAGTCTGGGGTCTCGACTTTTCACAAGCAGTGGGTTTGTTCTTAGCAAGTATTTTGCAGGCAGTCACTTATGCCTGTGGTCCCAGCAGCATGGTTATTAAACTGGCATTCTACACTTCACTTTGTCTTGCAGTATTCTGAACTTTTTTTACTCTGAATTACCCCCAAAGCACAATGCAAAATAAAGGGACGTTTTAACAGTTAGCAGTGCACCAGACAGCAGGAAATCTGTGTAGGTTTCTTATTTAAGTAAACATGTTTAAAACTATAGATAATCTATAGCAAATCAGTCACTAAAATCTAAATGTAAGAAAAAAAAATCTGATTTTATTCAAAGTTGTGGTGAATCCGTTTGGGAACTTTCCAATTAATTTGAAATTAACTCAGTGCTTTTCAGTCATGGCAGTTACATACAGGGAGTACTGAACAGAAAGATGACAAAGCAATTGCTTCTGTTCAAACTTATCATAAACTATATTTCCCTGGACTTTTCATCTCAACAGATTCCAAATTCCCCTTTCCAAAAATTACTTGACCTTCAAATTTCAAGTCCCGTATGTCTTGATTTCCTGCTTCCATCATATGTTAGAAAACTCAAACTTGGCTACAAGTATATTACCTCTGTTACCTGATTTTAAAGAATTTTGTTCTCAAATCTGCAGTCTGTTCTGTGCCAACCCTGCATTGCAGAGAGATCTTTACATGCGATCTCAGTTTGGCTCCTTCAAACAGAGTCACTACGAACTGGCTTTTAACCGTATTTACTACTATAGAAAGCAGGGAGGAAACCCGCGCCAACCTAACCAGACTAGCAATGCTGGGCGACAAACCCCTAGGGCGGCTGAATCTTCCAGCAAGCCGTGCTGGGCGCTGTCCTTGGTGCTGCCGGCGCCATAGCGAACACAAGCGCCTTACCTTCAGCCCCTGCGGAAGTTGCGGACGTCCCCCAAACGTTAAGCAGAATGCAGCGCCTTATCCCACTTTTATAACAAATAAATACCCCAGCCCATCCGCTTTGTCCCCTTCCCGAAGACTTCAGGCTGACCGTTCCTCAAAGTCTTTTTGTTTTTCTCTTCTAGGCCCAACTCGGGGCCTGCGCTCAGCTCGGGCGCTTTAAGACAGGGAGTGGGGGAAGGGGAGAGAG
>SJXQ01012367.1:302219-327703 GCA_006408695.1 Aepyceros melampus
GGAAGCCATCCGCTCCGCCAAGGAAGAGATCGCCGAGTACCGGCGCCAGCTGCAGTCCAAGAGCATCGAGCTCGAGTCAGTGCGCGGCACCAAGGAGTCCCTGGAGCGGCAGCTCAGCGACATCGAGGAGCGCCACAACCACGACCTTAGCAGCTACCAGGTAGGAACCGCGGCTGCGCGGCCAGCCTGCGCCAGCGCCAGCGCCGCGCGCTCCCGACACTCAGGCCCGCGCCCCGCCACGCTCTCCGCCGCGCTCCCTAGCGGCCGCTGGCCAGTGCGCGCGCGCGCGCCCTCGCCGCAGAGCCAAGTTGGAAGCTCAAAGCTTCGTCGCCCCTTCACATCCCCTCCGTACTCCTCCCCCGCACACATCCCCCGCTCTAAGAGCCTTGGCCTTTTCCAAAACGTGCTTCTTGTCCTCGGAAGTTCTAGTTTTGCACGCTTGCGAGTTTCAAGTAGGGGTATACATTGGGGTAGTTGATAAAGCAGCTTTAGGAGAGGCGTGAAGAAAGTCATGTATTCTCAATTTTTCCAGCTGCGATCAGGAGAATTCCCAAAACCGATTTCAGCCCAAAGGGCTCAGATGGGAAGGGCTAGATCAGCCGTGGGGTTCCCCATGGATGTTTGTTTCCTGCTGAGACTTTCTAGATCCACTGGTCCTAGTGTGTGACATGCCCAGGAAACGTCTAATTGTCTTATTGATTCTGTTTGTTTGTCAATTCCTTAGATTTTTATTTTAAGCGGGGACGGGGTCTGGCAGTAGTACCCGAAGTACGCCAAGCTGGAAGGAGTCGAGGGAGGGGAGGAACCTGGAGGGGGTAGCAAGTGTTTTGCGAAAGAAGTGGCTGTTTGGAAGGATGAGTTTGTGGCTGTGTCGGTTTCAGGACACCATCCAGCAGCTGGAAAATGAGCTTCGGGGCACAAAGTGGGAAATGGCTCGTCATCTGCGAGAATACCAGGATCTCCTCAACGTCAAGATGGCTCTGGATATTGAGATCGCCGCATACAGGTAGGGTGTTCACTGCGACGTGGCCAAAGTACTAGCCGCACTGCAGAGGCCATGTTGGCAGAACCTTCACCACTTAAGTTAAAGCAAGTAGGTTGCAGGAGTCTTAACTCAGTGCCTGGTTTTCTTTCCTAATTAATAAGTAGTTACTCTAAAAAACTGCAACTTTTTTATGCAGCTTAAAAAAAAAGTAAACAGTTAAAATAATGTGTTTTGAGGGAGAGCGTGGATTAATTTCAGTGCTTATGCTTAACCTTTTTTATTTTAGTGAAAAATACTTTCCGAATATTTGAAATAAAAAGTTTTAATTTTTTAAATATTTTTCTCTAGTGCTTTCAATTTTTCAACTTTATGATGTCAAGGGCAAACACCAGGACATTTCATTTATCTCTTTCTTAGTCACAGCTTACTATTGCCATCATCTGGCTTGGAATAAATATGATTGGTAGAATATACTTTTTTTTTTTTATTCAGACTTCTATTTCTAGATCTAGATAGATAGACATCCAGAGAAGGAGAAGATATATATATATATATATATATATATATATATACTGCTGTCACTTTGCTGTTAAGTTCATAGGTGAAAATTCTTGGCTGAACAGTTTTATACTCCCCAATAAAGTCATTCATATTACAAGAATAAATTGCACTCAACTCAGAGCCATCTAAGTTTTCAGGAAAGGTGAAAAATTACATAAAATAGACACTTTATTATTAAAATTACAGATTAGTTTATATAATACAGCTATGACATATATAGCCTGAATTCTGATGTATTCTAAATAGCTTTGTAAATTTTTTGAATATTATATTTGTTAAAAGACATTTCATATACACCTGAAAGTCCTAATGCTCAAGAAGGTGACTTTAAGGGGCTTTTGGGGAGCCTCTGGGGAGCTTATCGGCATATTCATATTGCATCAAATGAGGACTGAGGCAGAGCTGAGAGTTAGTAGCTAGGGGTAGGGAGTGGACTGTTGGGTGTGGTTAGTTACGGCACTGAGTGATTGGCTGATTGTCCCTGAAGATCCTTCTCTCTTTAATATGACACAGTGGACTAGTAAAATGATATTAAGTATTATGTCATGTGATTCTGTTTATTCAAAGGTATCCACCACCTTACATGTACTGTAATGAAGGTCACAAGTCCCAGTGAGATTTTAATTACCTTTTGTCTTCTTTGACTCTCTCCTTAGGAAACTCCTGGAGGGTGAAGAGACCAGATTTAGCACATTCGCAGGAAGCATCACTGGGCCGCTGTATACACACCGACAGCCCTCCATCGCCATATCCAGTAAGATTCAGAAAACCAAGGTAGAGGCTCCCAAGTTAAAGGTCCAGCACAAATTTGTTGAGGAGATCATAGAAGAAACCAAGGTGGAAGATGAGAAATCAGAAATGGAAGAAGCCCTGACAGCCATTACCGAGGAATTGGCCGTTTCCATGAAGGAGGAGGTCAAGGAAGAGGAGGCTGAAGAAAAGGAGAAAGAAGAAGCTGAAGAAGAAGTTGTCGCTGCCAAAAAGTCTCCAGTGAAAGCTATTGCACCAGAACTTAAAGAAGAGGAAGGAGAAAAGGAGGAGGAAGAGGAAGAGGAAGAGGAGGCTGCTAAGTCAGACCAAGCTGAGGAAGGAGGATCTGAGAAGGAAGGTTCTAGTGAAAAAGAGGAAGGTGAGCAAGAAGAGGAAGGAGAAACAGAGGCTGAGGGGGAAGGAGAGGAAGCCGCCGCCGAAGCTAAGGAGGAAAAGAAAATGGAGGAAAAGGCCGAAGAAGTGGCTCCAAAGGAGGAGCTGGTGGCAGAAGCCAAGGTGGAGAAGCCGGAGAAAGCCAAGTCCCCAGTGGCCAAGTCCCCGACAACAAAGTCCCCAACAGCAAAGTCCCCAGAGGCAAAGTCCCCGACGGCAAAGTCCCCAGAGGCAAAGTCCCCAGAGGCAAAGTCCCCGGTGGCCAAGTCCCCGGTGGCCAAGTCCCCAACGGCAAAGTCGCCAACAGCAAAGTCCCCGGTGGCCAAGTCCCCAGCAGCAAAGTCCCCAGCAGCAAAATCACCCGTGGAGGAAGTGAACCCAAAGCAGAAGCTGGAGCTGAGAAAGGAGAACAGAAGGAAAAGGTGGAAGAAGAAAAGAAAGAAGCAAAGGAATCTCCCAAGGAAGAGAAGGCAGAGAGAAAGGAGGAGAAGGCAAAGGATGTGCCAGAGAAGAAGAAGGCTGAATCCCCAGTGAAGGCTGAGTCCCCAGTGAAGGAGGAGGTGCCCGCCAAACCAGTAAAGGTGAGCCCTGAAAAGGAAGCCAAAGAGGAGGAGAAGCCACAGGAGAAAGAGAAGGAGAAAGAGAAAGTGGAAGAGGTGGGAGGGAAGGAGGAGGGAGGTTTGAAGGAATCCAGGAAGGAAGACATAGCCATCAATGGGGAGGTGGAGGGGAAGGAGGAAGAACAGGAAACTAAGGAGAAAGGCAGTGGGGGAGAAGAGGAGAAAGGAGTCGTCACCAACGGGCTAGACGTGAGCCCAGCGGATGAAAAGAAGGGCGGTGATAAAAGTGAGGAGAAAGTGATGGTAACCAAAATGGTAGAAAAAATCACCAGTGAGGGGGGAGATGGTGCTACCAAGTATATCACCAAATCTGTAACCGTCACTCAAAAGGTCGAAGAGCATGAAGAAACCTTTGAGGAGAAACTAGTGTCTACTAAAAAGGTAGAGAAAGTCACTTCACATGCCATAGTAAAGGAAGTCACCCAGAGTGACTAATATTTGAGTCCATCGCAAAAGGTTAAGCCATATGACAATTTCAAAAATGCATGTGATTGACAGCTTCAAAACAGAACGGGTTCTCCCATGGGGGCTCCAGATATTGTATTTTACTTTGTGCAATATGAAGGACCTGCATGCAAGCTCAGGGTGCTCCCCACCCCCAGTCTTTGGGTGATTCAAATGCATGATAACTGTATGTACCTGGGGAATTGGCCAATTTCCTAAGCTGTTGGAAGGGGGGCACTCGGGGAATGTCTTGAGGTGTATTATGCAAAGAACCAACTGAGCCAAAAATAATAAATGAAACACAGGACTCTCTTAGCCTTAAGAAAGCTATATATAATAATTATGTTTACCTCACTGGTGCATTTAAAAAGGACTTTTGTTCATGGGAGAACCTCGTTGACATGCACAGTTTGCAACTTTTAGTTGATTGATGTTAAACGTCACAGCAGTACTTGCTCAATAAAGGTCATATTGGAAACATAGTCAATTGCTTCCAGTTGTGTCATTTTGAAGTGAATTCTCCACAGTCTGACCCTTCGTTCCCTAGGGCAGAATATTTTGGGGGGCTTATGAACGACTTGCATTTCTTATCACTATTTCCCTGAGCATGGTTACTGGAAAAACTGCTGAAAAAATCATCTGTAAAAAGGTAAAAACAGGGGCATGGAAGTCTTCCATCTTCAGGTGTTCTGATGGAACTCAGAAAACCTCAAGGTAGGAGGGGCAAGAAAAGAGCCTTAACTTGCTCCTTGGAGTTGGAGCAAAAGGACCTCACTGCATTTATATAAATGGGTTCAGAAGAAGCAGGACTGGAACCTCTAACAGTCTTAACAGGAAACCCCCAGCCTCAAATGCATGATTCTGATACACACACATGCTTATCTGCAGCACTGATTCTTAATTTGGTCAATAGAGGTTTATACTTACAGTGTTTTCCTAATTGGGGAAAATAATGCCCCAAATAAAATATTCCACCTAGAAAAAGTAAAACAGGATTCTCTGATATGAGCAGTAAATGTTTTTAGTTTGGAGGAGGGGGGGGTTGTTTTAAGTCCTGGGAAAAAAATAAAAATTAAATTAGAAAAAATTTAAAGGTCTGATCTTGACCATGGAGATAGTACCACACCTTTTTCAAAATATATCTGTTATAAACCTTTAAAACCACTAAAAATATATTTGTTCCAAGTCTGTCTTTCTTTTCTTATCAATAAGGATCATCTCAATAATACAATCCAGGATGATCTCTTTAATGGCTTTCCAAGATATCTGTTTTAATTCCAGAATACATCCAGGAAGTTTGTTGCTAATGTCAATAATTGTAATAATGTTTTCCAATCATCAGTCCTTTACCAGTCCTACAATGTTTGCATATCATTTGTACCATTACTTAGTTACATATTTTTTCTTTAAAACCACCCTGTTTTATGTTAATACAATCCTTTTTCTAAAGCAATAACATCCAAAGTGAAAAAGAATTTTTCAGTGTAATCAGAAAAACTTACTCTAGTTATGTAGAATTTTACACATTGAAAAGAGTATACTGGAAAAATACAGCGTAAATTCTAGGATGGAGGGATCAGTCAAAGAGGTATTTGGTGGGAAGGACAGTTCCAGGAATGGAGATAGCAGAAAGTCACATGGCTAATGGAACTTGAAACTTTGTCACTTCATTGGAAAGTCAGAAAAAGAGCATGCATTTGACCAGCAGAGGAAGAAGCACTTTGACAGCCCCATCAAGACTGATAGCAGTATTTCCCCAGAGAAAAGTCTGGGAGCTGCTGCCTAAAGTAGGAATAAGGCCTTCCCTGGTGGCTCAGATGGTAGGTAAGGAATCCGTCTGCAATGTGGGAGGCCCAGGTTCGATCCCTGGGTCGGGAAAATCCCCTGGAGAAGGGAATGGCTACCCACTTCAGTATTCTTGCCTGGAGAAGTCCATGCACAGAGGATCCTGGTGGACTACAGTCAATGGGGTCGCAAAGAGTCAGACACAACTGAAGCAACATAGCATTTGCTATAGAAGAGGCTACTTGAATTTTAAAATACCTACTAAATATATAGCCACTGCTATAAAAATCTCCATCTGTCTACACCTAAAACTCTCATAACAGTGCTACCTCGTGAGTTTAGAAACCCCTTTGTGCAGCATATGCTGTCTAAAAATGACAGGATCAATCAACAAACACCCGACCACCCACCCAAAGGTTAGCACTAGACACATTCCTTCAGCTCATAATTTTATTTTTAATCATCTCATTTTCTTTCCTGAGAAGGAAAGAATTTAATAATATTTCTAAATATTCCAAAAGACAGACCACCGTTTTGCCCTCTTTAAAAAGAACAACATACCCTTGATAAGCCAAGAAGACATTTCTAAATATCAACTGCTCGGTTGATTCCTAAATTTAACAAATATTTTACTGTGGACTGTGGCTCGGGTAAGGGGCTTCCTTGGTGGTTAAAGGGTAAAGAAATCAATGCAGGAGACATGAGATGTGGATTCGATCCCTGGATCAGAAAGATCCCCTGAAGTAGGGAATGGCAACCTACTCCAGTATTCTTGCCTGGAAAATTCCATGGACAGAGGAGCCTGGTGGGCTACAGTCCACAGGGTTGCAAAGAGTCGGACATGATTGAGCACACACACCCATGACTTGGGTATACAATGATCTTACCTTCAAGAATTCACTAATTCTGTTGTCAATGTCAATTACTGCACTGCTATTTAAAGAGAAAGCAATTTGAAATTCATGTTTCCAATTATGTTCAGTGACAGGGAGAGGCTCTATTCAAAACTAGGCACAAACTTCCAATTTATTAGGAAATTAAGATATCTTTTCTCTGCCTATAGTCAGTCCCTGGCTGCAGAGACATCAAGCCACTGGTAATAGGATTTCTACTTTTCCAGTAAATTACCTTAGAGATACTATTTTGTTTTAAGGTTTGTAAGAAGTCCTAAAGCTGATTAGCTCGCAATCTTCAAACATAAGGAAACTGAAGCACAGATTTTCTTTTTAAGCTTTCTTTAGGTTACACAGCTAAAAGAGAAAACCCACATAGTCCAGCTCCAGAGCATATATTTTTTCTTTATTTTTGGTGGATAATTGCTTTACAACATTGTGTCAGTTTCTGCCATATCACAACAGTGAATCAGCTATAAGTGTGTGTGTATATATAGCCTCTCTCTTTAAAAAAAAAAAAAAAATTTTTTTTACCACATTGTGTAGCATATGGGATTTTAGTTTCCTGACTAGGGATCCAATCCGTGCCTCTTGCAGTGGAAGCACAGAGTCTTAACCACAGGATCACCAGAGAAGTTCACATATCCTCCTTCTTGAGCCTCCCTCCCTGCCACCCTCATCCCACGCCTCTAGGACATCACAGGGCACTGAGCTGAGCTCTGTTGCTATACAGCAGCTTCTAAATAGCCATCTGTTTTGCACATGGTAGTATACATACATCAGTGCTACTTTCTCAATTTGTCCCACCCTATCCTTCCCCCACTGTGTCCACAATCCCATTCTCTATGTCCAGAGCACATATTCTTAACCCCCTATACTATTACATTGCCCCTCAAACCTATCCATCATGGCCATCTCAATTTATAAGGAGGATTTACTGCATTCTCTTTCTTTCCAGCTTGAAAGAAAGAAAATAGATCTATGCCATGCATCTTTCATTTAATACGCTTACAAATCTCTTCACATTAAATAAAAATGAGGCAACGGCACTCTCTGCATCATGAGAAGAGTAGAACATCCAGATACAACATAAGTGGTGATTCTTTCTACCACAACAGCTTGCAGTGTACAAGAATGTGGCAGCCACTTTCTCCTGGTAACTTTAATAGTCAATGGAAAAGGAAAGTGTTATTTCTAGCACCGCCTTCTATTGCCAGTCAGTGCAGAGACAGTATTAAAACACTAAGATATTCATTTCCACAACAAATAGGCTGGTCGTTCCAGTTTGGAGCAAGTTATATTTTCTTAGTGGTATATGCAATTGGCCCAAAGGAAAAGAGGAGCTATTTTTAAATGAATTATTTTATCCAATCAACACAAAACTCATCTACTTCCAGGGCTCCTCTGCCCTTAGAAGTGTAGAGCTTTTGCAAAGACACTGAGTCAATAGACAGTAAAATTGTGTGTTGTGGGTCCACTATATTATTAATGTATAATATATACTAATTTATTAATATATAGTATAGATATAATATAATATATAATATAGATATATATATAATATGTGTGTGTATATAATAGATAATACGTTTGTGAAGTTTGTGTTCCTTTGGATGTGGGGCCAGTATGAGATGATGAGAGTGGGGCCCTCATGAACGGGATTAGTGCCCTTGTTAAAGAGACCCCAGACAGTTCCTTTGCTCCTCCCATCACATTGCAGCATTGAAAAGACAGTCATCTATGAACAGAATATGGGCTTTCACCAGGCACAGAATCAGGAGGCCTTGATCTTGGACTTTCCAGCCTCCAGAGCTGTGAGAAATAAATTTCTGTTGTTTGTAACCCACTCAGTCTTTGAAATTTTGTTAAAGCAGACCAAACTAAGACAGCTTCCACTTTCCTATCTGTAATATACGGGCACTAACATACTCTTTAGCAATACGTGAACCGTGAACTTCCTGATGTTCAAGATGGTTTTAGAAAAGGCAGAGGAACCAGAGATCAAATTGCCAACATCCGCTGGATCATGGAAAAAGCAAGAGAGTTCCAGAAAAACATCTATTTCTGCTTTATTGACTATGCCAAAGCCTTTGACTGTGTGGATCACAATCAACTGTGGAAAATTCTGAAAGAGATGGGAATACCAGACCACCTGACCTGCCTCTTGAGAAATCTGTATGCACGTCAGGAAACAACAGTTAGAACTGAACATGGAACAACAGACTGGTTTCGAATAGGAAAAGGAGTACGGTCAAAGCTGTATATTGTCACCCTGCTCATTTAACTTATATGCAGAATACATCATGAGACATGCTGGACTGGAAGAAACACAAGCTGGAATGAAGACTGCCAGGAGAAATATCAATAACCTCAGATATGCAGATGACACCACCCTTATGGAAGAAAGTGAAGAGGAGCTAAAAAGCCTCTTGTTGAAAGTGAAAGAGGAGAGTGGAAAAGTTGGCTTAAAGCTCAACATTCAGAAAACGAAGATCATGAGGACTGGAAGAAACACAAGCTGGAATCAAGATTGCTGGGAGAAATATCAATAATCTCAGATATGCAGATGACACCACCCTTATGGCAGAAAGTGAGGAGGAGCTAAAAAGCCTCTTGTTGAAAGTGAAAGAGGAGAGTGGAAAAGTTGGCTTAAAGCTCAACATTCAGAAAATGAAGATCATGACATCCAGTCCCATCACTTCATGGGAAATAGATGGGGCAACACTGGAAACAGTGTCAGACTTTATTTTTTTTTTGGCTCCAAAATCACTGCAGATGGTGATTATAGCCATGAAATTAAAAGATGCTTACTCCTTGGAAGAAAAGTTATGACCAACCTAGATAGTATATTCAAAAGCAGAGACATTACTTTGCCGACTAAGGTCCGTCTAGTCAAGGCTATGGTTTTTCCTGTGGTCATGTATGGATGTGAGAGTTGGACTGTGAAGAAGGCTGAGCACCGAAGAATTGATGCTTTTGAACTGTGGTGTTGGAGAAGACTCTTGAGAGTCCCTTGGACTGGAAGGAGATCCAACCAATCCATTCTGAAGGAGATCAGCCCTGGGATTTCTTTGGAAGGAATGATGCTGAAGCTGAAACTCCAGTGCTTTGGCCACCTCATGTGAAGACTTGACTCATTGGAAAAGACTCTGATGCTGGGAGGGATTAGGGGCAGGAGGAGAAGGGGACAACAAAGGAAGAAATGGCTAGATAGCATCACTGACTCGATGGGCATGAGTCTGAGTGAACTCCGGGAGTTGGTCATGGACAGAGAGGCCTGGCGTGCTGTGATTCATGGGTTCACAGAGTTAGACATGACTGAGCGACTGGACTGAACTGAACTGAACTGAACATCCTCTTCAAAGGGTTGCTGAGGGACTTCCTTGGTGGTCAGGTGGCTAAGACTCCATACTCCCAATGCAGGGGGCCCAGGTTCCATCTCTTTTTGGGGAACTAGATCTTACATACAGCAACTAAGAGTTTGCATGTCACAGATGAAAATCTGGCCTACCACAACTAAGACTTGACACAGCCAGATAAATAAATAAAATATTTTTTTAATAATGGCTCCTCAGGTCATTAAATAATATCTGTAGAAAGTGCCTAGCACTGTAATAAGTACAGAGTAGCTTGTCAAAATCATTTGTTGAATGAATTTAATTTAAAATTGAATCAAAGCTATAGTACAGAATTTACTTAATTTGAAGATATCAAATAGAACATTAGTTTCCTTACATATTATTTCAATACAGATTGCATTGCAACAAGTTAACAAAAATAAGCACACAGTGTAGATATGTACTCATATGCACATATATTTCTTCTTCAGTATATTCTGATAATACATTGTATAATATATTTACTGTTCATATAGAGAACTGGGGTGGAAAATAATTGCATTTTGCACTGCAATAAACTATAGAAATTACTAAGACAACCAATAATCCACCTACATAATCATGAGGCTTAAATTTTTCTTGATGCAAATTATTTAAAACAATTTTGAGAGTAGGAGAAACAGTTTTTTACTAGGCCTATGAAGGCAACTTTGAATCCCCATATCCATGTTGGTGTGCTCAGCAGCATAGTGCAAGGTTCTCAGAGTTCTCTTCAATTTCGTACTTGAGATCACTTAAAAATCATCACATCATATTTTAAATAAATTACTAGTTTTAGGTAATATTCCTTAAGTCATTTCTGTAAGTCAAGTTAACATTTTTATCTTAGAAGGGTGCATAGTTTTAAAAATTAACAGGTGACTTGGTCAAAAACTCTTTTTAAAAATAACACTTAAGGGGAAGGTGATCATTCTAAAGACCATTGGAATTTAGACCGCTGACATAGGCCCTTAGGCATATAGCTTTGTTTTGTAGGCAGGTGTTGTAGGGAGATGAGTAAGTACCAAATGAAATTATTTCCATACATCTAGTTAGTTTTGTATGGTTGTAGTAAAGTGTACCTTGAATATAACTTGTTAGAAATTTGGACATGTCCCTTCCACATCCCATCCACTATAATTTGTTACTATCATAGCTTGAGACAGAATTTCCTTTGCTGGGCATTATTGCCCAGCTTAATAATCACCATGTTGCTGTGAAAGCAGTTAACCATGTCCACCCACTGAACTCANGGGATTGGAATGAAAACTGACCTTTTCCAGTCCTGTGGCCACTGCTGAGTTTTCCAAATTTGCTGGCATATTGAGTGCAGCACTTTTACAGCATCATCTTTCAGAATTTGAAATAGCTCAACTGGAATTCCATCACCTCCACTAACTTTTTTTCATAGTGATGCTTTCTAAGGCCCACTTGACTTCACATTCCAAGATGTCTGGCTCCAGGGGAGTGATTATCTGGGTCATGAAGATCTTTTTTGTACAGTTCTTCTATGTATTCTTGCCATCTCTTCCTAATATCTTCTGCTTCTTTTAGATACATACTATTTCTGTCCTTTATCGAGCCCAATTTTGCATGAAATGTTCCCTTGGTATCTCTAATTTTCTTGAAGAGATCTCTAGCCTTTCCCATTCTATTGTTTTCCTCTATTTCTTTGCACTGGTCACTGAAGAAGGCTTTCTTATCTCTCCTTGCTATTCCTGAAACTCTACATTCAAATGGGTATATCTTTCCTTTTCTCCTTTGCTTTTCACTTCTTTTCACAGCGATTTGTAAGGCCTCCCCAGACAGCCATTTTGCTTTTTTTGCATTTCTTTTTCTTGGAGATGGTCTTGCTCTCTATCTCCTGTACAGTGTCACAAACCTCCGTCCTTAGTTCATCAGGCAGTCTGTCTATCAGATCTGGTCCCTTGAATCTATTTCTTACTTCCACTGTATAATCGTAAGGGATTTCATTAAGGCCATACCTGAAAGTTCTAATGGTTTTCCCTACTTTCTTCAATTTAAGTCTGAATTTGGCAATAAGGAGTTCATGATCTGAGCCACAGTCAGCTCCCAGTCTTGTTTTTGCTGCTTTCCAAGGCCCACTTGACTTCACATTTCAGGATGTCTGGCTCTAGATGAGTGATCACACCATCGTGATTATCCGGGCCATGAAGATCCTTTTTTGTACAGTTCTTCTGTGTATTCTTGCCATCTCTTCTTAATATCTTCTGCTTCTGTTAGGTCCAGTCCATTTCTGTCCTTTATTGAGCCCATCTTTGCATGAAATGTTTCCCTTGGTATTTCTAATTTTCTTGAAGAGATCTCTAGTCTTTTCCATTCTGTTGTTTTCCTCTATTTCTTTGCATTGATCACTGAAGAAGGCTTTCTTATCTCCTCTTGCCATTCTTTGGAACTCTGAATTCAGATGCTTATATCTTTCCTTTTCTCCTTGGCTTTTCGCTTCTTGTCTTTTCACAGCTATTCGTAAGGCTTCCCCAGACAGCCATTTTGCTTTTTTGCATTTCTTTGCCATGGGGATGGTCTTGATCCCTGTCTCCTGTACAATGTCACGAACCTCATTCCATAGTTCATCAGGCACTCTATCTATCAGATCTAGACCCTTAAATCTATTTCTCACTTCCACTGTATAATCATAAGGGATTTAGGTCATACCTGAATGGTCTAGTGGTTTTCCCTGCTTTCTTCAATTTCAGCCTGAATTTGGTAATAAGGAGTTCATGATCTGAGCCACAGTCAGCTCCCGGTCTTTTTGTTGACTGTATAGAGCTTCTCCATCTTTTGCTCCAGAGAATATAATCAATCTGATTTCGGTGTTGACCATCTGGTGATGTCCATGTGTAGAGTCTTCTCTTGTGTTGTTGGAAGAGGGTGTTTGCTATGACCAGTGCATTTTCTTGGCAAAACTCTTTTAGTCTTTGCCCTGCTTCATTCTGCATTCCAAGGCCAAATTTGCCTGTTACTCCAGGTGTTTCTTGACTTCCTACTTTTGCATTCCAGTCCCCTATAATGAAAAGGACATCTTTTTTGGGTATTAGTTCTAAAAGGTCTTATAGGTATTCATAGAACCATTCAACTTCAGCTTCTTCAGTGTTACTAGTTGGGGCATAGACTTGGATTGCTGTGATATTGAATGGCTTGCCTTGGAAATGAACAGAGATCATTCTGTTGTTGTTGAGATTGCATGCAAGTACTGCATTTCAGACTCTTTTGTTGACCATGATGGCTATTCTATTTCTTCTAAGAAATTCCTGCCCACAGTAGTAGCTATAATGGTCATCTGAGTTAAATTCACCCATTCCAGTCCATTTTAGTTCACTGATCCCTAGAATGTCGACATTCACTCTTGCCATCTCTTGTTTGACCACTTCCAATTTGCCTTGATTCATGGACCTAACTATGGCTTGCCTTGGAAATGAACAGAGATCATTCTGTTGTTGTTGAGATTGCATGCAAGTACTGCATTTCAGACTCTTTTGTTGACCATGATGGCTATTCTATTTCTTCTAAGAAATTCCTGCCCACAGTAGTAGCTATAATGGTCATCTGAGTTAAATTCACCCATTCCAGTCCATTTTAGTTCACTGATCCCTAGAATGTCGACATTCACTCTTGCCATCTCTTGTTTGACCACTTCCAATTTGCCTTGATTCATGGACCTAACATTCCAGGTTCCTATGCAATATTACTCTTTACAGCATCAGACCTTGCTCCTATCACCAGTCACATCCACAGCTGGATATCGTTTTTGCTTTGGCTCCATCCCTTCATTCTTTCTGGAGTTATTTCTCCACTGACCTCCAGTAGCATATTAGGAACCTACTGACCTGGGGAATTTCTCTTTCAGTATCTTATCATTTTGCCTTTTCATACTGTTCATGGGGTTCTCCGGGAAGAATACTGAAGTGGTTTGCCATTCCCTTCTCCAGTGGACCACATTCTGCCAGACCTCTCCAACATGACCCGCCCCTCTTGGGTGACCTCACATGCATGGATTAGTTTGATTGAGTTAGACAAGGCTGTTGTCCTAGTGTGATTAGATTGACTAGCTTTCTGTGAGCATGGTTTCAGTGTGTCTGCCCTCTGACACATCTATCTTTAAAAAGAGAAAACTTTTTATTTTGTATTGAGGTATAGCTGATTAACTATAACCATCAGGGCTTCCCTGATGGCTCAAATGGTAAAGAATCTGCTTGCAATCTGGGAGATCCAGGTTGGATCTCTGGCTTCAGGAAGATCCCCTGGAGAAGGGAATGGCAAACCACTCCAGTATTATTGCCTGGAGAATCCAATGGACAGAGGAGCCTCATGGACTACAATCCTTGGGGTCACAGAGTCAGACAGAACTGAGCGACTAACACCTTCTCTTTCATAGCTGATTAACAATGTTGTGATAGTTTCAGGTGAACAGCGAAGGGACCAGCCATACATACATGTATACTGACTGCTATGTCCTGACTATTCTGTTACAGACTTTAACATCAGAGAAACACAGATGATTCTATATTATATGATCTATATTTATTCTGTATTATAAACACTGATGATTCTATATTATATTTGTGTGTGCTTCTTAGACACAAATCTTTGTGGTCTTCAGAGATAAACTGAACTAGATACATTAAGAACTTCGTATACTCAAAATAATCTTTTTCTAAATTCTAGATTTATTTAGAATAAACGTATTTATTTCTAACAAGAAGAGTCTTATTAAAGCAAAAGCTAGAATAATACTTGGCCTAAAGAATGGGGTTAAAAATAAAAAGAATCCATGAAGTACTAAATTTTTACAGGAAACATGTTATTACTCTGTCCTACCCCTGCCTGTGTCTTACTTAATAAAATTGCTCTTATCTTTGCTAATTGCATAGATTTGTTGCCATTTTTTCTCCTATTTCCTTTTTATCTAGATATGCTTTCCCACCTGTTTATTCTTCCGGTGGATAATATACTTTCTAATAAAACCTTTTTGGTTAAACTTTTAGGAGGCCTATACAATGTTTTTTCCAAATAGTCTGGCTTGGTGAAAAGCCTGGATTTTTAAGCTTTGATTTGATAATTGTATTTGCCTTCATTTTGACTAGAAACTTACTATGTTGCTTTGCATTTATTCCCACTTAATAAATGGGGTGTGTGTGTGTGTGTGTGTGTGTGCACATGTGCTTGTGTGCGAGAACAAGCATGTGTGTGTATTGCTTATAAATAGTCTTTAGTGACTTAAATTGATTTAATAATTTTGATACCCAATAAATTATGACATATCTGGGGCAGAGATAATCTATAATAAGAGCAGGGAATTTATTTCTTAAGGAAGATTCTGGGAAAACAGGTGCATGGCATGTAAAACAATACCTCTGGAGAATAAGATTTTTATGGAGAGCTCAAATTCAAAGATTTATTTCTTTAGATCAAAGCACTTTGGCCTCTTAGAAGGCCCATCTGTTGCCAGCTGCTTATAATTGTTAGTTGCAAAGATTAAAGGGAGAAGCTATTCCTTGAATGCAGTACAGTTCTTTTTCAGATAACAAATTTCCTAGGACTTTGTCTCCACGTCACTTCCATTTTGCCTTAATGTTTAGTCTGGGTCACTTTATTTAGCCTTTTGGCTAAACTCCACATGAGCTGGCACAGCGAATCACATTAGTTGTCCATTTAGTGTAATAGCCCTCTCTGGCAGGGCCTATTTCTGCTGTTTCAGGGGCAGACAAAACATAAACCATAATGCATCTAGCCAACTGGAGATCACCAGATTAAATTTGCTAAGAAAGGAAGAGTGGATTGAGAACTTTGATCAGCCATTAAAAGAGATTCATTTTACTGACTTTTAAATGCATGTGAGCACCTGTCATAGCAACTTTGAGTGTCTGCATACAACTTAAATATATCAAGAACCTGTAATTTTCTTAAGGAATTAAAAATAAGCCCTTATTTCCATTCATGATATATTTAAGCAAATTCTAATAGTAACATTTATACAAGACCAGTGCCATTTATATTATGATCCTACCCTGCCCACGCCTTATGCTAGAGAAGAACCTCATGATTCAAAGTATGCTCTATGGGTCAGATGCATTAGCATTACCTGGAAGCTTATTAAAATTCAAAACCCCAGGCTACACCTTAAATCTTCAGAATCAGAAGTAATGTTTCACTGAGATCTTTGGGTGGTTCAAATGCCCAGTAATGTTTGAAAAGCAGTTTCATAGGATACACCAAAAATAAAACTTAAGAATAGTAATCATTGGTTATCTACATTTTCAAAGAACTGAATAGATGTGCAATTACCCAACTCTTTCTTAACTAGAAGTACTTGCAAATCTTATTTCTATAATCACCAAGTCACTCTTTATATAATTGGAATAAAAAATATTCTCCCTGTATTCAAGGGGCTTCCCAGATGGCATAGTGGTAAAGAATTTGCCCACCAATGCAGGTGATGCAAGACACACAGTTTCAGTCCATGGGTCCTGAAGATCCCCTAGAGTAGAAAATGGAAACCCACTTCAGTATTTTAACCTGGGAAATGTTATGGATAAATGGGTCTGGTAGGCTACAGTTCAGGCAGTCAGAAAGAGTCAGACATGACTAACTGACAGCACAACAGACACACACACACACACACACACACACACATTCTTCTCAAATTTCCTGGAAGAGTTAGATGAATATGGTCCTGAATTATAGATCAACTATTTTGTGAATATCTTTCAGTTTGTGCTTGTCTGATGTGTTCTTATAACTAAATACAAGGGAAATATGAAAGAAGTGATGCTGCTCTTATTGCATTATATCAGGTGACGTAAGATTTCTATTCCTCCCTTTACTGGTGATGTTGACTTTGACCATTTAATTAACATAGTATCTCCTGAAATTCTCTAGTGTTAAATTACTCATTTCTCCCCTTTGTTATTAATAAGTATCTTGGATGGAGATAGTTTGAGGCTACGAAAAATATCCTGCTCTTTATCAACTTCAAATTTCTTTATTTATGTAAGTAGAAACTCATTTTATTCTATAAATAATAATCCACTACTATATTATTTATTTTGATGCCTGGATTTTCTCAAATTTACCCAGTGGGAACCCTGGAGAAGGGTTCTTTTCATTCTTTAGGCACTTCCCTACTTTTTAGAACAATAAGATATTTTGGGTTTATTTCAGACTTATCCTTCCCCAGGCCCAGAGTCAGCTATTTCCCCAAGAAAAGACCTATATATAGAAAACTATAAAACACTTGTGAAAGAAATCAGAAAGGACACTAATAGATGGAGAAATATACCATGTTCATGGATCAGAAGAATCAATAGAGTGAAAATGAGGATACTACCCAAAGCAATCTACAGATTCAATGCAAGCCCTGTCAAGCTACCAGCAGTATTTTTCACAGAGCTAGAACAAATAATTTCACAATTTGTATGGAAATACAAAAACCTTGAGTAGCCAAAGCAATCTTGAGAAAGAAGAATGGAACAGGAGGAATCAACCTACCTGACTTCAAGCTCTACTACAAAGCCACAGTCATCAAAACAGTATGTTACTGGCACAAAGACAGAAATATAGATCAATGGAACAAAATAGAAAGCCCAGAGATAAATCCACACACCTATGGACAGCTTATCTTCGACAAAGGAGACGAGAATATACAATAGATTAAAGACAATCTCTTTAACAAGTGGTGCTGGGAAAACCGGTCAGCCACTTGTAAAAGAATGAAACTAGAAACTTTCTAACACCATACACAAAAATAAACTCAAAATGGATTAAAGATCTAACCGTAAGACCAGAAACTATAAAACTCCTAGAGGAGAACATACGCCAAACACTCTCTGACATATATCACAGCAGGATCCTCTATGACTCACCTCCCAGAATATTGGAAACAAAAGCAAAAATAAACGAATGGGACCTAATTAAAATCAAAAGCTTCTGCACAACAAAGGAAACTATAAGCAAGGTGAAAAGACAGCGTTCTGAATGGGAAAAAAATAATAGCAAATGAAGCAACTGACAAACAACTAATCTCAAAAATATACAAGCAACTCCTGCAGCTCAATTCCAGAAAAACAAATGACCAAATTAAAAAATGGGCCAAAGAACTAAATAGACATTTCTCCAAAGAAGACATACAGATGGCTAACAAACACATGAAAAGATGCTCAACATCACTCATTATCAGAGAAATGAAAATCAAAACCACAATGAGGTACCATTTCATGCCAGTCAGAATGACTGCTATCCAAAAGTCTACAAGTAACAAATGCTGAAGAGGGTGTGGAGAAAAGGGAACCTTCTTACACTCTTGGTGGGAATGCAAAGTAGTACAGACACTATGGAGAACAGTGTGGAGATTCCTTAAAAAACTAGAAATAGAACTGCCTATGACCTAGCAATCCCATTGCTGGGCATACACACTGAGGAAACCAGAATTGAAAGAGACACATGTACCCCAATTTTCATCACAGCACTGTTTCTAATAGCCAGGACATGGAAGCAACCTAGATGTCCATCAGCAGATGAAAGGATAAGAAAGCTGTGGTACATATACACAATGGAGTATTATTCAGCCATTAAAAAGAATCCATTTGAATCAGTTCTAATGAGGTGGATGAAATTGGAGCCTGTTATACAGGCTGAAGTAAGCCAGAAAGAAAAATATACCAATACAGTATACTAATGCATATATATGGAACTTAGAAAGATGATAATGATAACCCTGTATGTGAGACAGCAAAAGAGATGTATAAACAGTCTTTTGGACTCTATGGGAGAGGGAGAGGGTGGGAAGATTTGGGAGAATGGCATTAAAACATGTATAATATCATAGAAGAAATGAATCACCAGTCCAGGTTAAATGCAGGATACAGGATGCTTGGGGCTGGTGCACTGGGATGACCCTGAGGGATGGTATGGGGAGGAAGGTGGGAGGGGGGTTCAGGATGGGAACATGTGTACACCCATGGTGGGTTCATGTTGATGTATGGCAAAACCAATACAATATTGTAAAGTAACTAGCCTCCAGTTAAAATAAATACATTGAAATTAAAAAAATAAAGTTCATATTAGTGTACTTCAAATAAAGCAGATTACTCTAGATAATGTGAATGGACCTGATTCAATCAGCTGCAGGGCCATAAGTGCAGACTGAGGCTTCCCTGAAAAGAGTATCTTTTGCCTATGAACAGCATCTTCCATCCATGTTCCAAAGCTCTAGCCTGCCCTTCTTGACAACTAGCTCTATGTATCTGGATTCTCTTAACCAGCCCCACAATCATACATCTACATTTTTCAATACATCTCTGAGTATATCTCCTAATGGTTCTGGTTCTCTGGCTTAACATTGCCTGATACAGGAATAAAAAGAAAACATATCATTATATTTTAATGAAAATTCACTAAGAAATGTTTAACTTTAATTTTCTCTTTCTACAAAAAATGACAAATAGGGCAGAAAAATACATGGTGTGAGAATTTATGTTAATCACAAGGAAGAATTTTGTTACAGTGAAAATTAAAAATGAAACTGTGACATAATTATCTGAGCCATGAATATCTAAGCAATGTCTGCTTAGAGAAAATATGAACCATTTTCCTATGCCAATATATTAAGTCACAACTCATCTCCAGGAATTCCTTTCCTCAATGAGTACACTAACCTTCTCTTCGAGTTCCAAAATTGTAAGTCAGAGTACATTTAAAAGAAAGGGGGACAAGGGAAGATAATTTGAGATGAAATGTTACAGTAAATAGACATTTGTGTCTCCACTGAGTCAATGTAATGTTCCACTTTGTGTCTTTCCAAATCACTAACTCATGCTAACTTCTCTGTTGGAATGCTTGTTCTCTGATCCTCAAAGGATTGTCTCCTCAATTTTTATAGCTCAGAATAAACAGGCTTTCTCTTTTTCTTAAAGCCTTTCTCAAAGCAACTCTCTCTCTCTTTCTGTTAATATCTATCTCAACCCACATTTATTTTCTATTTTATCACATATCACAACTTCTTCCTTTTTAAAACAATATTTTTTAGCTTGTTTTTCTGTCTCTCAACCAAGTTTTAAACTCTGTTAAAAAAACGAGTTCATGCCTCTACTGTTCACTTTCATATTTCCAGCATTTAAAACAGAGAATAGTTGTCCAACAAGTGTTTGCTAAGTAACTGAATATTACTGTGTCTCTGCTGCTTATAAGTCCATAATCTCAACATCAATTTTTTTTGAATGTCTATGATATAGCATCAGAGATTGTCAATCTGCCATTTAGATGCTATTGTTTCTCTAAATAGATAAATCCAAATAAAACGTACTCAGGTACAATTTTACCATTTTACATTGAGTTCTATTATTCAGCAAGAAAAGTTGCTACACTTTGGCTTATCTGAGTAGGTACTGTGGAAACTCATCCATTTGTCAACAGGCATTTGGTTATGGTGAGGTTTACTACTGACTAGACCACAAACAGGATCATAAATGGGGAAATCTGAGTTTAGTTGTTCCTGTAAACTTGATTGTGGAAAAGCCAGAGAACTAGTGACAATATGTAATATATCAGACAGAAAGAAGGGAAAGCTCCATGGAACTATCTTGGGCATATCATAAAGAAGGTGAAAGATCACCATCTGTTTAACAGGAATAAATAGGGAGATCAAATATTCAGTTCAGTTCAGTCGCTCAGTCGTGTCTGACTCTTTGCGACCCCATGAATCGCAGCATGCCAGGCCTCCCTGTCCATCACCAACTCCCAGAGTTCACTCAGACTCACGTCCATTGAGTCCGTGATGCCATCCAGCCATCCATCCTCGGTCGTCCCCTTCTCCTCCTGCCTCCAATCCCTCCCAGCATCAGAGTCTTTTCCAATGAGTCAGCTCTTCACATGAGGTGGCCAAAGTACTGGAGCTTCAGCTTTAGCATCATTCCTTCCAAAGAAATCCCAGGGTTGATCTCCTTCAGAATGGACTGGTTGGATCTCCTTGCAGTCCAAGGGACTCTCAAGAGTCTTCTCCAACACCACAGTTCAAAAGCATCAATTCTTCTGCACTCAGCCTTCTTCACAGTCCAACTCTCACATCCATACATGACCACAGGAAAAACCATAGCCTTGACTAGATGGACCTTAGTCGGCAAGGTAATGTCTCTGCTTTTGAATATACTATCTAGGTTAGTCAAAATCAGTGCATCCTAAATTACTAGAAAAACAAAGGGATTTTGTAATATTAAACTGAGAGGCAAAACAGGATTTCTTACTACTGTAGAATATATCTACATGTTAACACAAATTTATAGAAAGATAATATTTCTACATGCTATTAAACCCATTAAGAAATTAATTATATATATGTCTGAAAAATCATATATGTGTATATATAATCTTCATTTAAAACTGCTGGATGTTAGAAATATGGGATCATCCTTTTTAACTCAATACAGATAATATATATGAACTTCTTAGGATACTCTTCTGTCAATTATAGTAATTGTTCCATAACATTTTCTTCTCTTTTATGCCATAATAAAAAATAACCAAGAATCTTTTTTTTCTCTGATTTCTGATTACTAAACCTATTAACTGACTTATGTTGTTATTTTGGGCAAGTTTTTTAGTTGTATACTTTTGTCAGTGTCTATGTAAAATAAAACAGGCTAACTGACTATGTTGGTTAAATGGCCTTTTATTTTTTGTCTATGTACTACCAAAATCTTTCCTCCCTTCAACAAAAGACATAACCATTGTATAAATCAGCATTGATTGTTTTGGCATTGCAGTGCTTTGCTATTGTTCAGTTACTAAGTTGTATCTAATTCTTTGCCACCTCATGGACTACAGCACACCCTGCGCTTCATTGTCTCCTGGAGCTTGCTCAAACTCATGTCCATTGAGTCGGTGATGCCATCCAACCATCTCATCCTCAGTTGTCCCCTTCTCCTCCGACTCTCAACCTTTCCCAGCATCAGGGTCTTTCGTAATGAGTTGGCTCTTCACATCAGGTGGTCAAATATTGGAGCTCCAGCTTCAGCTTCAGTCCTTCTAATGAATAGTCAGGGTTGATTTCCTTCAGGATTGCTTTGGTTTGCTGTTTTATGTTTTGCTTTATGCTTTGTTATTGTGGCCAAAGCATATTCACAGATGTCCTTATGGTGAGCTCGGGTTACAAACATCTGAATAATACACTGTGGAGATAGTCAGCTGGATGTGAGAATGCCTTCCACACAGATGTTCTAAACTCTTGGTGGACAAGTTTTGTTTTGCTTTTTTTTTCAAATAATGTGATGAATTACTGGCAAAGCTGTAACAAAACATTTTTACTGTTCCAAGAGTAATCATTATGTTGCAATTGTTTTCTTATTAAAAAAAAAATCATTAAGTAGGCACATTCCCTTTTTGGCTTTTCTCTTAAAAGGAAAAAAAAAAAAAAACGCATAACTTTTTGACTCTCATTCCAAGCATTTGTTTGATATTTTTGTTACTAAATGTTTTTTAATATCTTGATAATTTAGTATGTTTTTCAGTTAATTTTTAAACATTTAGTTTTCTGTGCACATAATTTACAAAACTGAAAAGGAAGGGTGCTTTTTAAAGTAATTTATACTCCTGGTTTTCATTAATTATCACAGTAATAAGTGAATTTTTAAACCATATGGGATTACAAACATGGTTTCCACTATTCCAATATTGCTCATTTTTGTGTTAAACTCACATACAGAGACTATACAGAAATGTTTAAAAAAAAAAAAAAACGCATAACTTTTTGACTCTCATTCCAAGCATTTGTTTGATATTTTTGTTACTAAATGTTTTTTAATATCTTGATAATTTAGTATGTTTTTCAGTTAATTTTTAAACATTTAGTTTTCTGTGCACATAATTTACAAAACTGAAAAGGAAGGGTGCTTTTTAAAGTAATTTATACTCCTGGTTTTCATTAATTATCACAGTAATAAGTGAATTTTTAAACCATATGGGATTACAAACATGGTTTCCACTATTCCAATATTGCTCATTTTTGTGTTAAACTCACATACAGAGACTATACAGAAATGTTGAGAGTCTTCTTCTTAAATCTACTTTAGGAAAGCAGACAGCAGGTTTTGATTTCTGAGGGAATTTAAGTGGTCAAATTGCCCCCTCCCCAAACCATGCATTTTTATTTTCTGAACAGCCTCTATTTTAGAACTTGGTATATATTTTTGGTTTTCTTTTGTGATATCATACCTCTAACACTGCAGCTCTTACTATTTTGCATATAAATCATCACTGGGAATGAGAATCATAGTTTACATTTCATAACTTGACTTCTCAAAAGATTCAGCTGTGTGTGAAACAGCTTTGTTATTGAGCATTTCCTGGGTTTGATTAGATTTAGTCATAACAAAAATATTGAAGCATACAAATTAAAATCTGAGAACAGAAGACATTGAACTGTTCAGGATTTGAAGGGACAATGAGTCTAACATACATATAGAATATAGAACATGCAGTCTCCTGGGAATGTGAAAATATACATGCGATGTGTATGTTCTGGTTCAGGATTCAAATAGAACAGCACACCTTAAGACAGACACTGAAACTAAAGAAAGAGCTTGGATGTCTGGATAAAACAGGGGAGAAGGAACATTAACAGAATATTTCCCCAAAGCCCTGTATTACCACCACAAGGTAGAAGACAAAAGACTTCTCAATGCCATTTACGCTCTTAATTTTGGTTGACCTGGGAATTAATGACCAACGTGCCTTGAATGTTCACTGATGGCAAGGGAATCATTTATTTTGTAAATGGTGTTGCAAATGTGCTGAAGCATGCACAATTCAAACTCGCCAGCCAGCCACTCTGCCCTGCTGATTCAGTGGTATCAAGGACACAGCATCTAACTCTCACATTTTGCTTGGCTGCAACCGTCCATCTGAACAGGGTCCAGGGAGCATGGATCTTGGTCTTATGAAACAAATCTTTCCTCTTTACATGTCAGTATCTCATTAGGCCTTTCCTTTGGTTCAGTTTAGTGATGTTTCCCCCTGCTCACTAATGAAATGAAGTGGTTAACAGCCTCTGCAGTCTTAAAAGTATGAGCTTATGCTTTGACTCTGGGCAGACTGTGTGACTCTGAAACAAAGACTGAACTTGCATTTCTGTCATGGAGGGATTTAAAGATCACAGTAAAGCGCGATAAAGGCCTAGCTTACAGGAGAGTAACCATCATTCCCAGGTTCCATAACTCTCAGTTAGGAGGTTCCTTTTGACTTCTGAAGACCTTGGCTGAATTATAGTGATGCTGGACAGTTAGAGAGGGTCTAGATCTTATATCTCTTGGTGTGGCTATATTTTGGTAAGGTGTTCTGTAGGGATGCTATGCATAATGTTAGCAGAAACCATCTATCATTCAATTTTCTGTTTTTAGACCAAAACCAATTCCGATTTTATAAAACAACTTTATGACACATCAGTTAAAATAACATGGGGAAGATGTTCAGGGTCTGTGTCAAATTGTACAAGTATCTAGGCCAGTCATTTAGTCATGTGAGATAACCAATTTTTAAAATACTGGGTGCAATGGATGATTTACACATTATTTTGACAGAATTTAGTTGTTTGATATTAAGTTGAAGGGAAGTCATTTTTCACTTCATAACGGCAAATGGTGTTTTAGCTTAATAGTCACATTTCCATCAATTGTTTTGAAATGACATAGAATGACACATGACAATAACAACAAAGGCAAATTTAAGTAACACATTTTTAAGTTATTTATTTTCTCATTGACTCATGCATAGAGCTGAAATGAAGCAGGATCCCAGGGTCCTTCCCCTCCATGTCCTGCTGCTTTCTGTCTCTGGAAAAACTTTAGCCCAGGTGGCGCTAGTGGTAAAGAATCAGCCTGCCAATTCAGGAGACTGGAGAGTCGTGGGTTCAATCCCCGGGCCAGGAAGTCCCCTAAAGGAGGAAATGGCAACCCACTCCAGTATTAATCTTGACTGGAAAATTCCATGGAGAGAGGAGCCTGATGGGCTACAGTTCATGGGGTCACAAAGAGTCAGACACACCAAGTGCATGTGCATATACAAGGGCTACATAGTTAATATCCTTTGGGCTATTTTATAGATACTGAACCCCCCCCCCCTTTCTTCCACCAGAAAGAAGTTACCTACATGATGATCAGGCTGTAGCCATCACAAAAGCTGCCACAGTTCCAAGAACTGGCCCCGAAGAAATGGAAACAAACTGACCCTGGACTTGAAGATTAAATGCACGTAAAGCGGTCAAGATGCTCATCAGACAGCCACATGTCCAGTTTCAAGATGGCCGTCAGAGCAGACCGTGCTGTTGCTACACGTAGCCCCTTCCCTCCATCAATACACTCCTGAAACTCCCCTTTAAAACTCTTGCTGCTGATTGGCAGGAGAGATTTGGCCCTTGGACATGAGTCCATCCTCTTCCCCAGTTGCCAGCTTCTGGAATAAAGCAAACTTTCCTTTCCACCAGTCTTACCTCTTGAGTATTGACTTTCAAGCAACAAGCAGTTGGACCCCAAATTTGGTAACAGAGTAAAAAATTACTATCAAAATTTTTACACTCCATGTGTGTGCTCAGTTGTGTCCAACTCTTTGTGACCAGTTGATTTATAGTGTTGTGCTAGTTTCAAGCATACAGAAAAGTGATCCATATATG
>SJXQ01012367.1:327968-402336 GCA_006408695.1 Aepyceros melampus
TATATATATATATATATATATATATATATATATATATATAAACACACACACACATATATATATTCTTTTTAAGATTTTTCTCTCCTACAGGTTATTACAAAATATGAGTACAGTTCCCTGTGCTATACAGAGGTCCTTATTGGTTAACTATTTTATATATAATAGTTTCATCTGTTATTGCCAACTTAAGACACCACTAGGAAAGAATCTGCTTCCAAACTCACTAAGTATTCATTTCCTTAAAGGATTGTATGACGGAAGGTCCCAGGTCTTACTGGCAATTGACAGAATCTGCCCTCTAGTCCCAGAGGCCACCTGAAGCTCCCTGCTGTGGGACTCTCTCCTTGGAAAGTTCATAATGTGGATGTTTACTTCTTCAGGAAAAGGAGGAGAATCTGTCACTCTCACTGAGATATACCCTAAGAAAAGATAATCAGAGAGTGGCATCTCCTTGCTTGTTCCACTTTATACAGCTTAACCAAGGGAGTGGCATGCCATCATGTTACTTAGCATAGTCTATTAGTTAGAAGCAAGACATTGGTTCCAAACATTGCTTAAAATTTTTGTAACTGTGTTACATATTGGAGGTTACCCTAGCATGTGTCCACCACAGGGACCCACCTTTGTGTTCTATAGATGTGAGAGGGAGGGAAAATGATTCTCAGAGGAATTATTACAAAATAGATGAACTGGCAGACACAATAAAATGTATCCATAACCTCTGCTAAGACCAAGTGATATTGAGATAATTTCATGCTATTCTTTTAGGAGTTAAAGAAGTAACAGCAGGCACCTGTCTCTAGTTTCTGTCTTTAATAAAAACATATTAATGTTTCTTCTTTAAATAATGTTTTAGGTTTGGGTTGGTTTTCTTTACCTTGTTGCCACAGAATCGTTTTATTTCTAATTAACGAGATTTTGAATGGATTTTAAATATCAAATGTCCTTTAGGCATCATTGAGTTGTCATTTTTTTCCTTTGATTATTAATGCAATTATTTAGAATGATATATTTTCTCATTTTCAATCCTCTTTACATTTATGGAATAAATCCCACTTAGATTTGTTGTTCAGTTGCTCAGTCACATCCAGCTCTGAAGATACTTGTAAATATTCCATGGGGGTGGGTTGATTTGAGATTGTAATATCTACACTTACAGAAGTCTCCAGTATTAGTTTTTTGCATGCAATTTTTATCAGCATTTGGTGTCAATATAATATTAATATTGTAGAAGCCTTTCCATTTTTGTATACTCTGGAATGGTTAAAGTAGCAAGGAAAGTGTTTCATGATGTTATGGTTGAAACTCCCCAAAACTGACATTAATTCAAAAAGTTTAATGAAAATAAGGAATCATTTCCAATAATTAAATCCATATATATATATATATATATATATATACACACACACACATACATACATACACACACAAGAGAATACAATCATTAAAAACATAAAAACTGGTCTCTATCTCTGGGTCTTTAAGAAAGAAAAACAAAAGAGACTATAGTCTGTATTTTGCTAGTAAGTCATAGTGTGTCAATGTCTGCTTATACCATTCATCTTAATTTATTGAAAGTTTAGTGTGGGCAAGCCAGTAAAATAAGCAAAAAATGTAATATAAGGGAGCTTCATACTGCTATAAACAGTCCATGTTGTTTGTTTGCTTGTTTTAGAGGAGATTGGAAACTTCAAGAACAGTTTATACCTCTGATTCATTTTAATTTGTTAGATATACATAAGTATATAGATGTTTACATAAACACATACATATATGCATTACATATGTTTTAATATAATGTTACTAGTCTGTTAATTATGTTTCTTCCCTCTTTCATTTCTCCAACTTTCCACACCCTTGAATACATAATTTATACACTTTCGTATTTTCCTCTGGGATCATATTATCTTACAAAATACACTTATCAGAAATTATGCACATTTGTATCCATTAGACAGTGAAGGCAATGGCACCCCACTCCAGTACTCTTGCCTGGAAACTCCCATGGATGGAGGAGCCTGGTGGGCTGCAGTCCATGGGGTCGCTGAAAGTTGGACACAACTCAGTGACTTCCCTTTCACTTTTCACTTTCATGCATTGGAGAAGGAAATGGCAGCCCACTCCAGTGTTCTTGCCTGGAGAATCCCAGGGACAGCGGAGCCTGGTGGGCTGCCGTCTATGGGGTCTCACAGAGTCGGATACGAGTGAAGCGACTTAGCAGCATATCCATTAGAAATATATCTATCACTTGCATTTTATGATAATATAATAATTTAAGCATAGTCCATTCTGCTTTTTAACAAATATTAAGAATGCTTTCTGTAAATTCCTGATTATGAATTGGGAGAGTTCAAATTCATTGTTTCTAAAGATTATGCCATATTCTTTAGTGTGTTCCATAATTTATACAGAAATTGACCAGCTGAAAGGCACTCATTATGCCCTAAGTGGAGAAGGCAATGGCACCCCACTCCAGTACTCTTGCCTGGAAAATCCCATGGATGGAGAAGCTTGGTGGGCTGTAGACCATGGAGTCACTAAGAGTCGCACAGACTGAGCTACTTGACTTTCACTTTTCACTTTCATGCATTGGAGAAGGAAATGGCAACCCGCTCCAGTGTTCTTGCCTGGAGAATCCCAAGGATGAGGGAGCCTGGTGGGCTGCTGTCTATGGGGTCGCACAGAGTCAGACACGACTGAAGCGACTTAGCAGCAGCAGTGTGCCCTAAGTATTGTTTTGAGTTCGTTTTCATTGACATTTAGTATTGCACATACTTGTGTTTATATCCTTACCAGTATTTACTTTGTACAATTGACTCCAAAGAGAATTTGTAGTTAAAAGATATATTTATTTATAATTTTATTAGCTATTATTAGCTTACTTTCTAATAAATTTAAATAATTTATATTTATGTGACAAATATATGGGTAACTTTTGCCCACATCCTGCTAGTTGTAGGGATTGAAATTGTGTTTAGTTTTATTCCGTTTAGATAATATAATGTATTTTTTTCTTCTATATTTTTAATAAAACTTAAAAAAATTGTAAAGCTTATAGAAAACAGTTAGAAATATAAAGACTCTTGAAAATTGTCAAGAAGGTAATTAAGACCCAGTTTTAAAGAGGCAGTTCACAGAAAAGCAAATCAAAATCTCAATAACCCAACAAAAGATATTCAACTCAAAAGGAAAATGAAAATGGAAATTATAATGGGAAATATATCCTGTGATCTGTTTCTGAATTCCCTCTCTTATTTCTGCTGATTTGATTAAAGCAGCACTAATGTTCTTCAATATTTTCTTTACTACCTTTCAACATTGATTCTTCTGAATAAAAGTTAATGCTCCAACTGTGTTTGCAGTAAATTTATATCCTATTTCTATACAATTGATATATTTATCACATAAAGAATTTCTACACGAAGATGTAGAAATGGCCTATAATAGTTGATATATTTTTATTTTATCAAGAATAATTTATAGTATCTTCTCATAAAATTCATAATTTTATTTTATTCATCTCTAAAAGTTTTATAAATTGTTTATATTCTGATCAAGAGAACCTCTATACAAATATTGAACTCATATCTAGCTGTCTTACATATTTATAAAATCAATGCTAGCAGTGTGCTATTAAAACTTTCTTGGTGTCACAGATATGCAATCATATCATTGATGAAAATGAACACCCTATGCCTTTAACAATGTTTATAGTGGCTTTCTCTTTTTTGATTCATTACATTCTTAGGATTTTATTAAATGGTGCTGTGATATCTCCTTATAGTTTTGTCTATTGGAATGGATTTAACATTTCATGGTTGTTACAGTGCATACTGGGAGAATTTGATAAATGGTAATTATAATATTCTAGTAATTGCTTCCATTTTACTTATGAGTTATTAGAAAGAGCTGCTAAATTTTATCAAATTCTTTTTCATCATTGGTTCATATGACCTAATTATTTTCTTCTCTAATTGGTTATTATAATAAACAATGTTGTTAAGCTTCCTGATATTGAATCATTTTTCTGGCACTAAACCCACATTGCTATAGTATATTATTCTTATTACAATATAGAGGGATTTAACTTTTAATATTTAATTTAAATCTTTTGTCTATACAAGTACATTCTATGGATTTCTTTTTATGTGAAATCACAATCAAATGTTATCTCTATAAATATTCTGATCTTTGAAATTTTCCATTTGTTTCTAAGGCCTGAAAAGTTTTCTAAATCTGAATACCATCTGCTATTAATATTTAAAGGAAAACAGAAAAAAAAAACAGAAAAGAAAAAAAGGAAGAGACTATTTAATAAACCTTTCTGATCCTATTGTCCTTTTACAATAGATTTTTAATGACTTTGCAATCTCATCTATTATGATGCTTCCACTGCTGATTTCTAATTTTGTGTCAACTTTTAAAGTTTTATATTTTGCTCAGAAATTATTCATTTCTAAGTTTTGGCATAAAATATCTTTGAAGTGCAAAGCTATTCTCTTATAAATTTTCAACTATTTTATCTGTGGTTGTGTCCTTTTCCCCCATCTAACCTTTTCTATTTTTGCTATCTTTTAAAAAAAATCAGATTAATGGTCACATATTTACTTATAAAATATTTTTTAATCTTGACAAAATATATGAAATAGTTATTACCGTCTCTGAGTTACAGATGAGACATGAGTTTCTCCCAATCAATGTCGTGCATTTTCAATTATAAAATCCAGTGACAGTATTTCCTAGTACTGGTAAGCCTGTATGTTAAGATAATATTTTTGGCTGCTAACTAAACAGCAATTGAAAAAAACTGTAACAATGCTTGTGTTCTTTAATATAAGTATTGTACTTATAAAATTTTATGTAAGGCTGTAACTAAAATTATACAGAAAGATTACACTAACTTGGAATGCTTAATTAAAATAATTTAAGATACTGAAAAAAAGTTGAGACAAAATATATGACCACAAAAAAGCTTTGGCTAGATAAACAATGGCACAATATTACAATGAAATGATTAAGCATGTTAGTTATGCAATCATTTGAAAGCTTCTCTAGCATTACTGATATGGAAAAATATTCACAGAATAATACTAAGATGACAAAAATTTTCTCTTATATAATCTAATTTTTAAAAAACGGATACATGTGAAAATATGTAAAATGTTAACTTAGTGGTGGTGGAATTATGAATGTTATTCATTTTTTATTTCCTTATTTTTTCTATAACAATCAGATTTCTTATGTAAGGGAAGATCTAAACCTACTTATTTAAATATTTAAACTAAATATAACTATTTTGAGCCCATTATAAGTAACAATATCTTTGAGTTCTTAAACTTTCTGGTATAGTGAATCATTTCAGTGATGGAAAAGAGCTTATAGGGTTTTTAAGCTATCACTTTATTTACCCACACATTGACTCAGTCAAAAGTGACACATTTAGTTGAACAAAAAGACCCAGAACAAATGTCACCAGCAGAGTATTTGATTTCTGTAATCTCCCAGCTAAAACTGTTACCTTCAAACTCTACCCTTCATATACATTTCACTTCAAGGCATTTATTACTCTACAATTTTAATACAGATACTTGTAGAGCCACTGCTACTAGACTGTAATTTCCATAAAGCATGAAAACGTATTTTGATCACCTTTGTATCTCCAATTGTGCACATCGCATTTAAATAGCATAAGTAATGGATTTTGTGATGAAATAAATAAATGAATGCATAAATGAGAATTAATGAAAAGACTGCTACTGTATTTGAAGACTTATGAATAAAGAGGTGTGTCACAGCTTTGAATTCCTAGAAACAAAACCTCAACCAAGGGTAAGATACCAATTCATGTCTGACTCTTTGTGACCCCATGGACTGTTAGCCTGCCAGGCTCCTCTGTCCATGGAATTCTCCAGGTAAGACTGCTGGAGTAGGTAGCCATCCCTTCTCCAGGAGATTTTCCCAACCCAGAGACTGAATCTCAGTCTCCTATGTTGCAGGAAGATTCTTTACCATCTGAGCCACGAGGAACGCTCCAAAGATTTTTATAGGGCATATAATTTTAAATGGCTTCCCTGGTGGCTCAGCAGTAAAGAATGCACCAGCTAATGCAGGAGACACAAGTTCAATCCCTGAGTTAGGAAGATCCCCTGGAGAAGGAAATGGCAACTCAATGCAGTATTCTTGCCTGGGAAATCCCACAAACAGAGGAGCCTGGTGGTCTTCAGTCCACAGGGGTTGCAAAGAATTGCATGTAACCATGTCTTAGTCACTAAATGATAGCAACAGCATACTTTCAAGGTAATCAAAGGAAAAGAGAGTTGAGCCATACAAGGCAATTACTTACTGTGTTGGCCATTCCTTCTTGACAAGCCACAATAAACACCTCAAGTACATTCACTCGACATCATAGAGAAAACACTCTTCAGAACTATATATCAGAAGGAAAAAGGGAGATAAAGACAACCCATCTTCCTATTGCATCTGTCTCCTGTCTTCCCTTGCTTAAAGTTTGCCCTACGGGGAACTGACCATATCAGATCCCACACCTACTCACACTCACTTCCAGAATACATAACCTTTTTGCAACATTTCAGAATGTCAGATCCATGTCTTGTGTTATCTTGAGATGTCTGAAATTTCAGGAAAGAGCCAGAAGTTCCAGCTCTGAGCCTGGGGGACCTCAGAAAATACACATCATGGTCTGCCTTGGCATCAGTAAACCAGAAGTTGAGGGGGATAAGTGGCCACGGGTGTGAAAGAGGGATTTGACTGAGAGAATTTAAGGAGGTGCAGAAGATGTATTCAGTAAAGGCAATGTCTGTGTGTTCTCAGTTGCTCAGTTGTGTCTTACTCTTGTGGCCCCACGGACTGTAACTCAGTAGGCTCCTCTGTTCCTGGAATTTTCAGGCAAGAATACTTGACTGGGTAGCCCTTTCCTACTCCAGGGAAATCTTAACAACCAAGATCAAATCCGAGCCTCTTGCATCTTCTGCACTGGTAGGAAGACTCTTTCCTCTATGCCCCCTGGGAGAAACTGATGTACAAACAAATCATTAGTTATCATTAAGGTCACAAACTTTTGCTATTAAAACTTGGAATCTAGTGTGAGACATTCTTCAAAATGTAGGAAAAAATGAAATTACTACCCTATGAGAGTAAAACCCAAACAATGCATTATGTATTTATGAAAACATATGCAAACAATTAACATTAATAAATAGTTAATGCTTAGTGGAGTCTAGCCATTTTTAAAAATTCTCACCTGGTACACAAAATTGTTAAAGATACCATTCAACTTTTTATTATTATAATTTAAAATGTAAAGATTAGAAAAGTGCCCCAAATCACATGGCTAGTATGTTGTACAGCTGATTTAAAGACCAGGATATGTGATTCCAGAGATGTTCCACTAGGTGTTAATCAGTCAGATCAGTTGTTCAGTTGTGTCTGACTCTTTGCAACCCCATGAATCGCAGCACGCCAGGCCTCCGTGTCCATCACCAACTCCAGGGGTTCACTCAGACTCACATCCATCGAGTCAGTGATGCCATCCAGCCATCTCATCCTCAGCCGTCCCTTTCTCCTCCTGCCCCCAATCCCTCCTAGCATCAGAGTCTTTTCCAATGAGTCAACTCTTCGCATAAGGTGGCCAAAGTACTGGAGCTTCAGTTTTAGCATCATTCCTTCCAAAGAAATCCCAGGGTTGATCTCCTTCAGAATGGACTGGTTGGATCTCCTTGCAGTCCAAGGGACTCTCAAGAGTCTTCTCCAACACCACAGTTCAAAAGCATCAATTCTTCGGCGCTCAGCCTTCTTCACAGTCCAACTCTCACATCCATACATGACCACAGGAAAAACCATAGCCTTGACTAGATGGACCTTAGTCGGCAAAGTAATGTCTCTGCTTTTGAATATGCTATCTAGGTTGGTCATAACTTTTCTTCCAAGGAGTAAGCGCCTTTCAATTTCATGGCTGCAGTCACCATCTGCAGTGATTTTGGAGCCCAAAAAAACAAAGTCTGACACTGTTTCTACTGTTTCCCCATCTATTTCCCATGAAGTGATGGGGCCAGATGCCATGATCTTCGTTTTCTGAATGTTGAGCTTTAAGCCAACTTTTCCATTCTCCTCTTTCACTTTCAACAAGAGGCTTTTTAGCTCCTCCTCACTTTCTGCCATAAGGCTGAGGTTATTGATATTTTCCTGGCAATGTGGATTCCAGCTCGTGCTTTTTCCAGTCCAGCGTTTCTCATGATGGGCTCTGCATATAAGTTAAATAAACAGGGTGACAATATACAGCCTTAACAGACTCCTTTTCCTATTTGGAACCAGTCTGTTGTTCCATGTCCAGTTCTAACTGTTGCTTCCTGACCTCCATACAGATTTCTCAAGAGGCAGGTCAGGTGGTCTGGTATTCCCATCTCTTTCAGAATTGTCCACAGTTTATTGTGATTCACACAGTCAAAGGCTTTGGCATAGTCAATAAAGCAGAAATAGATGTTTTTCTGGAACTCTCTTGCTTTTTTCATGATCCAGTGAATGTTGGCAATTTGATCTCTGGTTCCTCTGCCTTTTCTAAAACCAGCTTGAACATCTGGAAGTTCACGGTTCATATATTGCTGAAGCTTGGCTTGGAGAATTTTGAGCATTACTTTACTAGCATGTGAGATGAGTACAATTATGCAGTAGTTTGAGCATTCTTTGGCATTGCCTCTCTTTGAAATTGGAATGAAAACTGACCTTTTCCAGTCCTGTGGACACTGCTGAGTTTTCCAAATATGCTGGAATATTGAGTGCAGCACTTTCACAGCATCATCTTTCAAAATTTGAAATAGCTCCACTGGAATTCCATCACCTGCACTAGTTTTGTTTGTAGTGATGCTTTCTAAGGCCCACTTGACTTCACATTCCAGGATGTCTGGCTCTAGCTTAGTAATCATACCACTGTGATTATCTGGGTCATGAAGATCTTTTTTGTACAGTTCTTCTGTGTATTCTTGCCACCTCTTCTTAATATATTCTGCTCTGTTAGGTCCATACCGTTTCTTTCTTTTATAAGCCAATCTTTGCATGAAATGTTCCCTTGGTATCTCTAATTTTCTTGAAGAGATCTTTAGGCTTCCCCATTCTGTTGTTTTCCTCTATTTCTTTCTATTGATCACTGAGGAAGTGATCAATATATCACTTCTATTTTAATCTCTTCTTTTAATCTCTTCTTGCTAGTCTTTGGAACTCTGCATTCAGAGGCTTATATCTTTCCTTTTCTGCACAGCAGATAGCAAGAGTGAATGTTGACATTCTAGGAATCAGAGAACTAAAATGGACTGGAATGGGTGAATTATATCAGATGACCATTATATATACTACTGTGGGCAGGAATCCTTTAGAAGAAATGGATAGCCATCATGGTCAACAAAAGAGTCTGAAATTCAGTACTTGAATGCAATCTCAAAAACGACAGAATAATCTTCTGTTCTTTTCCCACACAAATCATTCAATATCACAGTAATCTAAGTCTATGCCCCAACCAGTAATGCTGAAGAAGCTGAAGTTGAATGGTTCTATGAAGAACTAAAAGACCTTTTAGAACTAACACCCCAAAAAGATGTCCTTTTCATTTTAGGGGACTGGAATGCAAAAGTAGAAAGTCAAGAAACACCTGGAATAACAGGCAACTTTGGCCTTGGAATGTGGAATGAAGCAGGGCAAAGACTAATAGAGTTTTGCCAAGAAAATGCACTGGTCATAGTGAACACCTTCTTCCAACAACACAAGAGAAGACTCTATACATGGACATCACTGGATGGTCAACACCGATATCAGACTGATTATATTCTTTGCAATGTAAAATGGACAAGTTCTATAGAGTCAACAAAAATAAGACCAGGAGCTGACTGTGGCTCAGATCATGAACTCCTTATTGCCAAATTCAGATTTAAACTGAAGAAAGTAGGGAAAACTATTAGGCCATTCAGGTATGACCTAAATCAAATCCCTTATGATTATACAGTGGAGGTGAGAAATAGATTTAAGGGACTAGATCTGATAGATAGAATGCCTGATGAACTATTGATGGTGTGACACTGTACAGGAGACAGGCGTCAAGACCATCTCCATGGAAAAGAAATGCAAAAAAGCAAAATGGCTGTCTGAGGAGGCCTTACAAATAGCTGTGAAAAGAAGAGAAGTGAAAAGCAGAGGAGAAAAGGAAAGATATAAGCATCTGAATGCAGAGTTCCACTTGGTGTATCAACCCCCAAATTTCAACAGCACAAATGACTTACAAGGTAAATACTGTGTCTTTCTTGAAACTGTTAGAGAGCTTACCATGAAGAGTCAGTCATCCATGGCAACTAAAGGCAACAGAATCACAGAGTGAAAAACCACTGTCCATAGATATTGTTACCGAAGAACTGATGCTTTTGAACTGTGGTGTTGGAGAAGACTCCTGAGAGTCCCTTGGACAGCAAAGAGATCAAACCAAACAATCCTAAAGAATATCAAGCATGAAAATTCATTGGAAGGACTGATACTGCAGCTGACGCTCCAATACTTTGGCCACCTGATGCAAAGAGTCAACTCACTGGAAAAGACCCAGATTCTGGGAAAGATTGAGGGCAGGAGGAGAATGGGGCAACAGAGGATGAGATGGTTGGATGGCATCAACTCAATGGACATAAGTTTGAACAAACTCTGGGAGACGATGAAAAACAGGGAAGCCTGATATGCTGCAGTCCATGGGGTCCCAAAGAGTCAGACAAAACTGAGTGACTGAACAACAACAACACATTAAAAAATCTTTAAAGTAAAAAAGAATACATAGGGCTAATTTTGTCACCTAAAACACACATCTTCCACCTCTTTGACTCTTTGGTTTTTGTCATCCATCTCATATATTTAAAGGAGATTTTAACAATAATAATAATAATACTAAAAGCTTTTATATTGAAATTAAATAAATAGTTGACATAACAAAACTCTGTTAGTTTGAAATTTTAAGGATCAAAATCTAGCAATCCTACTGGAGATATAAAAATTGGACTCTAGAGGTTTTTTGATGGATTTTAGTGTCAGTAAAGCAGACGTAATATCTGGAGAGAATGCATTTTGTTACACAAAAGAAAAGACATTTTGTAAATTCTCAACTCACCGAGGTTTCAAATTCCTTGGGTCAAGGCCAATTGCTTTCATTAACTGAAATATGATAGCACAGTGGTCCCCTACCTTTTTGGCAATAGGAACTGGTTTCATGGAAGACAATTTCGTGCTGACTGGGGGATTGGGGGTGAGTGTGGTGGTTTGGGGATGATTCAAGCACATTGCATTCATTGTACACTGTACTTCTATTACTATTACATTGTGATAGATAATGAAATAATTATATAACTCACCTTAATGCAGAATCAGGGGAGCTCAGAGCTTGTCTTTCTGCAATTAGATGGTTCCCATCTAGGGATGAAGGGAGACAGTGACACTCAAAGTGTGTTGCTTATGTCCATTCTACTCCATAATCTCATTTTGGTTGCTCTCACTGCAGAAAATCCTGCTTTACAAAGATAAGATGTAGAAAATGAAAGCAGGCTTTTCAGTGCTTTTGCAGCAATCTGAGGGTATTCCACCTTGACTTTAATCCACAATATATAGAGATTGGAAGTTGTCCCAAACATACTTTTAAGGCCACCACCATCTGTGACGGCAAGCAGTTGATCCTCTTTTAGCACAGGCAAAAAAAAAAAAAAAAAAAGAAAGGTCAAGTCACCTGACTTATTCACAAATGGATTGCAGATCCATTCCTTCCCACTCTGGGGGTCTATTGTGCTTGTGAAGTAATGCTCATACTCCTTTGAAAGCTGAAATAGGTGATCACACACCAACTGGGAGAAAGAAGTCTTGACTTAAGCTTTAAAATTCTCAACTGATGTTTGGTGGTAGGTGGTAACTTGGCTCAAGTGTGTCCGACCCTTTGCGACCCCAAGGACTGCGGCCTATGAGGCTCCTCCACCCACAGGGTGTTCCAGGCGAGAGTACTGGAGTGGGTTGCCAGCTCCTTCTCCTAATTAGATCTACTAGCTAATGAACATTAGGTCCACTAATGTTTGAAACATGTCAAAAATTGCGGTGCTCACTCATTGCCCCCATAAGTACCCTCTGGCTTTGACTGAGACTACTTTATCTGCCGACTTGAACACTGATGTCATTCTCCCCTGAACTGATGGATTGAGTTTGTTGAGCAGGTTGAATACATCACACCAGTAAACAAGTATTACGACCCATTCTTTGTCACTGAAATGTGCTGCCAGTGATGATTGTTTTTCTAAAAGAAATCTCTGAAATGGCTCACATAACTCAAAAACTCTGGCCAATGGCCTACCTTTAGAAAGGCATTTCATTTCTGTGTGTAAGAGAAGATGTGTGTGTGCTCTGCCCATCACCTCACAGAGCTGTGCCAACAGATGGAAAGTATGAGTTAAGGGCATGTACTCTAACATGGCTGATAATTTTAATCACATCTTATAAAATGTTGTTAATTTCAGGTGATGGTTTTTGGCTAGCCAGCATTTCTCTATGGATGACACAGTGCATAGACCTACATTCAGAACCAACCTCTTCGACACAAGTAGTGGAACCAGAAAGGCGTCCAGTCATGGCAGCTGCTCCACCCATACTATACCACCACAAAATGACCAATTCAGCTTTCCTGATATGTATTCTTTCAAAGTCTTGAATAGTTCTGCAGTGATGATGGTAGACAGCAAAAGTACACATAACATATCTTTGTGCACATCCTCCTGAAAAATGTGTCTCATAAGAACAAGCATGGTGGCCTTCTTGTCAACATCCATAGACTCATCAACCTGGATTGCATACCACAGCACAATTATGCCTCAATATGTTTTGCTATTTCATCACTTTGTTAGTTATGGAACCACTTTTGAATGGCAATCTCTCCTAAAAGTTCATGACAGATGTCATTAACAGCAGGTAGGATCAACTCTTCACCAAGAGTAAAGGGCTTCTTGGCTTTAGCAATGTGCTTAGCCCTTAAGAACAATGCCATCAGCACAGACACATTTGATGAAGTCTATTCTTCGTGTTCATGGGTATTTGTTGTTGTTGTTGTTTGCTTGTTTTTTATCTTGAAAAACTCCAAAGGCTTGTCTTTGAGTGTAAAGTGTTTAGTCTCCATGTGGTGAAGCAGTTTTGAAGGTGTCATGACTTTGTTGGATAACCAGTTGTCACATATTATACAAAGCTGGCTTGGAGAATGTGTTTCATCTGTTGCAATGAACCCATAACTTAAGTAGGACTCTTGGTATTTGGCTTTCATGGTGGCTCAGTGGTAAAGAATACTCCTGCCAATGCAAAAGATGCATAAGACACAGGTTCAATCTCTGGGTTGGGAAGATCCCCTGAAGAAGGAAATGGCAACCCACTCCAGTATCCTTTTCTGGAAAATTCCATGGACAAAGGAGCCTGGTGGGCTATAGTCCATGGGGTCACAAAGAGTCGAACATGACTTAGCACATGTACTTTTGATATTCACTTTTTTTTTTTCAAGCTGCTTTTATTTTTTTTTTTTAATTAATTTTTATTTTTTTAGTTTGTTTTGCTTTACAATACTGTATTTGTTTTGCTACACATCGACATGGATCAGCCACGAGTGTACATGAAAATACAGCTTTCTTTTTGTTGGTAGTCTTAGAATCTTCTGCTGTCTCATTGTTGGATCTTTCCCCCGTCCCAAAGAAGACCTGTAGTGACATATGTTTTTGTTTTCTACTCATTTTGGCTAGGGTTAGCTTCTGAGCTTACCAAAACTGTGACTGAGACAAGTGCATCGTGTGGGAAAGAGGCATGGATGAAAGTGGTGAAGAAAATAATAGGTGGACCATGTGTGAACTAAAATAAGTGCCAGACTCTGACTTAAAGCCTGCCACAGACACAGCTGCACAATTGGAGCACATCAACTCACTTGCGACTGCAAATCCTGTCACTGCTGCTGCTAAGTCACTTCAGTCGTGTCCGACTCTGTGTGACCCCATAGACGGCAGCACACCAGGCTCCACCATCCCTGGGATTCTCCAGGCAAGAACACTGGAGTGGGTTGCCATTTCCTTCTCTAATACGTGAAAGTGAAAAGTGAAAGTGAAGTCTCTCAGTCTTGTCCGACCCTCAGCGACCCCCTGGACTGCAGCCTACCAGGCTCCTACGTCCATGGGAGTTTCTAGGCAAGAGTACTTGAGTGGAGTGCCATTGCCTTCTCCTGTCACTAGATGTAGCTTAATTGCCACTCAGTTGATCAGGTTCTGATATGAGTCTGCAAGGAGTTGATTTATTGTGTCGCTATGCAGTAACACCTCTCCTCTAATGGCCATCTGTATTTGCAGCTGCTCCGTAGTGCTAACATCACGGTCTCAGCTCCACCTCAGATTGTCAGGAATCAGATTCTCATGAGGATCACACAACCTAGATCTCTCACGTGGGTGGTACACAGTAGGGTTCATGCTTCCATGAGAATCTGGTGCCACCCCTGATCTGATGAGAGGCAGAGCTCAGGCCACAACAATGAGCCCTGGGGAGCGGCTGCAAATACTGACAAAGCTTCACTCACTCCTGCTGTGTGGCTTGGTTCCTAACAGGCCATAGACCAGTGCTAGTCTGTGGCTCAGGGTTTGGGGACCCTGTTGGCACTGCAGACATCAGGAAGACCTGTGGAGTGACACACGAGCACTTCTTGAGCACTGAGAGCTCAAGTGCTGACTGCCACAGTGCTGGCAGTTTTCACAAGACCCATCCCAGGCTCAGAGATAAACTCAGCAGCACACAAATCAGAAGTAAGGATTTCCTCCACTGTGTGACATTCGAGCCATTCTATGAAGACATACGCTATCTCAACTCTGTTGAAACATGGCCCTTCCCTTGAATCAGGATTATAGTTCTGGCTGTAAGATCTTGCTTTATTGTTTTTTCTTTCTTTCTTTTTTTTTTTCCTCTTCTCTTTTCTCCCAAGAATGCTTTAGGTGTCCGTCATTGACTCATAAAAACATTTTCACACCGTGTTTAAGATCTGACTACCTTTTCAGTTATCCCTGGCCTTTTCTCTAATCTGGCTTTTCTCTTCAGAAATCCCATCTCCCATCCAGAGGCTGGGCTTTGAACGTCTTTCCAGGGACTATCAATGTCCATCCAAGTTTCAGAAGCCTCTGCTTTGAGTTAGTTGCTCTGAATCTTTGGTGCCCATCACAGTCATCTGAAGGGCTTTGTACTTTCCAGATGTTTGGGCTTCATTCCCAGAGAATCCAGTTCATTGATCTGGGGCCCCAACTTTTGCTGTGAACAAGCTGCTGGTCGATGCTGATGCTGTGGGTCCTGAGAATGACACTTTGAGTATACTTGGGATACTTATTGATGGAAGACTCTTCGCAATGTGAGAATTACTGCAACAGACAGATTCATGGGAACATTCAGTCTATGGCTCTATGAAGAGATCTTTCTCCTGTGCCATTTCAAAGTGAAGAGCCCTGTTTCAAATTTTGACATCTGAATCATGAAATGTAATGAAAAGTCTTCTGTTGTAAGTACGGAGTGCTCAGACAGAGCTGCTCTTGGAGACATGTTAAGGGAGAGGGAGTTCACATTGCTCTCTTCAGAATCATTATAAAGTGAGAAAAAGCCAATGGAGAAAATGTGATGTTCTTGCAACTTGTGAAACACCATTGGCAGGCCTGTTATCCAGAGGTTGCTTTTGACAATGGCAAACCAGTTTATTGATTAATGGGCACAACTACAGATATCTTCATATGATTTAACACAACTGCACTCTGGGGTATCAACCGTACATGGGAAGTCCAGAACAGCCATTGTGATTCTTTGTATCATTGAATTAGTAGGTTTGGAAATTTCAAAGGTATTTTCCGTGTGCATTCCTCAGGCTATCGGAGAGGCCTGTGATAGGCAGGCAGGTTGAGTAGTTGTTTTGTTAACTGATCTTAGCCCCATACACACCAGCACAGCAGGTTTAACTGGAGGTTGCACAATGCTGGTGGGTGAGTAGGCAAGTCATTGCAGTACAGGGTGATTAAACCATCAGATTGTTCTGATGACTAGATTGGATACCCTTCTCTGGTGAGAGCAGCTATCCAAATTCAGTTAATTTAATACCGAAAAGCAAAATCTCAGCCACTCAAGATTTAACCCAATTACCAATCAAGAGTTTCCCCTCCAAAATGGGGGGAAGGGACTCCATATAAATAGGGTTTTGTTCCTTGACATTAACACTGCTTGGAAGAATGGGACCCAGCTGATCTTCTCTGTGGCTTCAGAGTCCCCCTCAGCCCCTGAAATCTATTGGTCAGGATGGAGTCCCAGTGAGCACCATCATGCCTTCCTGTCCCCTCAGGGTGGTGGTAGTCTATATGAGCAATACGAATAGGAGCAAGGGAGCCTGATGCATCTTCAAGAGAAAAAGCTTCAGTGTCAAGCCTTTGATACTGCCCCCAGGGGCAGTATCCTGAGTAAGCTCCCAAGGCTGGCACCCAACCAACCAGTGGTGTGTTATGTTCAACTTCATATAAGAAGATGCGCAAGGACCTTTCCTGTAAAGACTGAAAATACTATGAAAGGAATGGAGTCTTAAAATCTGGGGGGGGGGAAATGAGAAAATCAAGTCCCATCCAGAAGGATTTCAAGGGTGAAGAGATCCCTCTGACGTCACCTTCACCTGTAAGGAAAGAGTCTATTTCTAGGTGGTGACAGAGCCGTGTGCCAAAGAAGAGACCTTCCAGCCTGTGCACGTGATCAACGTGGACATGGAGGGCACCCTGGAGGCAGCCACCTTGGGGGCTTTGATCCTCTGTGAGCTCTGCCAAAGTCTTCAGCCGGCTGAGGACATGGAAAGCAGTCTGGCTGAGCTGCTCCAGGCAACAAAGAAGAAAACAGGAATGTGCTTTCTGCTTCTGCTGAAGAGCTTGGCTGGTTTCAGCTCCTTTGTTAGTAAGAACTTTGCCTGGACTTTTGGGCATGTCAGCACTTTTTGTGAGAAACATCTTCAAAGGCCTTTCTATATGCTATAGCTATTCTAAAAGCTATCTATATGATCTTTTTCAGATATACCCCATCCAGGGAAGGAAGTGGAGGAGAAAATGATCTTAAGGGAAATAGAACATGGACTACAAGTAGGCATCAAAACCCTTTCAATGTGAGGGACAATGGTGTGGGTACTTGGAAGGAACAATTCAATGCTCACACAGTTTGCAAAGAAGTTAATCTCTAGGACTGCATTTTTCTAATGAACAAACCAAGCTTATAATGAACAAGTGATATGTTGAAGGATATTCTTATTAAAAAAAATCATTCCATTCATTTATATTGATAACAACTTCAACTTCCTTTTGCCCTTTTGGCATAATGTTAAATGTGATTTGTTAAACGTGATCAGAGAGTACTATACTGGATGTATGAACTTAGAAATATTTTTAGTTTTAGATTGTATGTCTTTTACTAATGCCAACTTTATTAAAAACTCAGGATAGATAATGGATGGTATTTATTACTAAAATCTTGGCATGATCTCTTCAATTAAGTAGCTCATTAAATGAAATAAAACTAATTTAAAGAAAATACATATTTGTATTTTTGTTTGTGGTAGGGGATGCATATACAAACTGAGCCCCTTGGATTCTTATTGGTTAAGCCATGTGAATTCCATGGAGAAAAGCATTCTTTCTTAATGAGAAACTTCTTCAGGCTTAAGGCATTCATAGTTTTACATTTTGTGCTCCTCTGAAAGTAGGCTACACTCTAGTGAAGTGCAACATTCTTGGTTCTGCTCAGCACTGGCACCAAGTCTTACATGACTTATAGAAGAAAATCAAAGAGAAGCAGTTGGTATGGCTGAATTAGATTAGGTTACTTGCTATGTCATAAAGTAGAAGCCGAGTTTCTTTACAGAGTGTAGGCAGAATGAAGCAAGCTTGGGCCTGGAGAGCCTAGCTTGTACTTAGTTCCTGAGGAGAAGAGTGGACCAGAAATAGGTGGTGGCTCTGGACAGGTAGGGGGCTTCCCAGGTGGCTCAGAGGTTAAAGCATCTGCCTGCAGTGCGGGAGGCCTGGGTTCGATCCCTGGGTCAGGAAGACCCCTGGAGAAGGAAATGGCAACCCACTCTAGTATTCTTGCCTGGAGAATCCCATGGACAGAGGAGCCTGGTGGGCTACAGTCCACAGGGTCGCAAAGAGTTGGACACAACTGAGCGACTTCACTTCACTTCACTGGACAGGTAGAGTAGATGTGAAATCAGAGAGAGGAGCTGAAGTGACAGGACTTGCTGAAGAAGAGAGAGAGGAAGGAATTTAAATCACTCTCAAATTTATGTCATCTCCCACAGGTGACCACATGTGCCAGGGTCCAGCCCCGGTGGATCCAGGGAATTCGAAGGGCAGACGGCATCAGCGAGGAAAACTTATTTATTATTAATATAAGATTAGATTAGGAAATAATAGTATAGTAGGAAAATTTAGATGGAGAAAAGAAGGCTGAATAACTTGGTTTATGTGGAAAGCCAATAAAGTTCCAGACAAGGAGATTGCACCATCTACGTTAGGCCACCAGCCTACCGTTTGAATATCGGAGAGTGCCCCGCCCTGGGCTCTCTCTCTTATGGATCTTAGCAGCCGGGACAGGTAAGTGGACATGGCAAGCCTCCACACCCCAGATGGGAATTCAGCCAGAAATTAGAGAAAATAGGAGACACGGAGGAAACCAGTCCTTCCAATAACTGGCCCCTTCCAAGGACTGGCCATTTCTCTATAATCTTAGAAGGGCCTTTTACACCTTTTTGATTGTACATAGAGATCAGCATTAGCAGCCCAAAAACCCGGCTTTCTATTTGCATACCCTCCTGTATACAAAAGGTCTCAGGTGGTTTACATTATCTTCTGGCCAAGAGGCCTGTTAACATTTTTATGGTTCTCTTCCTGGGTAATTGTCTATCAACCAGAAAACTCCTTTTCCCTAGAAGTGTTTTTTCTTTACTCTGCATTACCCTCAAATACTAAATAAAGTTACATTCCTGTAGGACAAAGGTGCAGTGAGTTATAATAAAGAAAGTACTTAACTCAAAGATCTAGTATTGCTGATACCAAGTCTACTACTTGTTTTTCTATATACCAAATATATAAGATATGAAAATTTGGCAGCAAGTATTGGCTCAACAAATGAAACCTTTAATCAGTCCTATTCTAATGATTATGACTCCTCGGAAGCCCCTACAATCCTGGGATGTTTTAAGCTTCCTGTACCTCCTACACAGGCCTCAAACAATCGCATGCACAGCCTGCAGGCAGGCTAGAAAGCCATCAGAGAGGTTTTTGGATTGAAATACTCTTTCAAATGCTTTTCCAGAGAATGTCAGAAGAGAGGAAAATCAGGCAGATTCTTATTTTTGGGGGGTGCATGCTCAGGAAATGCCAGGGGAAAAAACCTGAGATCTGACTCATCCTTGCCCATCAAATCTCTGCCACATGACCATGTCACAAGTGGGATTCTTCACACTGGCTTCTGGCACACATGAACATATATGCATGTGGCAGTGCGGGTGGTAAGGAGTTGAGAGTTTCTTTCCTGATAGAATCAATGCCCGCTATGGTCAGCCTCTCAGCTGATTGTGAGTAGTCAGAATCAGGATTGCTTATGGGAGGGGAAAATCTGTTAAGGCTATCATTTCTTGTAATGAAAGTGAAAGTGGTTGTATAGTCCATGGAATTCTCCAGGCCACAACACTGGAGTGGGTAGACTTTCCCTTCCTCCAGGGGATCGTCCCAACCCAGAGATCGAACCCAGGTCTCTCGCATTGCAGATAGATTCTTTACCAGCTGAGCCACAGTTCAGTTCAGTCACTCAGTCGTGTCCAACTCTTTGTGACCCCATGAACTGCAACATGCCAGGCCTCCTTGTCCATCACCAACTCCTGCAGTTTACCCAAACTCATGTCCATTGAGTCAGTGATGCCATCCAACCATCTCATCCTCTGTCGTCCCCTTCTCCTCCTGCCTTCAATCTTTCCCAGCATCAGGTCTTTACAAATGAATCAGCTCTTTGCATCAGATAGCCAAAGTATTGGAGTTTCAGCTTCAACATCAGTCCTTCCAATGAACACCCAGGACTGATCTCCTTTAGTATGGACAAGTTTCATCACAGTGATGTCCAAGGGACTCTCAAGAGTCTTCTCAACACCACAGTTCAAAAGCAACAATTCTTTTGTAGTCAGCTTTTTTTATAGTCTAACTCTCACATCCATACATGACTACTGGAAAAAGCACAGCCTTGACTAGACGGACTTTTGTTGACAAAGTAATGTCTCTGTTTTTCAATATGCTGTCTAGGTTGGTCGTAACTTTCCTTCCAAGGAGTAAGCCTTCTCTAAAACCAGCTTGAACATCTGGAAGTTCACAGTTCATGTATTGCTGGAGCCTGACTGGGAGAAATTTGAACACACAAAAGAAGGCCAAGAGTACTGGAGTGGGCAGCCCATCCCTTCTCCAGTGGATCTTCCTGACCCAGGAATCCAACCGGACTCTCCTGCATTGCAGGCAGATTCTTTACTAACTTAGCTATCAAGGAAGTCCTTTTCATGTCATGGAAACACCAAATTGAAGTAGGATTTTTAGGTAGTTTTGGGCGTTTTTCGAAGGCAAAAATGTTTGGTCTAGTTGATATTATTTTGATCAGAAAATCCATTTTGAGGAGAATTTAATATGTTCCTAATTGTGTTCCTGTCTGTTTGGGCAAGTGAAGGCAAATATGACAGAGGAGTAAATGTTGCAGGTGTTAAATGGAGTGATTACAGTGATGAATTACAAAGTATAAAGCATATATAAAATAGGTAACTAATAAAGACCTACTCTATGGCCAAAGGAACACTTCTCAACTCTGTAATGACTTATATGGGAAAAGAATCTAAAAAAGAGTGGGCATGTGTATATGTTTAACTGATTCACTTTACAATAGAAACTAATACAACACTGTAAATCATCTACAGCCCAATAAAAGTTTAACAATGTAATACATCTATTTGAAAAGCAAAATATAAAATGTCATGAATAAATTTAAAGGGATAGGACTGGATTAAATAGATTGCAAAGCATCATCTAAAAGTACTTATATATCATAAAAATATAAAAAAGTTTGGAAAGTTAGAACTTTAATGCTGGTGAATTTACTGTTTAGATCTTAATCTAGTGGTTTAATCTGACTTTAATTAGATTCTAATCTCAATGAAAGTATAGCAGCTAGTGTCTCTGGTAGAGTTAGAAATCTTGTTAATATCAAAACACTGAACACTGAGGGCACTGAGTGAGTGATCTTTTGGTCATTGGAATTGGTAAGAATGAGAGCAGGGGGTTAGTAGAAGGTCACCTGCAAAGTTGCCTGGGCTCCAGGTTGCAACATGCATGCCTGCAGCACCTGGAGTTTCCTTGTGTAGAGAGTCAGAGACAGATTAGAGGAGACTATCTGAATGCAGAGATCATTTACCCGGAGCTATGGATGTTACTCCAAAATCACTGCAGATGGTGACTGCAGCCATGAAATTAAAAGGTGCTTACTCCTTGGAAGAAAAGTTATGACCAACCTAGATAGCATATTCAAAAGCAGAGACATTACTTTGCCAACTGAGGTCCGTCTAGTCAAGGCTATGGTTTTTCCAGTAGTCATGTATGGATGTGAGAGTTGGACTGTGAAGAAGGCTGAGAGCCAAAGAATTGATGCTTTTGAACTGTGGTGTTGGAGAAGACTCTTGAGAGTGCCTTGGACTGCAAGGAGATCCAACCAGTCCATTCTGGAGGAGATCAGCCCTGGGATTTCTTTGGAAGGAATGATGCTAAAGCTGAAGCTCCAGTACTTTGGCCACCTCATGTGAAAAGCTGACTCATTGGAAAAGACTGTGATTCTGGGAGGGATTGGGGGCAGGAGGAGAACGGGACGACAGAGGATGAGATGGCTGGATGTATCACTGACTTGATGGACGTGAGTCTGAGTGAACTCTGGGAGTTGGTGATGGACAGGGAGGCCTGGTGTGCTGCGATTCACGACATAGCAAAGAGTCGAACACTACTGAAGACTGAACTGAACTGATGGATGTTACTCAGTGTTTGACCACAGCTGCAAACTTCAGGTGGCATTCACAAGTGTTTTGGAGTCTTACTCTCTGGTGAGTAGGCTCCCAGGGTGCCGAGTCTTGACCTTCATCATTGGACATTCCTTTTAGCAGTATCTTAGAAGGCTCCTCATTGTAACAAGGTATTTCCAGCTTTAGATCTGCCAAAACCAACCCAGAATTTGGACTAGAAGCCTGCTAAATTCTCTGCAGACCTCCTGGTGCTCTGTTTAAATAAAAAATCATGAGGTGCGGAGGATGAGGCGAGATCGGGCATTACTTAAATATGGTGGGAAAATAGTTTCTAAGTGATATAGACACCCCTGGTGCTGGTAATTTTGCTAAAAGAAGAAGAAGTTATGTTTGTAAGGTGTAACAGTAGCTAACAATATCTTTCTATATAAATATGAGGGATGGAAATAAGAGTTTTAGATGTGCTATTGGCAACACAGTGGTTTCTTGAGTAGAAAGACATGATTCCATTTAAGACACAGAGCAAATGGAATATTTAGGAGGTTGTGGAAAGGGCAGCATTTGGAGACAAATTGTTAAAAGACATAAATAAACATGTAACTAGAAAGGTTAGGTATGACAACAATGGCTTTGGTGCCAGGACTGACACTGGGTGAAACTGTTAAATGGTAACTATGAGGTCTCTGTTCTTTGTATGTTTGTACATGTCTATGTATGTGTTGTAGCTGTGTGGTATTGCCAAATAAATCTATAAAATATCTATATCTACTTAATTAAAGGAAATTAAGCACTTACATCCTCAGAAATAAAATTATCCGGCCAGAATGAATTTCAGGTTAATGTCGTTTGAAAAATATTCAGTACTAAGCTGATATCTGATATTGAAAGTGGCTTAAGCTTGTTAGTTTCATTAAAATAGATGGGTCTTTAGAGTCATCAGTGTTAAGCATAATACATCTGTTGTCAGACAGTCAGTTCAGTAGCTCAGTGGTGTCCGACTCTTTGTGACCCAGGGACTGCAGCATGCCAGGCTTCCCTGTCCATCACCAAATCCCAGAGCTTGCTCAAACTCATGTCATTGAGTTGGTGTTACCATCCAACCATCTCATCCTCTGTTGTCTCCTTCTTCTCCTGCCTTCAATCTTTCTCAGCATCAAGGTCCTTTCCAGTGAGTCAATCTTCCCCAAAAGTAGCCAGAGTATTGGAGCTTCAGCTTCAGCATCAGTCCTTCCAATGACTATTCAGGACTGATTTCCTTTAGGATTGGTTGGATTCCATGCAGTCCAAGGTACTCTCAAGAGTCTTCTCCATCACCACAGTTCAAAAGCATCAATTTTTTGGCACTCAGCTTTCTTTGTGGTCCCATTCTCACATTCATAAATGACTACTGAGAAAACCATAGATTTGACTAGATGGACCTTTGTAGGTAAAGTAATGTCTCCGTTTTTTAACATGCTGTCTAGGTTTGTCATAGCTTTTCTTCCAAGGAGCAAGCATCTTTTAATTTCATGACTGCAATAACCCTCTAGAGTGATTTTGGGGCCCAAGAAAGTAAAATCTCTCACTGTTTCCATTCTTTCCCCATCCATTTGCCATGAAGAAATGAGACTGGATGCCATGATCTTAGCTTTTTGAATGTTGAGTTTTAAGCCAGCTTTTTCACTCTCCTCTTTCACTTTCATCAAGAGGCTCTTTAGTTGCTCTTTGCTTTCTGCCATAAGGGAGGTGTTACCTGCACATCTGAGGTTATTGATATTTCTCCTGGAAATCTTGATTCCAGCTTGTGCTACAACCAGTCTGGCATTTCGCATGATGAGCTCTGCATATAAGTTAAATAAGCGGGGTGACAATAAACAGCCTTGATGTTTACTCCTTTCCTGATTTGGAACCAAGTCTGTTGTTCCATGTCCAGTTCTAACTGTTACTTCTTGATGTACATACAGATGTCTCAAGAGCCAGGTCAGGTGATCTGTTATTCCTATCTCTTTAAGAATTTTCCACTGTTTGCTGTGAGCCACACAGTCAACGGCCTTGCATAGTCAATAAAGCATAAGTAGATGTTTTTCTGGAATTCTCTTGCTTTTTATATGATCCAATGGATGTTGGCAATTTGATCTCTGGTTCCTCTGCCTTGTCTAAATCCAGCTTGAATATCTGAAAGTTTTTGGTTTGTGTACTTTTGAAGCCTTGCTTTGAGAATTTTGAGCATTACTTTGCTAGTGTGTGAGATGAAAGCAATTGTGTAATAGTTTGAACATTCTCTGGTATTGCCTTTCTTTGGGATTGGAATGAAAACTGACTTTTTCCAGTCCTGTGGCCGCTGCTGAGTTTTCCAAGTTTTCTGGCATATTGAGTGCAGCACTTTAAAATAATCATCTTTTAGGATTTGAAATAACAGCTGGTATTCCATCACCTACACTACCTTTATTCATAGTGATGCTTCTTAAGGCCCACCTGACTTCACTTCTTGGAGGTGGAATGATCTAAGTGAGTGATCATGCCATATTGGTTATCTGGGTCATGAGGATCTTTTTTTGTACAGTTCTTCTGTGTATTCTTGCCACCTCTTAACACCTTCTGCTTTTGTTAGGTCCATACCATTTCTGTCATTTACTGAGCCCATCTTTGCATGAAATGTTTTCTTGGTATCCCTAATTTTCTTGACAAGATCTCTAGTCTTTCCCATCTTTTGTTTCCCTCTATCTTTTCTCATTGGTCACTGAGGAAGTCTTTCTTACCTATCCTTGCTATTCTTTGGAACTCTGCATTCAGGTGGGTATATCTTTGCTTTTCTCCTTTGCCTTTTGCTTCTCTTCTTTTCTCAGCTATTTGTTAGGCCTTCTCAGACAACCATTTTCCCTTTTTTCATTTCTTTTTTTTTGGTGATGATTTTGATCACTGCCTCTTGTACAATGTCACAAACCTCCATCCATAGTTCTTCAGGCACTCTAACAAAGCCAATCCCTTGAAACTATTTATTAGTTCTACTGTATAATCGAAATATTTGATTTAGGTCATACCTGAATGTCTACTGGTTTCCCCCACTTTCTTCAATTAGGTCTGGAATTTGCCATAAATTGTTCATGATGTGAGCCACAATCAGCTCCTGGTCTTGTTTTTGCTGAATGTAGAGCTTCTCCCTCGTTGGCTGCAAAGAATATAATCAATCTGATTTCAGTATTGACCATCTGGTGATATTCATGTGTAGCATCTTCTCTTGTGTTGTTGGAAGAGGGTGTTTACTATGACCAGTGTGTTCTCTTAGCAAAATTCTGTTAACTTTTGTCCTGCTTCATTTTGTACTCTAAAGCCACTCTTGCCTCTTTATTCCAGGTATCTCTTGATTTCCTACTTTTGCCTTCTAGTCCTCTATGATGAAAAGGTCATCATTTTTTTGTTGTTAGTCCTAGAAGGTCTTATACCTAGTTTTACCAGAGGTCAAATAAGACCTTTTTCTAGCTCTTATAAAATTTTCCATAAGAAAAGTAAACCTGTGTGGGGAAAACAAAACAAAACAAACAAATAAACAACAACAACAAAAAAAAAACTCTTAAGAAAAGTAATATGTAAATTTTCAGTAAAAGAAGGTAGGAAAAATGAGAAAAAAAATACTGAGAAAAGAGTTGCATGATCAGGATTTTCTGAGATCAGATTAAATTTAGTTGGATAAATGGATTTTGTTAGGAGTGCACTGGAACAAGAGATTGTATTTGGCTTCTTCAGTGTTTTCTTGAAATGCTGCTTTTAATAACAGACACTATAAGCTTCTTTGCTTTCAAATGATCTGTATTTACTTTTTTTTTTTTAAGAAAGCTTGTATTTTAATGGCACGGTTACAAAAAATATTTAGTACACTGCTTCCCACATTACAGCTTTTATAACCATGGCGTTTCACATTCTTACTATAAATTATGTTGATTATGTGTCTCCCTTCTTTGTAAATCTATTGGTCACAAATTTCATTTCTTGGTTGCAATCATTTAATATAAAAGTATTTTGTAATATGTTTATGACATGCTTATCAAATTAGCATTTAAATATTTGTTATAGTTTTATGATGCAAAATTGGACCTGTGAGATTTATTATACTTTGCTTTTGAGATCTTTTGTAATTTTGGTTAAGTAATAAGCATTGTCTCATAATGATTCATGATCTTATCTGAGTAAGTTTAAAGCTTTTTGATGAACTTCCCAAATACCAATTTTAATTGAAGCTCCTTTGATTTTCTGCTAACTTTGGGATGTTTTAAGGAGTCTCTGATATATTCCAAAGACAAATTATTTAAATAGGATTATTTGGCATATTAAGTTAAATGTAATCAATCCTAATTCCGGTTATGATAACTAAGTTTCTCACCTACATTGTAATCAGATGTTTAACTATGCCTTTTAAGCCTTACATCATTTATGGATATATTTGTACTCTGATGCTGTTGCAAAAAGTTCTTAATTATCAAGTAGATTCATAGAAAGGCTATGGAAGCACTTACAACTGTTCCATGTTAAGATGATGGCTTTGTGAGATTTCCAGCCCATACTGACTTACAGAAAGTAGCTGCTCTGCCCCTGGGACACTTAGATCAGACATCCAGAGATTTTTTCTCCCTGACAGCTAAGGTTGACATCCCCTCAAGGCTTGAAGCAGTTATAGAAGACAAACCATTGCAACTGTCTGCTTCCCATAAGCATATGGAAGTAAAATCTCTGAAGGGGGGAATGAAACAGGAGGGAAGGGAGCAGAGCAAAAACCTCAAAAAAAAAAAAAAAAAAAAAGACATAACCCAGACATAGCCGGAGGACACAGCATAAACTTATTTGAGCCAAATAGGTCCAAGATGGCTAATGCATCCACTTCCACTAGACCTTGATCCTCAGTATACACACTCATTGTGAGTATATAAGCAAGCTAAATGACATACCCACCAGTACCATGGCAGTTCTGTTGTCAACCATCAAAGACCAAAATGTGGGTAGTGGCCTAGTTAATTCCTGGAAATCCCCATTCCTTCTCCAAAATAGCAGAAGTAATCATCCCATTTATTAACCTATGAAATCACCAAGCCCATAAAAATATACCACACCATATTTTTCAGCCACGTCTCCTTCTGACATGGCTCATACTCTGTCTGTGGACTGTGTTCCTCTCTAAATAAATCCACTTCTTACCTATCACTTTGTCTCTCACTGAATTCTGTGATGAGACATCAAGAACATGAGCTACATTAAATCCTAAAGAGATGGGAATGCCAGACCATCTTACATGCCTCCTGAGAAACCTTTATTCAGGCCAAGAAGCAACAATTATAACCATAAATAGAACAATGGACTGTTTCAAAATTGAGATAGGAGCACATCAAGGCTGTATATTGTCACCTTGCTTATTTAACTTATATGCAGAATCCATCATGCAAAATCCCAGACTGGATGAAGCACAAGCTGGAATTAAGGTTGCCAGGAGAAATATCAATAACCTCAGATATGTAGATGACACCACCCTTATGGCAGAAAGTGAAGAGGAACTAAACAGCCTCTTGTTGAAGGTGAAGGAAGAGAACGAACAAGCTGACTTAAAACTCAACATTCAAGGAAGAAATAGAAAATCTTAACAGACCCATTACAAGCACAGAAATTGAAACTGTAATCAGAAATCTTCCAGCAAACAAAAGCCTAGGTCCAGATGGCTTAACAGCTGAATTCTACCAAAAATTTAGAGAAGAGCTAACACCTCTCCTACTCAAACTCTTCCAGAAAACTGCAGAGGAAGGTAAACTTCCAAACTCATTCTATGAGGCCATCATCACTCTAATACCAAAACCTGACAAAGACGCCACAAAAAAAGAAAACTACAGTCCAATATCACTGATGAACATAGATGAAAAAAATCCTTAACAAAATTCTAGCAATCAAAATCCAATAGCGCATTAAAAAGATCATACACCATGACCAAGTGGGCTTTATCCCAGGGATGCAAGAATTCTTCAATATCCACAAATCAATCAATGTAATTCACCACATTAACAAACTGAAAAATAAAAGCCATATGATCATCTCAGTAGATGCAGAGAAGGCCTTTGATAAAATTCAATATCTATTTATGATAAAAACTCTCCAGAAAGCAGGAATAGAAGGAACATACCTCAACATAATAAAAGCTATATATGATAAACCCACAGCAAACATTATCCTCAATGGTGAAAAATTGAAATCATTTCCCCTAAAGTNGCAGGGGGAGGATCAAGAGAGTTGATGGGGGGGGGGGGGGGGGGGGGGGGTACAGGATTGGGAACTCATGTACACCTGTGGAGGATTCATGTCCAATGTATGGCAAAACCAATACAGTATTGTAAAACAAAATAAAGTAAAAATAAAAATTTAAAAATAAAAAAAAAGAAAAGAAAAATGCTTCTAGATGATACAAAACCAAACAGAAAACTTTTGAGAATAACTAGAAGCAAATAATTGAGGTTTGAAAAATAAAAATGGGGGGGTTACAGAGTGGCAGTAGACATTGTTATAGTGTGTCCTCTATCAGGATAAAGATAATTAAGCCAAAGGATGCTGGGGTCATGGATCAGTCAGCACTCTCCTTTATCAGAGGAGAAGGGAGCCAATGAATCTTGTGTTGTAAGAGGAATGATTGCAACCTGGCCAAATTGTTCCAGTACATGCTAGAGTTTTCTTGTTTGAAGGCATCAGTCTTGAAGTTAAAACTGGCAAGTTCTGTAGTCAAAGAAAGAGAAAGGGTTACTGCAAGCTGTGTGGCTGTGAGGTGATGCTCTCCTTGAGTCTCCAGCTGGACTTGCCTCTGATGGCACAGAATTGCTCTTTGCCCCAAGTGCCAGAATCGGGTATTTGGAAGGGTAGAGTTAATGAGATCATAGGCTCTGAAGTCAAGCATGAATGTCAGTACCTGTGTTCTTTACCTCATTTGTTCATCTAATCCTACCAATTACTGCAATCCAGTCAGATGATTATATCTAACAGAATAGAAAATTAAATTTCAATTTTGCATTTATAGATTAAATGAAATGAAGGAATAATTCTTTTTTTGGATTACTAACTTGGCTGATGGGTGGATAAGACAGCAGTCCTTTGAGAGCCTCAGGTCCCCAAGTTTCTCTTGCTATAGAATTAGGCCTTTCTACTGTTTTGTGGAGGAATTTGCCTTTCTACAATATTCCCTTCTCTAAATTTCAAATAAAAAATAAGCCATATATATTTTTTACATTATTGGAAACAATTACACTTTACATGTTTTGAATAGTATCCTGATATTGACAAATTAATGTGTATGAATACTAGTATAAACAGAAAAAGCAGTGATTTTTAGAGAGAGAGAACTCATCATTAGAGAGTAATGCTTTGGATTAACATGTGCTTCTTGATTTTTTTAGCCGTATGTTACTTTTCCCTCCTTTTGGGGAACCCACATTTAGAAAAGTCTGGACATTATCAGGTAATGAAGTAATTTTCCATTTTTAAAATTTATTTCACCTGTGTGAATCAGAATTTCTGGGAAGTCTGAGATATTAGAATTAAACTGCAGTAATTTCAGCCAACTGCAAGAAACAGTCATATGACATGCTATTGGTCAGTAATATTTGTTAAATTAAATGTCAGAGTAGAAAAGTAATGAATTGTTAATAGAAACAGTGTTAAAGTTTACTTCATGTAAAGAGCCATTCTATCCAAGCACTACTTTAATTTAAACATTACTCTTATTTCAAGTTAATACTATTTGAAAGTCCACACAGTATCAGCATCCACTTGGATTTTCCTATGAACTAAAGACATAATGTCTTTCCCACTGATTTTTTCACACATAGCTATGCACTACTTTGTGATAATTCATGTTTGTTTCTACATGTATTCATGTCTTGTCTTCCTAAGAAGAGGCTTTTGTTTTTCTTGGCAGTGTATCTTTTTATCCATCCAAATATTCTTCATCGGTATTCCTGGTATTAGACACAGAGGAGTCAGTGGCAAAAGACAGCCTTTTCCTCAAGGGACTCAGAGTTTAGAAGAGTTCATGGTCCCCTTACAGGAACCATGTAATCCCTGTAAATAGTCAGTCACCTCACAGGTATCATAGAAATAAATGAAAAGCATTGCAGATATTTGCTTGCATAAAGTTAACAACTTTAACATGTCAACATTTTATTTATCTATCTTTCCTTACCCAGATTTATTTCCATAAGTAGTTAAGATAAAAATGAGATTCAACAGAAACATTGAGTATCCTCTATTTGGGTCTGTTGCAGAGTGGGTCTATTTTAAAAAAAGAGAGAGAGATCTGGTAAACATTAAACAGATTAGTAAGCTACCTTGTACTCTAGTAAATAATTAACATTTCTCTTCAGATTTCCAGAAAGGAATATCAAAGCTCCTTTTGCAGTGGGAAGAAATCATCTTTACCTGTGAAAGTGACTTCTTAAAACATTTCATGTATTTGAGTGAGAAGGGGCATCATTAAGGTAAACAAAATACAGATCAATCTTTCAAACAAAATACAGATTGTGCCTTTCAGTTCAGACTCATTAACTATGCATTTGTGTTCAGAAGGATGACAGGAGTGCCAAGGTTTAACTGAGGGCACGAAACGAATACCAAGTTCCATTTAAGACAGCAAGTTCCAAGGTAATCTCAGGCTAAGGCCCAAAACTTAAGAGCGGCATTTTTCATTCAGCACTCTCCTCACCTATCTTCACTTCTAAACACTGTGAATTTGCTTTATTCATTTGTTCTTTTATGCCAGCCTAAACTGCTTTATTCAGGGAGATAAAACTCAGATATGCAGATGATACCATTCTAATGGCAGAAAGTAAAGAGGAACTAAAGAGCCTCTCGATGAGGGTAGAAGAGGAGATGAAAAAGCTGACTTAAAATTCAACATTCAAAAACTAAGATCATGGCATCTGGTCCCATCACTTCATGGCAAATAGAAGGGGCAAAAGTGGAAGCAGTGACAGACTTTATTTTCTTGGGCTCCAAAATCACTGCGGATGGCGGCTGCAGCTATGAAACTAAGACATTTGTGCCTTGGGAGGAAATCTTTGACAAATCTAGAGAGTATATTAAAAAGCAAAGAAATTGCTTTGCCGAACAAGGTCTGTATAGTCAAAGCTATGGTTTGCCCAGTACTCATATATGGATGTGAGAGTTGGATCAGAAAGGCTGAGTGGTGAACAACTGATGCTTTTGGAACTGTGATGCTAGAAAGACTCCTGAGAGTCCCTTGGGCGGCAAGGAGATCAAACCAGTCAATCCTAAAGGAAATCGACCCTAAATATACGTTGGAAGGAGTGATGCTGAAACGGAGCTCCAATAGTTTGGCCCCCTGATGTGAAGAACTGACTCATTGGAAAAGACTCTAATGCTAGGAAAGATTGAAGGCAGGAGGAGAAGGGGATCAAAAGGGAGGATGGCATCATTGATTCAATGGACATGAGTTTGAGCAAGCTCGGAGAGTTGGTGATGAACAAGGAAGCCTGGTGTGCTGCAGTCCATGGGGTCACAAAGAATTGGACATAACTTAGTGACTAAACAACATGTGTGTGTGTGTGTGTGTGTATAAAAACATAAATAATTACATATTTAAGTATATTTAAAAATTTAAGTGACTTCCTGTCTTTTCTTTAAGCAGATTTCTTCAAGTATCCACCAGTATGACCTGATCTAGTCTGGAAATTAATAACAATAAAGCACCTTTTGCAAAGCATTTTATGCTCAGTATACAACATAGGCTTTCCTCACTTAACCATCACCACTACTCTGTGTTGGAGAAGGAAATGGCAACCCACTCCAGTATTCTTGCTTGGAAAATCTCATGGACTGAGGAGCCTGGTGGGCTGCAGTCCATGGGGTCACAAAGAATTGGACATAACTTAGTGACTAAACAACATGTGTGTGTGTGTATAAAAACATAAATAATTACATATTTAAGTATATTTAAAAATTTAAGTGACTTCCTGTCTTTTCTTTAAGCAGATTTCTTCAAGTATCCACCAGTATGACCTGATCTAGTCTGGAAATTAATAACAATAAAGCACCTTTTGCAAAGCATTTTATGCTCAGTATACAACATAGGCTTTCCTCACTTAACCATCACCACTACTCTGTGTTGGAGAAGGAAATGGCAACCCACTCCAGTATTCTTGCTTGGAAAATCTCATGGACTGAGGAGCCTGGTGGGCTGCAGTCCATGGGGTCACAAAGAATTGGACATAACTTAGTGACTAAACAACATGTGTGTGTGTGTATAAAAACATAAATAATTACATATTTAAGTATATTTAAAAATTTAAGTGACTTCCTGTCTTTTCTTTAAGCAGATTTCTTCAAGTATCCACCAGTATGACCTGATCTAGTCTGGAAATTAATAACAATAAAGCACCTTTTGCAAAGCATTTTATGCTCAGTATACAACATAGGCTTTCCTCACTTAACCATCACCACTACTCTGTGTTGGAGAAGGAAATGGCAACCCACTCCAGTATTCTTGCTTGGAAAATCTCATGGACTGAGGAGCCTGGTGGGCTGCAGTCCATGGGGTCACAAAGAATTGGACATAACTTAGTGACTAAACAACATGTGTGTGTGTGTATAAAAACATAAATAATTACATATTTAAGTATATTTAAAAATTTAAGTGACTTCCTGTCTTTTCTTTAAGCAGATTGCTTCAAGTATCCACCAGTATGACCTGATCTAGTCTGGAAATTAATAACAATAAAGCACCTTTTGCAAAGCATTTTATGCTCAGTATACAACATAGGCTTTCCTCACTTAACCATCACTACTACTCTGTGTTGGAGAAGGAAATGGCAACTCACTCCAGTATTCTTGCTTGGAGAATCTCATGGACTGAGGAGCCTCGTGGGCTGCAGTCCATGGGGTCACAAAGAGTCGGACACGACTGAGTGACTTTACTTACTTACTTACTTACTTACTTACTACTCTGTGTGGTTTGAGGCAGTATATACTCATTTACATATAAAGAAACTGAGAACAGACCAAGGTTTTAGAAGGAATATGTGATAGTGCTATGATCTGAAAAGCATTGCCATTGCTCACTTTAGCTGACAATAACTGAGACATTCTTTTGCTTTTTTATACATTACAGGTATACATTCCTAATCCTTTGGCATTTTGGTACTGCTTTCTTCACCTCGTTTGTCTTTCTGGCTAGAATGCTACGTGCTTCTAATCCTTCACCTGGCTAAATTTATTAATGATTTTTCAAGTCTCAGCTCAGGAGTACTTCTTTGAAGAAGAAATCTGTAACAACCAAACTGGGCTGATTTTTTTCTATAGCACCTTGCATATAGCTCTTTATTAAATACTTTAAACTCTGAAAACTTGTTTACAATTGGTCAGCTCTTAATGTGGACCTGCCATGAATGAAATATTCATTGAATGAATGCATGAATGAGTTCCCTACATATTAAATTGTTCTGAATTGGGTTAGAATGACATGTTAGGCATGTCGATTGTTGCACAAGGGTTAAAGGAGCAAAGCTATCCTAAAGAAAGAACAGGCATAGCTGGCCAATGAGGCATAATAGTTTGAGGAGATCAAATGTACCCAAAGAAAAAGTATCTATTTAGAAAACAGAGAGAAGGCAAAGTGAGACAAACTCAACATCAAAATGCTGAGAGTCTGAAGAGTAAAACAGAGACTAGAATAAGTGAAATTGGAGATACTTCTGGAGCAAGCTTTTAATTGAAAGTTTCCCTTTCTGATACAGCTAGGTGTTTTGGAACTAATATTGATCACAGTTCGACTGTATTGTTTTTTAAAAAATATATTTATTTTTAATTGGAGGATAATTATTTTTCAATATTGTGTTGGTTTCTGCTATACATCAACATGAATCAGCCACAGATATACATATATTCCCCTCTCTTGAACCTCCCTCCCACCCTATCCCACCCCTCTAGGTTGTCACAGACCTTCAGATTTGAGCTCTCCACATCAACAGCAAATTTCCACCGGCTATCTATTTTACATATGATAACATATATGTTTCAATACTACTCTTTCCATTTGTCCCACCCTCTTCTTCCCTGACTGTGTCCACAAGATTATTCTTTGTGTCTGTGTTTATTGCCCTGTGAAAATATTCACCAGTTACATCTTTCTAGATTCCATATATGTGCATTAATATATGGTATTTGTTTTTCTCTTTCTGACTTACTTCATTCTGTATAATAGGCTCTAGATTCATCTACCTCATTAGAACTGACTCAAATGTATTCCTTTTTATAGTTGAATGCTATTCTGTTGTATATATGTACCACAACTTCTTTATGCATTCATTTGTCAATGATCATCTAAGTTGTGTCCATATCCTAGATACTGTAAATAGTGCTGTGATGAATGTTGGGGTACATGTGTTTTTTCCAGTTATGGTTTTCTCAGGGTATAATTGTGTTCTTAAACTGTAGATTTAAGCCACAAGTGGATTGAATTTTTTAGTAGTATGTAAATGACTCTATAAGTATGCTAATCACTAGTTCACTAACTACTTATTTCTCCCACTTCATGAGAGATAAAAATTACCCCATTCAAAGAATCTTTCATTTCCTTGTCTACAGAGCTGATTGCTAAAGCATAGGTCTTGCTGACATGGCAATTGATTTTAGAACAATAAGAGGAAAAGCTAGCATGTTGTCTAAATTATTAAATTCTTACAAAATCAAGGTATTGGTCTGAAGTAGGGTAGAATCTTCTCTCAACTGGCCAAGAAGAAATGTTATTAAGGCTTTTATACAATAACATTATGGGAAGATGCCAGGCTGGGCTCACTCTTCCCTATCTTCCTGTCTTGGCCTACTTGGTGATGAAGCAATTGGGCAAAGCAAGCTCTAAAGCTACTGTCACTTCTATAATCTATGCAGTGTCCTGATGTTTCTTCTTTCAATTGCCTGCTCTTTAGTTATTTTGTTGGTTATCCATATGCTGTCTATGACAAGCAAACATTTTCACATCATTAAGTAGAATTCTTGTTCATTCCTAGGTAAGAATAGTTAAGAGCAGGTTTGGAGGTGGATAAATGATACATTCATTGAAGTTTGCCAAGTACTAACTATGTAACTTGAGTAAGTTTCTACACCTCTCTAAGCTCTGCTTTCCTCATCTGTAAATTGGGGTTAATAATAGGACAATGCTCACAGGATCATGAGCTCCAATGCATTGGCCACCTGATGAGAAAAGTCAGTTCACTGGAAAAAGCCCTGATGCTGGGAAAGGTTGAGAGTAAGAGGAGAAGGGGGTGGCAGAGGATGAGATGGTTGGATGGCATTACTGACTCAGTGGACATGAGTTTGAGCAAACTCAGGGAGACAGTGAAGGGCCAGGAAGCCTGGCATGCTGTAGTTCATGGGGTTGCAGAAAGTTGCACATAACCTGTTGCCTGAACAAGAACACAGGGTTGTGAAATATCTTAGATGAATTAATGCTTATAAAGTGATATTGTTGATTGATAAATATTCTTTTATTATTTTGTTACAGTTGTGGGAAAAGATGTTCAAAGCTTCAGGTATTTAAATTCTTGTATGTGAATTTCACTTATTTACATTCTCTTTCCTATTATCCCAGCACAAAAGAAAAGGTTACTTTAAAAATAAAGTTTCAATGACAGTAGGGAACACTAATTGCTGTATAAGCCCTATAATGTTATTTTTTATGCTGAGACCCCAATTAACTTCAGTTGAATACCTGTGAAATATGAGTCTCTCCTGTTCTGGATAGAATAATTGGATATATCATGAAGTATGTTGTTGAATAAATCATGTTTTCTTCCGGTAGATCAAAGACCTGGGGGAACACTATCATGAAAATGGGCAGGCATGTTGTTACTTTCCTTATAAGGTAATTCTAAGATCTTGGCCATTTGCTTTGAATGGAAAACTGTAGACAGTCTCATTAATTAATGTGTGGATTTTGTCATTTTGCTAAATTATCTTTCCTACAATTGATGATTTTTCATTGTGTCTATAGCTGTTTTGTACCTTCCACTTTTTCCCCAGAGATGGTGCTTTTTTTTTTTTTTTTTGCATTAGCAGTCTTATGCTGCAAATGAAACTCTTTCAGGAGTCAATTATCTGTTGTTTTGGTAAAGATAGCCCATGATTCTGAGACAATTTCATAGATAGAATTAGTTTCACAGATTATTCAGGGTGATGATTTCCTAAATGGGGTATGAGACATGAAATCCTGCATAAAGCAGATAACCAAAGCCATTGGTTGCTATTCAGCACTAATGTCTAAGTATGTCAAGGGATGGAACTATTATGGAAATTCCTTCTGCATCCAAGGTGCTTTATGCGTGTTACTTTTCATCTACAACTACAAGGCTGGCTAGTTAGGTTGTATATGTTTTGATTGTATAAATGCACTGAAACACAAAGAAGTGAAGATATTTTACACCAATATCATACAGGTACATACTTGAGCAAATATTTGGACCCAAGTTAATTTTATTCCAAAACTTACAATGTTTCCAATATATGACAATGGAAAATATTGTGCACTCATGAATAGGCATTCTGCTAGATGCATACTTTTTAAAATAACCCTACAGAGTAGCTATTATTATTTCTCAAAACAAAAAGGAAAGGGAATACCAAAAGATAAAAAGAGATACTTAATTCAAAAAAGTAGTTAGAAGGTTCAAACTCAAGTTTCAAAGTAAATCAAATGATGCTCATTCAGGGGAGAAGCTTTTCAGTCATTCATTGCATAGCTGCCATTCATTTATTGGTAATTGTATGATACAGCTTTACTCTGGTCCAAACATTGAACTAGGTTCTGGGGCAAACCTAGAGTGGTCCTTGTACTCAAATTGCTTACAATCTTATTGAGGAGAAATATTACTAAAATAAATTTAAAATAAAATAATTACATGTTTTAATGGGAAAATATAGGGACCTATGAAAATTATACAGGGATATGAACTTATTTGCTGCAAGAGAACAATTTAAAGGCATGAAAACCCCAAAGGATTTTACCCGTTATGTACATTTGAATATTCAGATTTGTATGATGAGTTAATGATGGTAAGATCATATAACTGAGCTTATATTTTTTTAATGATTATAGTTACACAAAAATATTTTTCCTAATTTCATTTGTGATTTTATTAGAGTGGGGTTGTGGGAAATTTTTTTCTCTTTTTGCTTTCCATTTTAAAAATAAGTATTTGCATGATTTTTTAAAAAGTGGAAGCAAAATGATTTCACATACTAAAATATTTTCTAAGAATTCTAAATCTACCTAGGAATATATCTACCTAAAGAAACTAAAGGCTTATATATAGAAAATTATAAAACACTGGTGAAAGAAATCAAAGAGGACACCTACAGATGAAGAAATATACCATGTTCATGGATTGGAAGAATCAATATAGTGAAAATGAGTATACTACCCAAAGCAATCTACAGATTCAATGCAATCCCTATCAAGCTACCAGCGGTATTTTTCACAGAGCTAGAACAAATAATTTCACAATTTGTATGGAAACACAAAAAACCTCGAATAGCCAAAGCCATCTTGAGAAAGAAGAATGGAACTGGAGGAATCAACCTGCCTGACTTCAGGCTTTACTACAAAGCCACAGTCATCAAGACAGTATGGTACTGGCACAAAGACAGAAATATAGATCAATGGAACAAAATAGAAAGCCCAGAGATAAATCCACACACCTATGGACATTTGGCATCACTGACGCGATGGACATGAGTCTGAGTGAACTCTGGGTGTTGGTGATGGACAGGAAGGCCTGGCGTGCTGCGATTCATGGGGTCGCAAAGAGTCGGACATGACTGAGCGGCTGAAGTGAACTGATATTACTAACACAAAAAAATAAAAGTCTCAAAGCAATTACCTCACCTTTGGCCTTAACAAAGCTAGGAAAAAACAAGCAATAAAACTCAAATTAGAAGAAAGTAAATAAATATCACTATGGAAGTCAATACATTGCATAAAAACAATGGAAAAAAGGAATAAAATAGAAGTCTGGTTCTTGACATGATTGATACAATTGATAACAGCAAGAGTGATTAGGACAAAAAGATATGACACAATTTACCATTCATGACTTTTGATTTACCAATACTATAAATGATAGAGGAGGCATCACTACAAGTTTTAAAAATATAAAAGGATAATTAAAAATGTGTGACAATTCTACGGAAAACAGTGTGGAGATTCCTCAAAAAATTGCAAATAGAAATGCCTTATGATCCAGTGATCCCACTGCTGGGCATACACACCAAGGAAACCAGAATTGAAAGAGACACGTGTACCCCAATGTTCATTGTGGCACTGTTTATAATAGCCAGGACATGGAAGCAACCTAGATGTCCTTCAGCAGATGAATGGATAAGAAAGCTGTGGTACATATACACAATGGAGTATTACTCAGCCATTAAAAAGAATACATTTAAATCAGTTCTAATGAGGTGGATGAAACTGTAGCCAATTATACAGAGTGAAGTAAGCCAGAAAGAAAAACACCAATACAGTATATTAACACATATATATAGAATTTAGAAAGATGGTAACGATAACCCTGTATGTGAGATAGCAAAAGAGACACAGATGTATAGAATAGACTTTTGGGCTCTGTGGTAGAGGGAGAGGCTGGGATGATTTGGGAGAATGGCATTGAAACATGTATAGTATCATGTAAGAAATGAATCACCATTCCAGGTTTGATGCAGGATACAGGATGTTTGGGGCAGGTGCACTGGGATGACCCAGAGAGATGATATGGGGAGGAGAGGGGAGGGGTTTCAGGATTGGGAACTCATGTACACCCGTGGCAGATTCATGTTGATGTATGGCAAAACAAATACACAATTGTAAAGTAAAATAAACTAAAATTTAAAAAAAAGAATTCTAAATCTTAGGAAACACTATGAGGACATGTGTTTATCTGTGTGTGTGTGTGTATGTGTGTGGCTGTGTGTGTGTATATGTGTGTGTATGTGTGTGTGTGTGTGTGCATGTGTGGCTGTGTGTGTATGTGTGTGGCTATGTGTGTGTGTGTGTCTGTGTATGTGTATGTGTGTGGCTGTGTGTGTATCTGTGTGTGTATGTGTGTGGGTGTGTGTGTGTCTATGTATGTGTGTGGCTGTGTGTGTGTATGTGTGTGTATGTGTGTGGCTGTGTGTGTGTATGTGTGTGTCTATATGTGTGAGTGTGTGTGGCTGTGTGTATGTGTGTGGCTGTGTGTTGGTATGTGTATGTGTGTGGCTGTGTGTGTGTGTTATGTGTGTGTATGTGTGTGGCTGTGTGTGTGTGTATGTGTGTGTGTGTATGTGTGTGTCTATATGTGTGAGTGTGTGTGTGTGACTGTATGTGTGTGGCTGTGTGTTGGTATGTGTATGTGTGTGGCTGTGTGTGTTTATGTGTGTGTGTTTATGTGTGTGTATGTGTGTGTATGTGTGTGTATGTGTATGTGTGTGGCTGTGTGTGTGTGTATGTGTGTGACTGTGTGTGTGTATGTGTGTGGCTGTGTGTGTGTATGTGTGTGTGTGTGGCTGTGTGTGTGTGTATGTGTGTGACTGTGTGTGTGTGTATGTGTGTGGCTGTGTGTGTATGTGTATGTGTGTGGCTGTGTGTGTGTTTATGTGTGTATGTGTGTGTATGTGTATGTGTGTGGCTGTGTGTGTGTGTATATGTGTGTGACTGTGTGTGTGTATGTGTGTGGCTGTGTGTGTGTGTATGTGTGTGACTGTGTATGTGTGTATGTGTGTGGCTGTGTGTGTGTGTGTGGCTGTGTGTGTGTATGTGTGTGTGCTATGTAGTATTTTTTTTTCCTTCCTTGTTTTTGGCTAAATGAACTTTTACTCCTGATATGCCTTATCTCTAGGTGTGGAGGTAAGGGACCACAGCTGTAACTCAGCTGCTGTGATCTCATTTCCTGGTTTCTTGCTCATAGATCTGATTAAAAGCAAAATTGAAAATGTATCCAACCTTGATTTAATGCCTACAAGATTAGGGCAAGGTTATGGAACTCAGACTTCTAAGGCATTAGCTTATTTCTGATTTTGGTAAGCTTGAATGCAAAGTGGAAATGAAAATTATTTTGTCAGTCATATATTTGCAATCCTATTAATCCAGGATCAGAAGCAAGTTTGTGTTAGAAGATATTTTAAGTGATATATTTTAAATTAGATAGATAGGGAATTTATATATGTATTATGAATATATATAAATATACTATATATATACGTATGCATACATACAGAGCCGTATATACTTTTTCATAGTAAGCATAATACATCTTAAAGTTTTTCCTGAAGGATGTCAATCTTAAAATATATTTTAGAAAATTAATACTTGTAACATATTTACTACAGGAATAACAATGCATATAAGAAAAAGAGAAAACTAATAATCATACATAATCTTATTGCATAAACTTTTTATTTTTGTACATGGCCTCCCACTAATATATAAATATGATTTTAATACATATACATATTTAAGCCCAATAATATAAACATGCTTATCTTATAACTAAAACATAAATTTTTAATGAACTTATTTTCTTATAATGAAATCTCAATATATTTAAATGACTATATAACATTTTGTTATGCCAACATTTTTATTGATCAATTAATCTCTTGCTTTTTGGCTACCTGCTGTGACTCATTGGAAAAAACCATGATGCTGGAAAAGATTGAGGGCAGGAGGAGAAGGGGGCGACAGAGGATGAGATGGTTGGAGGGCATCATCAAATCAGCAGACAGGAATTTGAGCAAACTCTGGGAGATAGTGAAGGACAGGGAAGCCTAGTGGGCTGCAGTCCATGGTGTTGCAAAGAGTCAGACACGACAGTGACTGAACAACAACAACAAATCTCTTAGTTTAGGACATTCAAGAGGTTTTGACCTTTTTCCTGTTGTATGCAATGCCATGATAAATGTCCTTATGTGGAAATTTTGAAAATGGAGCTTTAAAAAAAAAAAAATGGAGTTTTGATGTAGCTGCATAAATAGGTTAAGGAACTTCATGGCTAGAAGTTCTATTATTTCTATTTTCTTTCCTCTTTCCATATATGCATCCAGTTCATCCTCAAAACGACTTCTTATGCAATTTAAAGAATAAGTTTAGTTATTTTAATCTGCAGTGATGATGAAATCCTAAGTGAAAATAACATAGCTATTGACTATCTGATTTGTGGGTGTATTTTATGTTACTGCAGGATATAATTTAAGTTAGAAATACAAATGAACTAATGCTGACTTGTTCTTGAACGTTTCATGACTACCTTGAAATTACTATGGATACACTTGAGTATTAAAAAATGAAGAGAGCAAGGAAAGTGATGGAGTCTTACAGAATGTTAGCACTACTGGATTTGTAATTATAAAGGCTTTATGAATGCTAGCTTCGTCTCTCCTCCATCAAGTCTACATTTTCTTCAATGGAGCAGCATTATCAGCTGAAAAATGATAGTTACTTTTCTGTTCCTTTTTATGACTATAGATATAAATCTATTGTAAACTGCTAAATCTGAAAACATTGAGGGAAGAAACCAAAGTAGGTCTTTTGTTTGTTTGTTTTTTAACATGCATAACATTAAATACTGGGAAGTTGGTTAGCAGGAACTCTGTCCCATTTTGTTTACACATCTCTGATGGGGTTAATATATAGGGCCAGTGCAAAGGAGTGTTATATAGCTAAGTAATGATAGCCTGCAGCAAGAGAAATAGGGAACTGACATCCTGACATTTATTTTCAAAATAGCTGAACATTTTCCAGGCACATTTTCCTGGTCTTACTGACAAAAGTCCTTCTGTTAACCATGTAGAATGAAATTCTTTTCAACATGACATAATTGAGGATCCACCTTAAAGCAGTTTGAAAAATAAAGACCTTTTCAAACTCAGATTGACTTTTTGTCTCTCTTAGTTTGTACTTGGTGAAGACACTGAGCTTGCAATGAATGTAGTTCTGAATTTTAGTGAGTATAAAAAAGTTGGAGAGCTAAAAGGCCCTTCAGTGACTGTTGCTGGGTAGATTGTTTTTAAGATATTTTAATTTAAAAAAACAAAATAAGTCTATGAAGAAGGGGTTATTTTATTGATTTTTTATGAGACTTAAAATATTTCATATTTTAATAAGATATGATTTTAATATCTTACACTGCTAAAGAAAAGGGCTTCCCAGGTTGCTCAGTGGTTAAAAAAAAAAATCCACCTGCCAATGCAGGAGACTCAGGTTCATTTCCTGGGTTGGGAAGATCCCCTGGATAAGGAAATGGCAACCCACTCCAGTATTCTAGCCTGGGAAATCCCATGGACAGAAGAGCCCGTGGGCTACAGTTGATATTGTCGCAAACAGTCGGACACGACTGAAGTGGCTGAGCACTGATAAAGAAAATATCAGTAGACAGTGAGGGTTATTTTTTAAAAATGGTCACTGATTTTTAAAACCTAAATAATTGACTTTTTAGCTGAACACAGCTGATAACATTTAGGGGGTAAACTAGTGTAAAAGTTTTCTGGAGGAAAACAACTTGGGGTGTATGTGAGGAATTAGACATGTCAGGTAAAGTCTGCTGGTGAAGATCAAGGGCCAGTGCACTGGGCTGAAGGCAAGAGAAAGTCAAAGAAGGACGTGGCATTAGGAAAATCACATCCTCAGATTGTGAGGAGGGTGGATTAAAGGTGAGTGGGTTTGGGAAGAAATAAATGAAGGAGCAATTTTTCAACTAGAATGAGTAGGTGAGAAAAATAATCAAGGGTCTTGCAATAGTTTAGAAAAGAAGACAAGAGTGAGGACTACTTACTATAAATCTTGAAAATAAAAATAACGATTAACAGGATTTCAGTTCAGTTCTGTTCAGTTCAGTCGCTCAGTCGTGTCCGACTCTTTGCAACCCCATGAATCGCAGCACGCCAGGCCTCCCTGTCCATCACCAATTCCCAGAGTTCACTCAGACTCACGTCCATCGAGTCTGTGATGCCATCCAGCCATCTAATCCTCTTTCGTCCCCTTCTCCTCCTGCCCCCAATCCCTCCCAGCAGCAGAGTCTTTTCCAATGAGTCAACTTTTTGCATGAGGTGGCCAAAGTACTGGAGCTTCAGCTTTAGCATCATTCCTTCCAAAGAAATCCCCTTCAGAATGGACTGGTTGGATCTCCTTGCAGTCCAAGGGACTCTCAAGAGTCTTCTCCAACACCACAGTTCCAAAGCATCAATTCTTCTGTGCTCAGCCTTCTTTCCAGTCCAACTCTCACATCCATACATGACCACAGGAAAAACCATAGCCTTGACTAGATGGACCTTAGTCAGCAAAGTAATGTCTCTGCTTTTGAATATGCTATCTAGGTTAGTCAAAACTTTTCTTCCAAGGAGTAAGCATTATTTAATTTCATGGCTGCAATCACCATCTGCAGTGATTTTGGAGCCCCCCAAAATAAAGTCTGACACTGTTTCTACTGTTTCCCCATCAATTTCCCATGAAGTGATGGGACCAGATGCCATGATCTTCGTTTTCTGAATGTTGAGCTTTAAGCAGCTTTTTCACTCTCCTCTTTCACTCTAATCAAGAGGCAAGAAAAATCCTAGGGATGGGGTTGCCTGGTGGGCTGCCATCCATGGGGTCTCACAGAGTCGGACACAACTGAAGCAACATAGCAGCAGCAGCAGCAGCAAATGTTTCAATCAACTGGGTATTGACCCAAATAATTCAGTTACACTGTGTAGAAGACAAACCTCAGCTACATGATCATTTTTTTTTTCAGCTGAATAGCAAAGGCCCCTTTTGATACTTCCATTTTTTTTTTTTTTTCAGTTTACCTGTAATGCCTTCAGTTAAGTTTACTTCAGTAGCTCAATTGTGTCCAACTCTTTTGGACACCACAGACTGCAGCATTCCAGGATTCCCTGTCTATCACCAACTCCCAGAGCTTGCTCAAACTCATGTCCATCGAGTGGATGATATGATCCAACCATCTCATACTCTGTCATCCCCTTCTCCTGCCTTCAGTCTTGTCCAGCAGCAACGTCTTTTCTAATAAGTCAGTTCTTTGTATCAGTTGGCCAAAGTATTAAAGCTTCAGCTTCAGCATCAGTCCTTCCAATGAATATTCAGGACTGATTTCCTTTTGGATTGACTGGTTTGATCTTGTTGTCCAAGGGATTCTCAGGAGTCTTCTCCAACACCACAGTTCAAAAGCATCATTTCTTCAGTGCTCAACTTTCTTTATGGTCCAACTCTTACATCCATACATAACTACTGGAAAAACCGTAGCCTTGACTAGATGGACCTTTGTTGGCAAAGCAATATCTCTGCTTTTTAATAAGCTGTACAGTGTGGTCATAGCTTTTCTTCCAAGGAGCAAGTGTCTTTTAATTCCATGGATGCCGTCACCATCTGCCGTGATTTTAGAGCCCAAGAAACTAAACTCTGTCACTATTTCCATTGTTTCCCCATCTATTTGCCATGAAGTGATAGAACCAGATGCCATGATCTTTGGTTTTGAATGTTGAGTTTTAAGCCAGCTTTTTCACTCTCCTCTTTCATTTTCATCAAGAGCTCTTTAGTTCCTCTTGGCTTTCTGCCATAAGGCTGATGTCATCTGCTTATCTGAGGTTGTTGATATTTCTCCCTGACGATCTTGATTCCAGCTTGTGCTTCATCCAGCCTGGCATTTTGCATGATGTACTCTGCATATAAGTTAAATAAGGAGGGTGACAATATACAGTCTTGACATACTTCTTTCCCAGTTTTGAACCCATCAGTTGTTCCATGTCTGGTTCTAACTGTTGCTTCTTCACCTGCATACAGATTTCTCAAGAGGCAGGTAAGGCAGTCTGGTATTCGCATCTCTTTAAGAATTTTCCAGTTTGTTGTGATCCACACAGTCATAGGCTTTGGTGTAGTCAATAAAGCATAAGTAGATTTTTTTTCTGGAATTCTCTTGCTTTTTCTTGCTATAACATTTTCTCTTGCTTTAATGCCTTATACTTTTAAAATTTAAACTAGAATTTGGATGATGTAATCTGTCAACTTGGGACAAGATGAAGAAATTAATTATATATGTATGTATTTTATGAGTCTTCCTGACATATGACCATTTACTTTCAATATAATTTTAAGATATTAATTTATATTATTTAGTGAGCCATGTCTTTACCAGAAAACTATATAAAATTAAATAAGAAATATAATTTAACAACATCTAATTTCATTTTTTTCTGAATTGATTATGGTGCTTTGTAACCTTAGTATTTTTGTTGTTGTTTTTGTTGTTATTAAAAGATACCTATAACTGCCTCTACATGTTTGTGTCCTTAGAATTACTTTCAAGTAATTGAAATAGTCTTTTCATAAAAAAGAACAGATATGAATCTAGACCTAAATCTAGATATGTCTTTGGAGATTTCTGTCTTTGGGCCTCTCCTTCTTAATATCTAGTACAGGGCAGTGTCTTTGGGAAAACATCATGCTTAACAACTTCCATGATAACATCATTCCTCCTCTAAGAATATTTATGAAAAAAAAAAAAAAAACGTCCTTGAAAACAACCCTGTGAGCTTGGTAAATAACAGAGACTGGCTGCTTAAATAATGAAGCAAGGTCACCAACTCCCTTCCCCCACCCTACCTCCCCCTCCACCCACAGCTTCTCTGTTTCCTCAGAAAGTGTTTTATTACTCTGAAAGGAACTTTGGAATTGAATCAAAAAATGAATGGCAGCCCCTCCCACCCTTGAAGTTGTGTTTAGATTATTAAAAGGATTTGTCTGATGTTAGTGAAATTAAAATGGGGAATATGGAGTGCTATTTCAATTTAAAAATCTATATAAGCTTCCATATGTCAGTCATACTTTAATATTTATTTGCATATCTTTAAATTTTTGACTATTACATATTACCAGAGTAATAAGACATTAAAAAGTACTCTAGCCTCAAAATCGTGGAAGAATCAGGTGCAGATTTTAGTATGAAATGATTTAATTGTGTCTGCACTTTCAGAGCTCTATTTTCAACATTCTCTCCCTTATATAGTGAAAAAAAGGAAATTTCATTTGAAAATTTTGTTAAAATACTGTGTTAAATCACACTAATATTATAAATGTAACTTCTTTTCTAACTCTGCTATTTTTGACATATTTTTGCAGTAAATTTTTTATCCAAAAGATGCATGGAAAATAAAAGGAACAGGCTTTTAAAGTTTCCTATGTTTATGCAAGAAGTGGATTCATTGCAAAATACTCCAGATGGAAACTAAAATCCATGTTCTTGGGGAGAAAAACTCTAGCTACTTGGAGAACCATTTGCTTTCTAATTTGCTCCTTCATTTTTTCCACTTTTGTTTCCAAGTAATTGTTGCTATAGTCTTAGTCACCCTTGTATCTTACTTTTGCTTTGAAACTTAGCTCTAGATACATTCCACAGCAACTCAATAATCATTAACAAATGTCACTCTGACCTGACCCTGCTGGTCAGACAGCCACCAAGAGATAAATGTCTTATGAGGCTTCACCTTTAAGAGACTACCTCCGCCCTCCAGCCTCTCTGGAATTCTGGAACACTTCTTTTTTCTAACAAACTTTGTCTTTCTTTGCAATCTCAAATAAGTGATTTATGCCAATTTGAAGGTTTTCTAAACTTTGGTTATCTCCTCAGTCCTGATGTGGTAACTCTCTACTGCTTACCACTGGCCTCTTAACCCTAAATTAAAACTGTGGATTTGAAATGTTTCCCAACACAGCAGCAAGCTGGAAAAGGACACAGACTAGGAAAGAATTCTATTCACACAAATTCCCTGGCATATTTTGTGAACATCAATTGTGTGTGACCCAGTCTGTTCCACTAAGTTGAGCTCCTAGAGGGCACAGGTTGAATGTTTTTAAAATTTTCTTCAGTACATCCATCACAGTGCTTTGCTCAAGCTAGGTACTCAACACAACTTGACTTCCATTGTCACTACTGGTGATAGCTTTCCTCTTAACCTTAGCTATTTATCAATCTTAGCATGGTTGTCTAACTGTTTCCTGGCTTCTAGGCTTTTTCTCTTCCAATTCATCTGACATAGCAATAACAATTAGAGAACTATATTAATTATGTTGTTCCATTGCTCAACAGCCCCTCCATTGTTGGTAGGGTTCTACATGAATATTCACTTTCTTTCTTAGTCTTTAGTGTATTGGTTGAAATTTTTACTATGAGCACATAGTTTTACTTAGGTATAATTAAGAAAAAGAGCTATTTTTATTTTGAAAAGACAAAACTATTCAAAGAAATAAACATTTTCTAATAAAATAATTCTGAATATAATAGTATTTCTGGTTTAGAAATGAATACCAGTATCTGCACTTGAATCTATTGCTGCAAATGACCAAACTTACATATCAGTCTCGGTGGAGAGGGAGAGATGTATATGTAAACACACATAAATATATACACACACACAAAAAAGATTTTTTTATGCTTCCCATCTTCTTGTGTTTTATTTTATACTTGAACATTTATTTTAAAATTTTAAGTTGTTTATATACATATACCTATATATCTATGATCAGAGATGGAGGTCTAGAATGTACTAAAATGGTGAGAATGATTGTTTCTGCATGAGAGGGTAACAGTGTATTTGCATTGTACGTTTTTATGAAGTGAGTATATAGCTTTCATCAGTCTCAAAGATATAGGTATCACCCAAATATTAAAATCTACTTTTCTAGGCAAACTTTAATTTCTAGACAATTAGTCTCCTGTATTTACTTAGAAAAAATTACATTGCTTCTCAACCTCCTTGCTATCTGTGGTGCCCACTTCCTTTCATTTTCATCTTTTTTTCTCAAAGGAAATGTGATCCTTCTTTTTTTTTAAATTAATCTATTTGTTTTAACTGGAGGATAATTACTTTACAATATCATGATGGTTTTTGCCATACATCAACATGAAGTGGCCATGGGTACACATTTGTCCCACCATCTCCCACCATCCTGAACCCCCCTCCCACCTCTCTCCCCACCCTAGCCCTCTGGATTGTCCCTGAGCACCAGATTTGTGTGCCCTGCTTCATGCATCAAACTCGCACTGGTCATCTATTTTACATATGGGATGTACATGTTTCAATGCAGTTCTCTCAAACCATCCCACCCTTGCCTTCTCCCACCAAGTACAAAAGTCTCTTCTTGACATCTGTGTCTCCTTTGCTGCTCTGCATGTAGGATCGATGGTGCTATCTTTCTAAATTCCCTATATGTGTGTTAATATACAGTATTTGTCTTTCTCTTTCTGGCTTACTTCACTCTGTATAATAGGCTCCAGGTTCATCCACCTCATTAGAATTGACTCAAATGTGTTCCTTTTTATAGCTGAGTAATATTCCACTGTGTATATGTACCCCACCTTCCTTATCCATTCATCTGCCAATGGACACCTAGGTTGCTTTAATGTCTTAGCTATTGTAAATAGTGCTGCGACGAACATTGGGATACATGTGTCTCTTTCAATTCTGATTTCCTTGGGGTTTATGCCCAGTGGTGGGATTGCTGGGTTTTATGGCAGTTTTGTTCCCAGCTTTTTGAGGAATCTCCACACTGTTCTCCATAGTTTGCTATCCCAGTTTGCTATCCCACCAACAGTGTAAAAGAGTCTTCTTTTCTCCACACCCCTCCAGCGTATATTGTTTGTAGACTTTTTGATGATGGCCATTCTGACCTGTGTGAGATGATACCTCATTGCGGTTTTGATTTGCATTTCTCTAATAATGAGTGAGAGTTGGACTGTGAAGAAAGCTGAGCGACAAAGAATTGATGCTTTTGAACTGTGGTGTTGGAGAAGACTCCTGAGAGTCCCTTGGGCTGCAAGGAGATCCAACCAGTCCAATCTGCAGGAGATCAGCCCTGGGTGTTCTTTGGAGGGAATGATGCTGAAGCTGAAGCTCCAATACTTTGGCCACCTCATGCGAAGAGTTGACTCATGGGAAAAGACTCTGATGCTGGGAGGGATTGAGGGCAGGAGGAAAAGGGGACGACAGAGGATTAGATGGCTGGATGGCATCACAGACTCGATGGACGTGAGTCTGAGTGAACTCCGGGAGTTGGTGATGGACAGGGAGGCCTGGCATGCTGCGATTCATGGGGTCACAAAGAGTCAGACACGACTGAGCAACTGAACTGAACTGAACTGAATAATGAGTGAAGTTGGGCATCTTTTCAAGTGTTTATTAGCCATCTGTATGTCTTCTTTGGAGAAATGCCTATCTAGGTCTTTTGCTCACTTTTTGATTGGGTTGTTCTTTTTTCTGGTATTGAGCTGCATGAGCTGCTTGTATATTTTGGAGATTAATTCCTTGTCAGTTGTTTTGTTTGCTATTATTTTCTAGCATTCTGAGGACTGTCTTTTTACTTCGTTTATAGTTTCCTTTGTTGTGCAAAAGCTTTTAAGTTTAATTGGGTCCCACTTGTTTATTTTTGTTTTTATTTCCATTACTCTGGGAGGTGGGTCACTGAAGATCTTGCTGTGATTTATGTCGAAGAGTGTTCTGCCTATGTTTTCCCTAAGAGTTTTATAGTTTCTGGCTTTACATTTAGGTCTTTAACCTATTTTGAATTTATTTTTGTGTGTGGTGTTAGTTAGTGTTCTATTTTCATTCTTTTACAGGTAGTTGACCAGTTTTCCAGAGACTTGTTAAGAGACTGTCTTTTCTCCATTGTATATTTTTGCCTCCTTTGTCAAAGATAAGGTGTCTGTAGGTCTGTGGATTTATCTCTGGACTATATTTTGTTCCATTGATCTATATTTCTGTCTTTGCACCAGTACCATAGTGTCTTGACTATAAATTTGTAATATAATCTGAAGTCAGGAAGGTTGATTCCTCCAGTTCCATTCTTCTTTCTCAAGATTTCTTTGGCTATTTGGAGTCTTTTGTATTTCCATAGAAATTGTGAAATTATTTGGTCTAGTTCTGTGAAAAATACCTTTGGTAGTTTGATAGGGATGCATTGAATCTGTAGATTGCTTTGAATAGTATACTCATTTTCATTATATAAAGATTCTTCCAATCTGAGAATGTGGTGTATTTCTCCATCTATTTGTGTCATCTTTGATTTCTTTCATCCCTGTTCTATAGTTTTCTGTATACAGGTCTTTTGTTTCTTTAGGTAAATTATTTCCATGTATTTTATTCGTTTTTTCGAAATAGTGAAAGGGATTATTTCCTTAAATTCTCTTTCTGATTTTTCATTGTTAGTGTATAGGAATGCAAGTGATTTCCATGTGAATTTTACATCCTGGAACTTAACTATGTCCACTGATTAGTTCTAGTAATTTTCTGTTGGCATCTTTAAGGTTTTCTATGTGGAGGATCATGCATCTGCAAACAGTGAGAGTTTTACTTCTTCTTTTCCAATCTGGATTTTTTTAAATTTCTTTTTTTCTCTGATTGGTGTGGATAGGAATTCCAAAACTATGTTGAATAGTAGTGGTGAGAATGAGAGCCCTTGTTTTGTTCCTAAAGACCCAGACCAAGTATCCACTCTCTACCCTTCACTAATTGCTCCAAATATCTTCCTCCTTTCAATTCTAATATCGCTGATGATTTGGTTATGTGTTGATAACTGAATGACATTTTGGTTTTAGTTTTTATGAGACTGTGGCATCGTCCCACCTGGGTGTTAAGTAAATCAAAGGCAGGAATTATGTCTTAATCAAGCTCTAGTTGTGTTTTTTTCAGACAAATAGATAATATTTGAGATATGAGTGTAACTCTCCTACCTGATAAAGAAAGCAACATATGAAATAGTTTAAGTGAGATGAGAAAATTTTATTCTTAGTTCATCAAAAAGAGTAAATAATAAACTATTTCATTTTTTATTTTACTCAGAACCCAGAAGTTAAAAGTCTGGGGACTTTTTACAAATATGCATATTTAAAGTACACAATGCGGTTTTAAGAGTAATCACTTTAAAAGCATCAAAACACAATATTTTAGACCAAATTATTCAAAATAAGAGGAAAGTATAAAGATTTAGGAATTTCAAATTCATCCAGTCTAAATCCAGAGGGAAAGTAAGTTCTCTCTCCTTCTCTCTCTTTACTGCTGTATATTGTAAGAACAAACTTTTAGGTGAGAAAATGCTTACTATTATCGCAGGGTAAATTATATGTAAACAGTTATTTAATTGGCCATTGGTTTCCCAAGCATAGCTCAGCTGGTAAAGAATCTGCTTGCAATACAGGAGACCCTGGTTTGATTCCTGGGTCAGAACGATCCTCTGGAGAAGGGATAGGCTGCCCACTCCAGTATTCTTGGGCTTCTCTGGTGGCTCAGCTGGTAAAGAAGCTGCCTGTAATGCGGGAGACCTAGGTTCAATCCCTGGGTGATGAAAATACCCTGGAGGAGGGCATGGCAACCCACTCCAGTATTCTGGCCTGGAGAATTCCATGGACAGAGGAGCCTGGCGGGCTATGGTCCATAGGGTCACAAAGAGTTGGACACAACTGAAGCAACTTAGCATGCAGCATGCAAAGTAATGATGAAAGTTAGAAAATAAAGTATGTAAAGCACTTATCGCAGTGCTAGGAACATAGTAAGACTGCAGTGAATGCTATCTACTCTTATTAATATTGCTAACCTTGTTCAAATCTAATCAACAGAGATACCCTACAGCCTCTGCACTGAGTATAATCTGAATTTGGTGCACTCTGCCCTCTGACTTTGGCCACTGTGTGCCTCCCAACTTCTTGCCTCTCTCTCGGCTGTCTGTGTGAGTCTTCACTCAACTACTTATTGTTTTCCGCCTTTATACCATTGTAACTTCTATTTCCTCTGCTTGGAACACTTCTCTCATTCGACAGTCTAACTCATCCTTTAAGTCTAAATCTAAGGGCTCTTTTTTTCAAGTAATCCTACCTTGATTGTAAACCTCTTACGAAACAGCAGCTTATTCACCTTTGAGTTCCTGGTGCCTTGCACAGTCTCTGGCATAAGTAAATTTTAAATAAATGTTAACTAAATTCAACTAAAAACAGTGTCATTCTACAAGGTACTATAGGATGATAATCTTTTCTAAACTCCCTGATATCTCCTAGTACCTAAACTAGACTAAGATTAAAATTTAGTTAAAAATAGGGACTTTTAACTCAAATATATTTAGGTGTGTATCCTTTGCAACCCATGTAATCTTAGGTTATTTAAACCACCTGAGTTCAAACTTCTGATTATATGAACTGAAGTTATGAAAAGCTATCTTATAGGACTGGCAGAAGGGAGTAAAAGAGAGAATTTAACACCGAGCTTGCAACATTCTAAGTATTTAACAAAATGATTTTGCTATTGCTGCTATGGTTGTTGGTAGAGCCTTTTTTATCATTATGATCACCCATATCTTCATCACCAAACCTTTTCATCATCAGGAGTCAGGAAATCCATCGTGAAAGGACCAGAAACAGAAAATATTAGCATAAGCCATGGACCACACCATTCCCCTCCGTATAGAGATTTAAGATCCAGTCAGACACACTGAATGGAAACCACAAAGGGATTGAGAAAGGAGGTGTGCCTTGGCTCTCCAATGTGAGAACACTTACTAAGAGCAGAAGTTTGGAAAATTAAAGCCACATGGAAGATTAGTTAATTGTGTCTCTTAATGGGAGCAATTACTTGTGAGCAACTAGTGAAAATGAGATGCAGTTGAAAAGATTAGATTAGTGTAATACTTTGGAAGGTCCTTACAGTGGGTTAAAATGAAACCAACAAACATTGTAAAAATTTAAAAAAACAAGAAATAATTAAAAACTAATTAGAATCATTAAAATGATGGATCAGTCATCCAGAAAGATGATTGTGTTCATTTTCTATTGCTGCATAACAATTTGCCACTAACTTAGTTGCTTAAAACAATATCCACTTTTTACCTCACAGTTTTGCAAGACAGACATTCAGTAGAATGACTAGGTTTTCTGCTCAGTGTCACACAAGGATGATGTTAAGATATTGGACCAGTTGTGTGCCTATCTGGAGTCTCTGGGGAAGACTATGTCTCCAAGCTCATTTAAGATGTTGGCAGAATTCAGTTCACTGAAGATGTAGGACTGCAATCCCATTTGCCTGCTGGCTGTCATCTGGGGTTTACTCCCTGTTCCTAGAAGCCACCCATAGTCTTCTCACATGGCCCCTGCTGCAACTTCAAGGGTAGCAGCAGAACACTGAGTCCTTCTCACATTTCACGTCTTTCTGATGTTTATTTTGCCACCAGTCTGAGAAATAACTCAGCTTTTAAAGGGCCCATTTAATTAGATTAGGCTCACTAGGAAAATCTTGCTATGTTGTGGTCAACTGTTTAGTTACCTTGATTGTATCTGCAAAAAGACCTTTTGCCACCTTACAAGAGTAACACTAGGAACCTAAGGTCACGGGGGCCATCTAGAATTCTGTTTAGCATGAAGATCCTGGCAATGTTATACAGGATGGTAGGTTCCTAAAAGCCTAAGGATCACTCAGGAGCCCTTTCAGCCATTTGAAGCTAAAGGGTTAAAGATCTAGTTAGTTAATAATAACAGCTTATTGTGCACTGGGCTTTTTTATGGTTTCAACTCATATATTTATGAAATCTTTTTGATGTAGGTGTTATGGTTATTCTTACCGACAGTTGAAAATACTGGAGTTTAATAAGGTTAGGTTGTTGTTCAGTTGCTAGGTCATGTCTGACTCTTCAAGACCCTAAATACTGCAGCATGCCAGACTCCCCTATCCTTCACTGTCTCTCAGAGTTACTCAGTTCGTGTCCATTGAGTCAGTGATGCTATCTAACCGTCCTCTGCTTCCTCCTCCTTTTGCTTTCAATCTTTGCCAGCACCAGGGTCTTTTCCAATGAGTGGGCCCTTCACAATGTGCTTAAATGCACAGAACTAGTGTATAGTAAATCTGGGATTATTTCTAGACAAACTGACTCCAGAGCCCAGGCTCTCAACTCTTTTCTTAGCCTTTCTCCATTAGTTGAAAGGTTGGGGATGTTATGGCCAGGGTGAAGACAGTATGACAGTTGACCCTTTGGTTGTTTCTGAATCATTCTCATGTTACTAATTTCCATTTTGATTTGCTTTGTGCATTGAACACAGACTCTATGATAAATCTTCTGCTGGGCCCTCTAAATGAAATATACCCTAACTCATTCAGTTCTCATAACACTAAAGTTTTCCTAATATTACAGATAAGAACTGAAGACCCAGTTACATATCACATTTCAGGTCTCAGAACTATTGAGTAGCAGACGTAGACTTTACCCTGGTCTGCCTAACTCTGCATGTTTTTATCACACCGCATGTTCAGGCCTAGTGTTGGCATGTGCAAAGCCTGGAGAAGCAGAAATGCGTAGCAGCTACAAGTGTGGAAGCTGACACCTTACTGCCTATATGTGCAGCCCAGTTCTGCTACTTTCCTGTTTCTCTGGCCTCAGTTGCCTAATTTGTAAAAGAATATTACCTGTTTTATGGAGAGTCTAGAAAAAATTAATGGATTATTTTAGTGTAACTCTTAGAACAAGGCCTGGTATATAGTAAATACTCAAAAATGGTGAGCTATAAGAAAAGTCTGGGAGAAATGCATGTATAGACAACTGAGTTAGTTTTGTGTTATTTGCATCGTTAATAGTTGATGATACCAAGGAATAGAGGTTGGTTAAATGATATGAAGTAATGATATTGCTTAATGGGGCTCACCAATTAGGCTATTGATGAAGAGAATCTTGAGTTTTGAAAACTGGGAGGGCATGTAGAAGTAGCAGAAAGCAAAGGGAAAGATTGTATGTAGGTTACTTGTAAAAATGATGATAGATGGTAGCTTATGCTTGGGACAAATGAGGTAGACTTTCCTGTTTGATTGAGAAGGTAGTGAGTAGTATATCAAAATTCCAGTCGGATTGTGAAGGCTGGAGCAATGAATATAGTAAAATCAATGCATATCACTGTATTAGTTCATCCATATGATAAACATTCATAAAAGACCTCTAAAATGCAAAAACACAAAGATGAGTCATGAATACCACTCTCAAGGAACTGATAAACTAAGAGAGGAAATAAGATATGCCAACACTTACAATTGAAAGTAAAAATTTGCATGGGTCACAAGTGAGGCATGTGCGAAGCTGTAATGACATTCAGAGGAGAGAGAGGTTGCTTCAAACTGAGAGGAACTGGGAAAGGTTTGTGAGGTGATGGCAAATTGCAAGGAAGGGAATTGATGAGATGTTTGAAATAGGAACTGAAAGGTGAAGAGGCGTTATGCCTTGCCCCTCAAGACGCAAGAGCAAGCATGGGCCTTCATTAGAGAAGTAACAGCGACAATGGAGGTAAAAAGTACATAGGAGAAAGATATTTGAGAACAGGATTGATAGAAATTGAAAACTAAGTAGATTTTTGCAGAAGCAGTAAGGAGAAGTAAAAATTAACTAAATTTTGGTTTTAATGACTCAGTTCAGTTCAGTCGCTCAGTCGTGTCTGACTCTTTGCAACCCCATGAATCGCAGCACGCCAGGCCTCCCTGTCCATCACCATCTCCCGGAGTTCACTCAGACTCACGTCCATCGAGTCAGTGATGCCATCTAGCCATCTCATCCTCTGTCAACCCCTTCTCCTCCTGCTCTCAATCCCTCCCAGCATCACAGTCTTTTCCAATGAGTCAACTCTTCACATGAGTTGGCCAAAGTATTAGAGTTTCAGCTTTAGCATCAGTCCTTCCAAAAAATACCCAGGACTGATCTCCTTTAGGATGGACTGGTTGGATCTCCTTGCAGTCCAAGGGACTCTCAAGAGTTTCTCCAACACACAGTTCAAAAGCATCAATTCTTTGGTGCTCAGCTTCCCTCACAGTCCAACTCTCACAACCATACATGACTACTGGAAAAACCATAACCTTGACTAGATGGACCTTTGTTGGCAAAGTAATGTCTCTGCTTTTTAATATGCTATCTAGGTTGGTCATAACTTTCCTTCCAAGGAGTAAGTGTCTTTTAATTTCATGGCTGCAGTCACCATCTGCAGTGATTTTGGAGCCCCCAAAAATAAAGTCTGACACTGTTTCCACTGTTTCCCCATCTATTTCCCATGAAGTCATGGGACCAGATGCCATGATCTTTGTTTTCTGAATGTTGAGCTTTAAGCCAGCTTTTTCACTCTCCTCTTTCACTTTCATCAAGAGGCTTTTTAGTTCCTCTTCACTTTCTACCATAAGGGTGGTGTCATCTGCATATCTGAGGTTCTTGATATTTCTCGCGGCAATCTTGATTCCCTCTTGTGTTTCTTCCAGTCCAGCATTTCTCATGATGTACTCTGCATAGAAGGTAAATAAGCACTGAGTACAGACTGAGTACATAAGAAGGAAGAGTGATGGATTTTAATTTTGGACAAACTCTGGCTTACTATTAGACAGCCAAAATCATCTAGAATGTAATATGGCATGGCTGAATCAAGGTAACGTCAAGGCATGAGGAGAGGAGATGCCTCAAGGAAAGAGATGTCCCCAAGAGTGAACACTGATGTTGAAATGGGGTGGTAATGGGTCAGTGCAGTCGAATCAGTTGTAGCAAATGACCAGTCTGGTGGGGATGTTGGTAATGCAGGAGGCTATGCCTGTGTGGGGGCAAAGGGTACATGGGTGTCTCTGTATTGTCCTCTCAGTTTTGCTGTGACCATAGAACTATTCAAATTAATAAAGTCTTTTAAAAAGAAAAAAAAAATTAACTAAAAAAAAAAAAAGAATAAAAGAAGTTCTGTCATCTGACTTCTAGTTCCGTTCTAGGCGAATAGTTTTCATCTGTTTTCTACGCAGCTCTTCTGTTCCATGGCAGGTTTCTGAGGCCTACTGTTCATACAGTTTAAGAGTGAGGAGGGGATGGGGCTATTAATAATTATGCTGAAACACCTGGCAGAAAGTGGGAATGCCCTGAAGTAACCAGGCACCATTTTTATTCCATTCAGAGGCCATGAGATGAGGTTGGAGGCAGCTACACTTGCAGGTCTTCAAATTCACTCTGAGTAAGAGTAACTCTGCTTTCTTCTGTTTTGTGTGGGTTACCATTCTGCAGAAAACATAATTCTAAAAGGGGTTCCTCACTGGCTCAGCTGGTAAAGAATCTGCCTGTAATGTGGGAGACCTGGGTCCAATCCCTGGGTTGGAAAGATCCCCTGGAGAAAGGAAAGGCTATCCACTCCAGTATTCCTGACTGGGGAATTCCAAGAACAGAAGAGCCTGGCAGGGGTGGTCCATGGGGTTACAGTCTGACACTCACTCACTCATGTAATTAGTCATGCACTCACTCATTCAGTTAATATAATTTGGGGGCTTCCCTGGTAGTTCAGTCAGTAAAGAACCTGCCTGCAGTGCAGAAGACCTGTATTTGATGCCCGGGTTGGGAAGATCCCCTGGAGAAGAAAATGGCAACCCACTCCAGTATTCTTGCCTGGAATCTGTGGGGATCACAAGAGTCAGATACGACCTAGTGACTAAACTCAAAAGGAGTTTCAATTGCTATAAAAAAGACTGAAAGCTGTTGGCTTAAGAAAAAGTTTAAAGTTTAAGAACAGAAAGGTTTTGGTAGAGGATATATTTTTCAGAAGTGAAAAAAACCTGCTTTTTTTGTTTCACTCTACCTCACAAGGGGTATTAAAAGATTATGGAAGTATGTGTGCTTTTAAAATTACAACTATATTTTTAAGCAAACCATTTGTTGGTGATGCAATTGCAAAAGAGATCTAAAATTATCACATTTATATTTGATTCATAGAATTGCATGTTACAAAAGGATGAATAGAATCTTCCAGACTATGTTTAAAATTCACTTGTAAGTTGTGACTTTACAAGCCAGGTTTCTCCTGGATCACATTTTTTTTTTATAATGCTGTGAAAATGAACAACTTTAACAATAGCAACAAATGTGCTGTGAGAATCAGTTGCTGAAAAGACTGAGATTTCCTTTTTATAGTCACTAGTGTCGAAAGGAAGCAAAATTATCCATATAACACGTGAATGCCAATAAAGAGGTTTAAAATATCTATAATATTGACCTAAGAACTAAGAATTCAATGAAAATAAGCATTGGGAAATATGGCCTATAAAATCATTTTATTCAGATTTAATTACCAGACTTCATGTTTTCCTTGTATTAAATTTCATTGAAAATTTGAATCCACATCCCAAACTTTCAAATTCAATAGAAACTTGACTTGTTAAAATTTGGGCATAATATTGTACATATTTTTCTTCCCCTTCCTTCTTCTCCTATTTCATCTTCCTCTCCTTCTTTGAACATTTACTGAGGTTACTGTATGTTTAAGAACTGAACTTAATGAATTTTTGTTTCTGAAGTTTAGCTTTGGTTTTCAAGTTAGACAAAAAGATGGGTACCATCTCCTCAACTTGAGATGCCATTAAATAACAGGATTTCCTATCTAAATCCATTTGGCAAAGTGTCATTTTTCCTCATAGCTCTAATCTATTTGTTGATTTCCTCTCAGAAGTGTGCAATTGACTCTTTAGGGAAGAGGTATCCTTCACAATGTTATATTCATTTGCAGTATAAGACTTTATTATGTCGAGTTACTACATGGAGGCTTTAGTGTTTAGGCTCTCAGTCTCTGCCCTTAAAGCACACACAATCCTGTAAAGCAACAGAGAAACAGAGACTCAAATTGGCAGTTGCCTATAATGGTGAGTGTCATGGTAGGAATAGGCACAAGTTTCCAGGGAACAAGAAATAGGAAATGCCTAACTAGGTCTTAGAAAAGTGAGGAAGTTTGGGATAAGACATCTGAAATGCATCCTGAAAACTAGTAAATGTTCTTCATAAGTAATAGAGATTTGAGTATTCTAGAGAGGTCAACCTCATGTTCATGATTCCCACCTCATTGTAAAACGCCTCAGACAACTATCTCCATGCTGGAACCTGCGACAGTGAGATACCTACGTTCTGATTCAGAGTAAAGGCAAGGGTGAAGGTATCAACCATCAGAGAAGTCTAAGACTAAGTGAAACACCCCAGCAAAGCCATGCCTTCAGAAGTCAGAAGTCAATATAAGGAGACAGAGCTCAGTCTATACATTTATGTGGGCAAAAATGATCATACATAAAATTGTTTATTTAAACCAACTGAATTCAAACACCAAACTCTTCATTCTTTGCTGGGCAAAATTCTTGGATCTTACATAGCTCAAGACTATGGGGAATCCTCTGGTTATTGGATATTTGGTCCATGCCATTTATCACGAGGGCATTCCCTCTCCAAAGTTCATGGTCCCCTAAGCTTGGGCAGCTCTGCTGCTTGGACATATGCATCTTTGTCTTCAGGGAGATGGAGGACCCTAGGATCATGGCTCTCTGAATGCTCAAAAGCTACCACACTTCCTTTCAAATCTTTCCCCTGTTTGGGATGTTCCAAGTTTGCAGGGCAAGACCTCTCAGACCCCTGTCCCCTCCTCAGTCAATCCTGGAGTGCTCACAGTTTTCCCAAATGCCCTCTCCGCTTTCTTCTTCCCTGGCATAATCCTTCTAGACATCTTGTTTTAAATAAAAGCAGAAAAATTTGTTAACATTTGGCTGCTTCTGTTTTGACTCTGCCCAAACCCTTGAGGCCATAATGACAAAGCCAGCTGCCTGTTAGAAATGAGTGGGGAGGGATATGTACACAGAACATATACACTTTAGCCTTCCAAAGCATTATCCTGCATTGAGGGCATGGTCCATGGGAAGGAGTAGGGGGAGGAGGTCAGTTCCAGTTAGCTAAGTTGGAAAAGTGCCAGGGACCCTGGCCACTTGTGGTCATTTGCATGATGACCTTTGCTGCTTGACATCATCCTCTGTTCAGCTTGTAGTGGACTTGGTGCAGGTTATCAGTGCTTGGCCTGCTGTGTCTTGAAAGTATCTGTTTTGGAGTTTTACATTTGATGTACTTCAAATCCCCTACGCCTTTGTCTCTTTCAAATTGACAGCCATGGAGCTTTGCGTTTTCCACCTTGGGGTCTTCTTTAGAGTTATCCCAGGTGCTCTCCAATGTCCTACATTTTCAGGGCAGAGCTGGAGCCTCTTCATGCCCTTGGGTCAGCAGTATACAGTTCCTGTCCCTGCAGCCAAGGAGACTTGACTTTTTCCAGCAGAATTGTTGTCTTTATTGACTCTCATTATTATTAATAGAATGTTCCAGTCTATAGCAATTAAGGTTTTAAAGCTTTTTCACTCATTATCCCATTTAATCCTCGTGGGGATCCTGAAAACTAGGACAAATGTTATCATCTATGCCCCCTAACTATTGTCTTCATTAGAGCCCTTAAATGGAATGGGCCGACTAAAGACCGGCTGATAGACATTTAAGTTGCTAAAAAACATATTCCAGATAACTAGAATGGACTGTACACAAGGCTTTTATGTCTTATTTCAGCTGAGGACAAATCATTGCACTATATCTGAGGTAGTCACACACTGATCTATTCAGAACATTACAGCCATTGTCATGGGTGGTTGAAGGATGTTAGTTATATACTTCACTCTGGATCAGATTATATCCCTCTGACGCCAGTTAAAATCTGCATGGGGAACAGCATGGAGAAGTTGTTCTCAGTGTAACAAAAGGATCACTATGAAATTTTGTCTTTGTTTCTTTTCTTTCTTTTTCACTTCCTCCCACTCTCCATCCCTCCCTTTCTTCTTTCTCCCTTTCTTCTCATTCATTCATTTGTGCGTTCATTTGTTCTTTTGTTCCTACATTCCTTCCTTCCCTTCCCTCCTCCTTCCCTCCCTCCCCTCAAGTACATGTGAAAAACATATTTTCTACCCCCCACCCCAACAAAGCTTGAGAAGGAAATGGCAACCCACTGCAGTATTCTTGCCTGGAGAATCCCATAGACAGAGGACCCTGGCAGGCCACAGTCCATGGGGTTGCCAAGTGGACATGACTTGGCAATTAACCACCACTGCCAGCCCCCAAAGCTCTAAAAGCATAAACAATAATGATTTTTCAAGAACTCAAGGGCTGTCATTAACTAAATAGCAAATATGTTCATTATACATACATAGTTAAATATATGTATGTAGTTTTATATTTACAATTTGCTAAGGCAAAAGGAATGTTATTTATTGATTACCTATTATGTGTCAGACACTGTGCTGAATTTTGCATGTGTTTTCTCATTTAAACCTCACTACTGTCCTTTGAAATAAATGTTACTTTGGATCAAAGTAGTCAAATATACTTGCTAAGACCTTATAACTGAAAAATAGCAGGCAGAATTCCAAATCAGTTCTTCATACATTGTCATTCCAGGAGTATGTATTGAAAATGGTAAAATTCAAATTTGGACCAGGATCTGAGAACATATAACTTCAGACTAGAAAGTAATTTCAAGGACTTTCCTTGTGGTCCAGTGCTTAAGACTCAGTGCTTTCACTGCAGGGGGTGCTGGTTTGATCCCTGATTGGGGAAGTAAGACCAAAATCCCACATGCTTCATGGCCAGGGAAACAAAACAAAACCAAAAAAGCCAAACACTTGAAAGTAACTTCAGAGCTCTCCTTAGAGCAAAATGTTGCTCCTTTAAAATTTTTTGTCAAATGATTGCCTAGTCTCTAATAGAACAAATCTAATAAAAGGTCGGATTATTTTCTTGAGAAATTCATCCTTGTATCGAGCTAAATTATCTCTCTCTCTTTCTCCACCCCATACTCTGACCTTGGCTATATCTTACATGCAGTGGGTACCATATGCCCTACTTGGCTCAGGGCAGTCTTGGCTTACATAAATCTGTTGGCCCAGCACAATTAGTAATATTCTTTCGTTTTAACTCTCAGAAACGCCTCATTTTGGATGATGAATTATATGCACACCCATCTATGAGGCCCATAGATTTGACAATTTTTTTAATATTTAAGGAGAGTCATCAAGAGTCATTTCTCATCACTCATCTCCTCTGCGGCTACATGTTCCTGGTTGATTTTTATCACAAATGATACAGTTGTAACTTTCCCTCAGTCCCCTCACAGTCACAGTTTCCTGGACGTTTTCTAATTGAGATGTTCTTCACTGAGGCTTCATGGACCCTTGGGGAGTCCAGGCATAGGGTTTAATACTGTAATGAAATGTTGTATTTAAGAGGATCATATTAGTTTCTGAGGGCTGCTATAACTAGTTATCACAAGTCAAGCAGCTAAAAACAATAGAATTTTATTCTCTCATAGTGTGAGGAGCCAGTAGTTTAAAACTGAAGTATCAGCAAGGTTGATTCTGGGGGCTCTGAGAGAGAATCCATTCCCTACCTCTCTCCTAGCATGTGGTGGCTTCCAGTAATCCCGGGCATTTCTTAGTTTATGGTAGCATACTTTCAATCTCTACTTCTGTCTTCCCCTGTTGTTTTCAGTTTCTGTGTCTTCTCCTTTTCTGTTTCTCTAAATCCAGGATGACCCTATATTGGTATTCTTTACTTAATGACATCAGCAAAGACTCTGTTTCCAAATATGATCACATTCACAGGTACTAGAAGTTAGGACTTGGCTGTCATTTGGGGGAACACAATTCAACTCACTAAAAGCATATATGCATGGTTCCGAAAAGTGGACCAATAGATTTTCTCATAGCACAGAGGGATCTGTAACTCCCCCCAAAGATGAAACTTGCTCCAGTTTCTCATCTGTCCTGAGCACAATATTCCAAGAATCCTCAAGGACAATTTTTTACTGAAATCATAATGCCTGGCACATGGTGATTATTGTTCAGTCAGTGGGTTGTGTCCGACTCTTTGTGATCCCATGGACTGCAGCACGCCAGGCTTCCCTGATCTTCACCATCTCCTGGAGTTTGTTCAAACTCATGTCCATTGAGTCAGTAATGCCATCCAACCATCTCATCCTCTGTCACCCCCTTCTCCTTCTACCCTCAATCTTTTCCAGAATCAGGGTCTTTTCCAATGAGCTGGCTCTTTACATAAGGTGGCCAAAGTTTGGAGTTTCAACTTCAGCATCAGTCCTTCCAATGAATTGGAATTCAGAGTTGATTTCCTTTAGGAGTGACTGGTTCCATCTCCTTGCTGTCCAAGGGCCTCTCAAGGGTCTTCTCCAGCACCACGATATGAAAACATCAGTTCTTTGGTGCCCAGCCTTCTATACGGTCCTACTCTCACATCTATACATGACTACTGGAAAAACCATAGCTTTGACTATGCGCACCTTTGTTGGCAAAGTAATGTCTCTGCTTTTTAATTCACTGTGTAGGTTTGTCATAGCTTTCCTTCCAAGAAACAAGCATCTTTTAATTTTGTGGCTGCAGTCACCATCCACAGTAATTTTGGAGCCCAAGAAAATAAAATCTGTCACTGTTTCCACTGTTTTCCCCACCCATTTGCTATGAAGTGGTGGGACATGGTAGGAATTTAATAAATATTTGTTTAACAGATAATTGAATAATTTGATCATTTTAGAGGAAGGTTCCCACTGAAAACTTGCTTTGCTTATGGCAGCCAATGGATATGTTTCTGAAGGAAAAAGGCTAATAATAATTAAAATTGAGTTGGTTTATGATTATAGTTAATTGGATTCACTTGATTTCAGACAAAATAAAAGGAGAATTCTCTTGTAAAAATGACTCCTTACTTTCCTTATCATTATGTGGTTCAGGTGGAGATTGATGAAGGCTAGGTTCCTAGTCACAAAACAGATCAGATCTGCTGAAAATGCCAGAGATCCATTAGAATCAGGAATCTATCACCTTCTTCCCCCATTAGTCCCAGGTTCTTCTGAGTCTATGCAGGGGTGCTCTGGCTTCCTGGATTCTTCTGTTTTTCTCTCTATGAGAAAAAGAAATTAATGTTGCTTTCTCCACTCACTGGCACAAACCTTATTAAGACACCACTCCTTTTGATGGGACCTGTAAAATTAACTTCTATACTTACCCACATTGTCTCTTGAGGAAAAAGTATTTCTTCAAAACCCTCATCCTACAACATAGCTCCCCAGTTGTCCCTTTCAAAATCTAGCTCTAGTCTTCTTTTTTCTATATTTCACAGCTGGAACATTGCCCTCCAGAATGATGGCATAAGTCCAGCAATCTGCAGACTTTTCCTATGATTGGTTATACTACAGTCTCAACACCCGAGGATGTAACCAATTTTAATTATCAATCCACTGACAATCATGTCCCAATTCAGTGCTGCATGAGACATCTTTCCTTATGCTGGATTTCTAGTGGTGTGTTTGCAATGTTCAAGATTCTTCTTTTGCAATATGCTGAACAGAGACCTGATCTTAGTAATTTAATTTTACTGTTTTTTTTTTTTTTTTCTCCTCTGAGTTTTTACAGTTTATGCCTTCAGGAAAAATGGATTCTAGAAAAATATAATTTTGGGTTTTTCCTTCACAGCTGAAAGTTAAGGAAGGTAGAAATAAGAGTATATAAGCTATTATAATCGTGGTTATTATCAAAGGATTCTTACTGAGCTTTTGGTATTATGTAAACAGAACTTCGTCTTGTCTTGGTGGAACTCCCAAATAAGATGGATGTAAAATGTTTTAATGTTTGTATCCTCCTGCCAAGGTACCAGTTGTTTGTTTAGATATATGGCTACAGTTCAACAATCTTGTGAATTCCATTTAGTCCAAGTATCCAACAGATGAAATAAATATTGCCATGGACTTGAATGCCAGGGTAGATGGCAGTGCTTCCAGAACCTTACCTCAATTCATTTTTAAGTAGGAGGATTGTTTCCCCATGGCTCATTTTTGTAAGTGGAATGTTCCTGTTCAAATTAATTTTCCCCCCATAGGTTAACTTAACTACTAACATTGCCATTTTAGGAACCCGCTCCATCCTGAAAATACTTAGTGTCCCTCCTCCATTTGTACAATCCTGGACTTGATTATTTTTCCTCATCCTATTTTTGATATCAGAGTGATGACTATGTCTGAGTTGATATAAAAAAGTTCTAAAACCGTAAAAGTAATATTTCGTGGTTTGAAGAGTTCCTGAAACTCCATTCTTATACTTTTTATAGAAACTTTTCTTTCTTAGCTCCTATCAATGAGTTGGCATTTTGAAGTTAAGTCTTATTTTTCCTTTGTTAAACTCATTTTAAGCCCCAACTTAAAGGATTACCAGAGCCTACTTGGGCAGGTTGTCATAGAAAATGGCACTGAAAATAAGCCACCTTGGAATATAATAAAATTTAAATATTACTTTAAACTTGTCACTTCATAAAAACCTAAGTATTAGTGTTTTTGCACTTATTTCTAGACTTGGCTGTTAGAAAAATAGGGGCTGCTAGTTTAGGGAAATAATTACCTATTGAATAGGTTGTTGGAGGAGATTATAGAAAGAGGATTGCTGATAGATATTTGGAAGGGGCTTATTTTTCCCATCTGTGTAATTCTATCAAAACAGTCTGAAACTTTGCAAATGCTGAGTGCCTTCAAGAATGGGATGTAGGAGCACCAGATATTCAAACCCTGGTATGATTTGTGAGTTAATTTTTATCAACATTCTTCCTTTTTCCTTGCCTTCCTTCTTTCCTTTTTCCTTTAATGTTTTCTCATAAAAACAATGAAAGTCATAATGTTATCACTGGATATGCTCACAGATATTAAAGAAAATATTTTAATTAATATTTAAATCTAATTTATAAATGAGTGAGTGAGTGAAGTTGCTCAGTCGTGTCTGACTCTTTGCGACCCTATGGACTGTAGCCTATCAGGCTCCTCTGTCCATAGGATTTTCCAGGCAAGAGTACTGGAGTGGATTGCCATTTCCTTCAGTTGTATACTATTCTATAGCATATATATGCCATAATATTTTTCAAACATTTTTGTACTGGCAAACTTATGTTTTGTTATTGAAAAAAAAGGCTTCAGTATTTATACCTGTATTTTTACATGCTAATTCTCTTGGGTGATTTCTTGATCTAACTGTAAACTTATTTTAAATTTTATTAGTTACTACCTAAATGTCGCCTTACAGTTTATAGCAATTCATTATGACTTTTTCACATAAGCAACGATTCTGACATAATACTGTCTATTGGTTTAAGATCATGAAAAATAGGTTTAGAAAAGTCCACTTCTGTTCTATCAGTGTTTCTAAAGGAGAGAATAGAAAAGGTAGAAAACAAAACAATAAAAGATATACCAAAGATATCTCCATGATTCTGAAGAAAGAATTAAAGTGATATCTGGCTTCTCAGCTGTGAGGTAGGATGCCAGCAAACAACATCTTTGAAATACTGAAGAAAAATTAAATAGGTGCTATACACAGGCCAAACTTTCATTCCAGTGTAAGAAAAACAAAGTAAATTTCTCTGCCCACATTTCCTTGGGTGAGTCAGTGCCTGCCCTTCTATCATGTGGGTGAGAAAGCAAAAGAAGGAGAGGTAGGGATGAATAACAGGGGCTCTGGGACTTCCCTGGTGGTCCAGCAGTTGAGACTCCATGCTTCCAATGCAGGGAGCATAGGTTCAGTCGCTGGTTGGGGAACTAAGTTTCCACTTGCCATGCCGCCCAGCCAAAAACTAAAAATGAATTAAATAATCAAAAGACTAATAAATTAATTTAAAAATAACAGGTGTTTGAGTGTTTCCCATACTCCAGGGGTTAGGTGACTGCATCTGAAAAGGAGCAGGGAAGGGAAAGCATTCTGGCAAAATTGCTTACTGGGTCCCTAAAGAGAAAAGCAACTTGATAGAGGAATGGCAAGGTGGAGCGTTGAGCCCATATTTCAATGTCAGAGGCTATCTCTCTTGAAGCATGTTCCTCTTCAACCCAAGGGGAAATGGGGCCCATGTTTTCACTGTCTTGTAAGATATTCTTTTCCTGCTCTAATAGTTACTTGTGTGTTTGTGTGCATGTTAGTCACTCAGTCGTGTCTGGCTCTTTATGACCCCATGGACTATAGCCCACCAGGTTCCTCTGTGCATGAGATTCTCCGGGCAGGGATACTGGAGTGGTTTGCCATTCCCTTCTCCAAATAGTTATTTATTGTTGTATAATGAATAACCCCAATACTTAGTGGCTTAAAACAATATACTTTTATCAGTTTCTTTGGGTTTCAGTTTGAGTGTGGCTTAGCTGGAATGCCTCTACCTCAAGACTTCTCATGAGGATTCAATCAAATTGTCAACAAGGGCTTTGGTTTTTTGTTTTCTTCCTTTGGCCGCACTGCATGGCATGTGAAACTTCCCTGACTAGGGATTAAACTCGTGCCCCCTTGCCCTGGAAGCACAGAGTGTTAACCACTGGACCATGGGGAAAGTCCCAGGGCTGTGGTCTTATCTCAAGGTTCAGCTGGGGAAATACCTCCTTCCCAACTGACTTCCTTCTGGGTTTGCTGGCAGAATTTAGTGTCTCATGAACTATTGGCCAGAGGCTTCCCTCCGTTTCTTGCTCTATGGCTTCTCCTTGGCAGCTCATCACTGGGTGTGTGACTTTCATCAGAGTAAGAAAGTAAGAGAGCAGGAGAGGGTAGAACCCGAGTGTTTTTCTAATTTGATCTTTAAAATGGCATTCCATGCCATATTCTCATTAAGTGTGAGTTGCGAGGTCCAGCCCACACTTGAGGAAATTTCACAGTATAAGAACACTGGAGGCAGGGAACACTGGCAACCATCTCATAGACTACATACCACACTTGCTATTGTAAAATCCTGTGCATAGTGAAATATAAGCACACGGGAAAGAATAAGGAGAATCTGAGGCATGCAGCAGAAAAGAAAATCGACAAACTAAAGAGCTCATGCCAGAAAATAAATGACCAATAGATCGGAGAGAACAGGATTTTAAAAAAGCTTTAATATCCTCAAAGGAGTAAGGCCAGATATTGGTAATATGGTTCTCTTAATTAAAGGTGAAAATATGGTTTTGAAAAATATGATAGCCAGAATTCCATATATAGAATGTATATCAAAAATATATAGCTGAAAATGAATGTATAGGCAGGGGGCAAGAACAGATGGAAGAAACTATCTAAATGACATTAAGAAATGACAGAAATGGAAAATATAAAACTCAAGAGATAAATCAGTAGTTGAATATCAGGAGTCACAGAAGAAGAAAGAAGTGTAACTAGAAGGGAAAAATATTTGAAAAAATAATGACTGAGAATTTCCCTGAATTGTTTCTAAAACTTACAAAGTTTGTGTTCAGCTCTCCTAGTGAGTCCATAAAGGATTAAAACTCTAGAACACTTCCCTGCTAAAACTAGCTAAAGAGGATTTTGTTCTTTGTAACTGAATCCCAACTAATATGTTAATGGCCCATAAAATACCAAATAGCATAAAATGTTGAGATGAGCAGAAGAAAAATTAATCCAGTAGAAGATAGAAAAGGAGAAAAAAAATGTAAACAAAAAACACAGAATTAGATGGAAGAAGTGTAGCAACCCTTGATATAACAGTGCATTTGAGAAATATTGGGTCTTTCTTGGTGGCTCAGAAGGTAAAGAATCTGCAATGCAGGAGACCGGGGTTGGATCCCTGCATCAGGAAGATCCCCTGGAGAAGGAAATGGCAACCCACACCAATATTCTTGCCTGGAGAATGTCCATGGACAGAGGAGCCTGGCAGGCTACAGTCCATTAGGTAGCAAAGGGTCGGACACGACTGAGTGACTAACACTTTCACTTCCTTTCATGAGAAGTATAAACTTAAAGTATCACAATGAAGAGTGAAGAGCTATGTAGCAGTACTGAGTAGTATTAAATGTGTATATACTTTGTCATCTGGCAATCCTACTCCTTGGAATGTATCCCAGGGAAATTATCACATTGGTTGACAGATAAGCATATATTAGTACATGATCACAGTATTGTTTATTCTATCTCCTAAAGAGATGGAAGTTTATGTGATGGCTTCAATTTTAGCACTTGAAAGCATGGCAACATGGATGGATCTTACAAAGAGGGCAGAGTAAAAAAAAATACTAGGTATAATTAATACCTATATTGATGCAAATTAGAAAGAACGCCTGAATAAAAGTAGACATAAAACTACATTAAATAGCAGTCAGAAATTATTAAGTAGTAGTACTTGTAGAAGCATGTTGTTATGGTTATCTATTGCTGAGTAACAAACTATCCCAAATGTAGTGACTTAGAAAACCATTTATAATATTATCTTACAATTTTGTGGGTTAGGGATTTAGGCAAGACTCAACTGGTTGATTCTTCTACTTTATAAGACATTAGGCTGGGGTGACCAACTGATATTTAGGAGAAGGAAGGGATGGTCTTCAACACCCAAGATTACCTATTCACATGCCTGATGCCTGGTACTTGGTAAAGATGCCTGTAAGACTGGTCTCGACTGGGATTGTCAACTGGAGTGCCTGCATGTGGCTTATCCAGCATGGTGGTCTCAAGGTAGTGGGTTTCTTACGTGGTATCTCAGGGTTCGTATTCTAAGAGGCAGGAAGTAGAAGGGGTCAGTCTCTTAGGGCCTGGACTCTGAAGCTAAGATAGCGTCAGTTGTGCCATAGGTTATTAGCCAGAGCATTCACAAAGCTCACCAGATTCAAAGTTAGGACATGACCTCCTCTCTGGATGGGAGGAATGTCCAAGAACTTATTTCTGTGTTTAGTCTACCACACATGAGGAAATCCAGGACACACAGTGTTGATTAAGGAAGAAAGAACATCTGTAACATCTAAACTTTCATAGACTGTATGTTTTTCAATAATACGTGTATCTCCAAGTTCGTATATCAGATACAGTAGGGGGAAGCCAATAAGAATGAGGGGTTCAGTCCCTGAGTCAGGAAGATCCCCTGGAGAAGGAATTGGCAACCCACTCTAGTATTCTTGCCTGGGAAATCACCTGGCAGGCTAGAGTCCATGAGGTCACAAAAAGATACAACTTAGGACCAAACATGCATGCAATGGGAAAGAAGGAAAATGTACTGAGATTAGAAGAGAAAGGGGGGACTAAAATAATTGAAAGTGAGAAGGGCTTGTTTGTATCAATGATGACATGTTTCAGGAACTTGAGTGTCCAGACTCTCTGGGGTAGGAAGGAGTTGGATAATAAAGCTATAAATAATCTGGGACCACAATGAATTCATATGGGGCTAAATTATCTACTAAAAAAAAAGAAAAGAAAAGATCTGGTAATTCCTTCCTTAAACAAATTAGAGGGCTATCTCTTTGGGCTGTGTCATTCTAGCACTCACTAGTTTAACTATTTAAAATTATGTCCTTTTATGAGTTTAAGTAATGAAATTATTATCAGATCTGTTATTAGTACCTTTGAAGAAAATATGCGCTACCACTTTCTGTCATTTCATTTCCTTTTGAAAATTTGAATCATTTCAAAGACAGAGGAAGCACAGGGAATGTGTGTGTGTATGTTTGTGTGTGTGTGTGTGAACTAGGGCAGAATTTACTATTTTTTCCTTCTTAATTGTAGACTTGTCATACAAATCTGCCAAGGTTTCTTTAGGGTGAGGCTCTACTTGCTGTTGAAAGGTTAGAAAATCTTTCTATCTCTAATTTGATTTTTATATAATGTTTTGGCATTTTACTACTAAATTGAACTCTCCTCTCTGCCCTAGCTCTAAAGGAGTAGATTTTATACTTCAAAGATAAAGTCTAAGACTCCAAATGTCAAAAGTGGACAAGTTGATTAAACTGTTAATAATATATTAATTTGTTACTTACATATTCACATCTAAGGAAGAAAATATCATAACCTAGTTTATAAATATGAACATTCTAAATTAAAGATAAATCATCTTTGCATCTGAACTTTAAAGTCAACAGCACAGTAGGTGAGAGTCAGACTATCCTTTGTTCTTCAATAATTTATCAATAATCAGTATTACAGCCTTGGTCCCTTGAGCACTTGGAAGTACGGGAAATGAGATTGCTTGTTTAGAATCAAGAAATTAGGTCCACATTAGTAGGATATGAAAAGATATTTTAAAAAAGAAAAGTGCCTTCTAGATTTGCAAAATTTGACCATAATCAGAGTAAAGACTTTAATCTGGTAAAAAGCCTGTAAGGCAGATGGGAGTTGACCAGCTGTGAAAGCATGTGAAAGGAAACTTGCAAAGGCATACCACACCACGAAAGAGAAACATACCAGAAAGCAATAACGTGACTAAAACATTTTAAGCATATATATAGTTAATGAATACAAACTTTGTAAGTCTAAAAACCTGAATCACGTACCAACATAATCATGGAGTCATAATTTTTTTTTTTTATTTTTTGGTGTATAAATATTTAGATTTGAGAAAAATTCCAGGGGCAAATGACCTACCTTCTCCTTATTATTAATAATTCTCTTTTAAAATCATCTACAATATTTTGAACACTTTCAGATTTTGCTCCCTTCCCATCAAGTTGTCCACTCCTACTTGGACTCAGAATGTCAATGTATTCATTGACTCCATCAGTTCATTTCGCTTTAAAAAAATAAATTTATTTAATTTTAATTGAAGAATTATTTACTTCACAATATTGTGTCAGTCTCTGTCATACTGTCAGTTCATTTCTGACCCACCATAAAAGTAGCAGACATAAAACCTGTCTGCATTCGTTCGTTAGATGAGTTGTTTCCTAAAGTAAAGGGAGAGACAGTTCATGTAAACAGGGAGTAAGAGGTAGGGATTATTCTTAGACACTTAGCTGGAGTTTTGCATCTGGACAGGAATCTAGAGTTGAAGGGTGTATCCTCTTGATTTTTCCATTGCTCCTTCCCGCCCTGGCTATGCAGTGGTGGCAGGAACTTCAGCCTGAGCGCAGGAAGGCACTGGCCTTGATGAAGAGTAAAACATCCGTCACACTATAGGTTACATTCGCCTCCTCCTCGTTTGTTTCTATTGACTCTAAGGAGGAGCATGACCCTACTTGTTTTTCATAACTATGTCATGTGATTTTCACAACATGCCTTCAAGGTAAGATTTATGATCAGACAGCCTTAGAGATGTTAAGAACCTTGTCCGTGATCAGGGTTTAGGATTTATATTTGAACACAGGGCTACTTGGCTCCAAATGTCAGGGGATACTGTGGCTGCCATGACGGCAGTCTTTTACTCAGGTTCCTTTTACCAGTGTGTGGTTCTCCTCTCATTGCCCATGTTCCTGGCTCCCCTCACAATCTCTTAGTTCTTTCTTCTTGTAAGGCCTATTCCAGGTCATATTATTTTTTTAATCATATGTTTATTCATATATGCTTTTGAAAGACTAGAAAATACAGATAAATAATGAAAAAGAATACCAAAAGCAAAATAAAACAAAAATTTCTTGAACTGTAATTCTGCTATACAGAGATAGCCATTGTTAACCATTGCTGGACTGATACAACTTCAGGTTGCTTCTGTTTTTCTGAACTCATTAGTAAATGGCATCATATTATAACACTGCTTTATATCTTTCACTTTATTATCATTTTTCCATTTCTGTAGCTAGACATCTTTACCACCTAAAACAATCCTATGTGTATTAGGGTTTTGAAACTTGTTACATTTATTGAACTTTACATCAAGTGTCTCAATTTGCTATTTTTAAAAATTGTTTCTGAGTATAAAATGTTTTCTTGGTGTAAAAAATAAATAATTGTAGTAAATCTGTCATGTAGCAACCAAAAGCCTTCCTTGTGGTTTGGTTAGTGTGTATACAATTCTTTATTTGATTTCTTTCAAAGCAGTTTTGATATTGGTAGATATTTCACTGATGATTTTTTATGTCACCAGATGCAGTCCAGTAATTTGAGACATTTGGAAATGTATAAAAGGATAGAAAAAGTGTGCCTTGATACTTATATATTCTAATTAGAGGCAAAATCCTTATTCTATAAACAAATAGACTGGCTGAACAAAAAAAAAATGTTTTCTTAGTGTCTATCCAAAGTTAACTGATAAATTCCTTAAAAATTAAGGCTTTTAGCCTAATGTAAATTGCTCAGTTTTTACTGTCTCGTTAATGTTACTCAGCATACAATACTTCACAGCCTCTTAAAAGTATTAATTAACAGTACTATTTCAAATACTTTATAAACAAAGCACACTCTTCTGATGATTTTTTATGTCACCAGATGCAGTCCAGTAATTTGAGACATTTGGAAATGTATAAAAGGATAGAAAAAGTGTGCCTTGATACTTATATATTCTAATTAGAGGCAAAATCCTTATTCTATAAACAAATAGACTGGCTGAACAAAAAAAAAATGTTTTCTTAGTGTCTATCCAAAGTTAACTGATAAATTCCTTAAAAATTAAGGCTTTTAGCCTAATGTAAATTGCTCAGTTTTTACTGTCTCGTTAATGTTACTCAGCATACAATACTTCACAGCCTCTTAAAAGTATTAATTAACAGTACTATTTCAAATACTTTATAAACAAAGCACACTCTAGAACACTGCTGGTGAAACATACAGCTCTATATTTGGAAGTTAAATGTATTCAGTTCAGTTCAGTCACTCAATCGTGTCCGATTCTGTGCAGCCCCATGGACTCCAGCATGCCAGGCCTCCCTATCCATCACCGACTCCCGGAGTTTACTCAAACTCACGTCCGTTGAATCGGTAATGCCATCCATCCAACCATCTCATCCTCTGTCATCCCCTTCTCCTCTCACCTTCAATCTTTCCCAGCATCAGGGTCTTTTCAAATAAGTCAGTTCTTTGCATCAGGTAGCCAAAGTATTGGAGTTTCAGCATCAACATCAGTTCTTCCAATGAACACTCAGGACTGATCTCCTCTAGGATGGATTGGTTGGATCCCCTTGCAGTCCAAGGGACTCTCAAGAGTCTTCTCCAACACCACAGTTCAAAAGCATCAATTTTTCAGTTCTCAGCTTTCTTTATAGTCCAACTCTCACATCCATACCTGACTACTGGAAAAACCATAGCCTTGACTAGACGGACCTTTGTGGACAAAGTAATGTCTCTGCTTTTTAATATGTTGTCTAGGTTGGTCATAACTTTCCTGCCAAGGAGTAAGCGTCTTTTAATTTCATGGTTGCAGTCACCATCTGCAGTGATTTTGGAGCCCCAAAAAATAAAGTCAGCCACTTTTGTTTCCACTGTTTCCCCATCTATTTCCCATGAAGTGATGGGACTAGATGCCATGATCTTAGTTTTCTGAATGTTGAGCTTTAAGCCAACTTTTTCACTCTCCTCTTTCACTTTCATCAAGAGGCTCTTTAGTTCTTCACTTTCTGCCATAAGGGTGGTGTCATCTGCATATCTGAGGTTATTGATATTTCTCCCAGCCATCTTGATTCCAGCTTATGTTTCCTCCAGCCTAGCATTTCT
>SJXQ01012367.1:403026-477715 GCA_006408695.1 Aepyceros melampus
AATAAAATAAAAAAAATAAAAAAATAAATTAAAAAAAAAGAATTGCAATTAAAAAAAAATAAAGAGAAAAGTGACTTTAGAAAAACCATCTTCATCTAAGTTTTAAGAAGAAATTTAACAGTGAATATCTAATAAAATTAAGTTGTAACTGAAAATCTTACCCTGCTCAAAAAACCACCTGTTCCAAAAGTCATTTCCACAAACATTTAAGAAACAGAATATTAGAATTATTTACAAACACTTTCATTGAAGACAACAATAGTTATCATTTCCCAGCTCATTTATGAGACTAGGATGGCTATTATGAAAAGCTGATAATAATACTACATGAAAATACATTTTAATCTAATCATATTTATTATTATGTCAAAACCCTAAACAAAATATTAACAAATGAAATCTAGGAAAATATTAAATAGAGTAATTGATCATAGTTCTTTTGACTTTATCTCAGAGACCAGGAATAAAATATTGATTTAATAAGAAAAGTGATTAATGAAATACACGGTATTAACAGGAAAACAACTGTACGATAATGTTAATTAATGGAAAAATACATTTTTATCATATTCACCATACATTTAGGATTAAAAATATTAAATCAGAAATATTAGAAATTTGTTTAAGATTTTTTAAGGGCATTGAATTCTCAAGTCCTCTCATTTAGTGTCTGTTAACTTGAATAAATCATCAAGTCTTTTCCTCAAGAATTTTGTAACACATTATACTTTACATGGCAGTTTAAATACATACTATATCTTTTTACTTAATCCTTAAAACAACATAATGGATTACATAAAATAAATTAGGGCTGGGACACAGAGATGTTACAATAAATGTCAAACAGTGAAGCTGGAACATGGCAAAACTATGTTTAGAATATATATATAATGACTCCCAGTTAAGAGCTCTTTTAAGAATTCTAATCTCATCTCTTCAGAATTGCAATCATGGATTTTTGTGAGTAGCCAAAACTGATTTCTACAAGTGTGACTTACTGTGAAAAGAGGCAGCTACACTTCCCCTTTGCATTGAGTCCAGTTCTCTTCACGATTTATCCACACAGTGTCATTGCCTGTAGCATTGCATCTTTAGGTGGTGACTTGTGAAGGAAGGTTTGGGAAATATAAAAATAATGGAAATTTATACTGACAAAACTGAGGTGACTGGTCCAAATTTTCCAGTCTCTCCAGGCAAAAAATGCAAATATGTGTGTAGTGCAAAACCTATAGAATTTGACAGTTTCTTGGAAAAATGCAATGCCATAGTCAAACGAAAGCTCAGGGAAGTCAGAAAACGGGACGATCAGTGTGCATTTTAATCACATGGACTTGAGAAATGATCTCAAGTCCATGATTATGTATAATAGATGATGTAGAGTTATGTATAATAGATGATTATGTATATTTAGATGATTATGTATAATAGACCAAATATAAAGATATTACCAAATTGTTCTTGAACACAAATGATAAAACAGCTTCTACATATTGTTTGCTGGTCAAGAACTTGAAAACGCCTTCTGAAAAAAATTGCAGAAATTAATATTTAGAAAAGTAAGTCTTAGCATTTTCCCTGAAGTTTTAGTGATACTGAAAGTATGAGGGTATTTTATATATTTATGCAAATATAATAAGACACACTCACAGACATAAACACAAGGGAACATAACCAACATATTGATGTTAAATCATCCTCTAATATAATTAGCCACTTCCTACCTGAAACACATTCTAAGGAAATCATATGAAACCCATGTTTACTTAGTTGACATTTTAACTTAAACAAAATAAAGGTATGCTTACGTAAAACAGAAATATAAAATATTCTTGAATAATGTTAAGTGATTTTTGAAAAATTTATAATTTAATAGTTTATGACATTAAATTTATATCTCTGAAAAAATACTTTGTTTTTGAAAATGCAAAAACATCATTTTGTAAATGTTCATGAAAAAAAATCTCACTTTTCTTTGGATCATCCTTGATCCAATGATCTATTTTCATTTCTCAATAAGAAATTATTTTATATTTGTTTCATAAACAAGCAATACTACTTCCTTTCATTTACTTGTTAAAATTATAAAACAGCTAACATTTTCTACTGTCACTTTTTACAAGAGTGATAGCTATTTATATATCATTAAATTTCATTCAATTCAGTTCAGTTCAGTCACTCAGTCGTGTCCAACTCTTTGTGACCCCATGAATCACAGCAGGCCAGGCCTCCCTCTCCATCACCAACTCCCAGAGTTCTCCCAAACTCATGTCCATTGAGTCGGTGATGCCATCCAACTGTCTCACTCTGTCATCCCCTTCTCCTCTCACTTTCAAGGTTAGGGTTAGGGTTATGGTTAGGGTTGAATATGCTATCTAGGTTGGTTATAACTTTCCTTCCAAGGAGTAAGCGTCTTTTAGTTTCATGGCTGCAATCACCATCTGCCTTGATTTTCAGTTCAGTTCAGTCACTCAGTCGTGTCCGACTCTTTGTGACCCCATGAATTGCAACACGCCAGGCCTCCTTGTCCATCACCAACTCCCAGAGTTCTCTCAGAGTCACATCCATCGAGTAGGTGATGCCATCCAGCCATCTCATCCTCTGTCATCCCCTTTTTGTCCTGCCCCCAACCCCTCCCAGCATCAGAGTCTTTTCCAAGGAGTCAACTCTTTGCATGAGGTGGCCAAAGTACTGGAGTTTCAGCTTTAGCATCATTCCTTCCAAAGAACACCCAGGGCTGATCTCCTTTAGAATGGACTGGTTGAATCATCTTGCAGTCCAAGGGGCTCTCAAGAGTCTTCTCCAACACCACAGTTCAAAAGCAAGAATTCTTTGGCACTCAGCTTTCTTCATAGTCCAACTCTCACATCTATACATGACCACTGGAAAAACCATAGCCTTGACTAGACAGACCTTCGTTGGCAAAGTAATGTCTCTGCTTTTGAACATGCTATCAAGGTTGGTCATAACTTTTCTTCCAAGGAGTAAGCATCTTTTAATTTCATGGCTGCAGTCACCAATTGCAGTGATTTTGGAGCCCCCAAAAATAAAGTCTGACACTGTTTCCACGTTTCCCCATCTATTTCCCATGAAGTGATGTTATCTTTTGTTATGTATGCTCTCAAATTTGCCTATAAAGTTTTACATTATTTTCAATTAGCAAAGATTCTATCCTGACACTGACTTCTGTTCATTGTCTGATGGTTACATTTTGTCATTCATAGACATATATGATTTAATCTTTCAATATGAATGAGTACACAAGCTATAGAATAATTTTTTTTCCAGGCACTGTAGTAAATATTTTCTATGTATCATCTGATACAATCATCTCAAAACAGCACAAGGGGGCTATTGTTGCCATCTCTCTTTTTCTAGATGAGGAGACAAACTACTAAAGGACCAGAGAACTTGTTCAAATCTATATAAAATTTAAGTGCATGACTAAATATCAGTTATGTTTTCTAATATCTGAGGATACAATGTGGCAAATTCCTGTAGCCTATTTGAGAATAATTATCTGAATTAATGGTTATAGCTGAAAAAATAGAAAAATCATCTGTCTTCCTGCTGCTAAAGTACAGATTATAAAAGAGAAGAGACAGCTTGGAGTATGTGCACTTGTAGCTAGAAACAAGGAGAATCTATTAGAGCTTCTTTCTGCTTCTCCATAGCTGGTTACTTGCTCCAAAGAAACAAGGATACGACACCAGGTAAGTTGCATTGAATTTCTTCCTTTATGGGTTTTTCATCATGTGTTTTTCAAACACAAGCATCAGGATTGTGTTTACAAATTAATTTTAATCTTTTTAACTTGTAGCTGAGTCTATATAGTTTACAGAGTGTAAAGGTATTTGGATATTATGCTAGACTTGCCAAGCTGTGGAACCACATAAGGGATTAAAATATTTGAGAAAGAACTGTTGAATCAAAACAAAGTGGTAGATGTGAAAAGTAGAAAGATTTAATTTGGTAGAACTATAGATTTAGCCAAGATTAAACAGATGGGCATGGTTTCCCTGGGAGTTCAGTGGTAAAGAACACACCTGCCAATCCAAGGGATGCAGGTTCAACCCCTGGGTCTGGAAGATCCCTGGAGAGGGAAATGGCAGCCCACTCCAGTGTTCTTGCCTGGAGAATCCCATGGACAGAGGAGCTTGGTAGTCTATAGTCCACGGAGTCACAAAAGAGTCAGCTACAACTTAGCGAATAAACAACAGCAACAAGACAAGTGGGCATTAGCGAGAAGGATATCAACAGGCCTTGGCTGTTCTTTTTAAAAATTCTATTTCATTCTTTCAAATATTGTGATAAAATTATCATATTATATATTTCTGAGGGATACACATTTTTCAGCTAAATGTTACTAATGGAGTTTGGGAAATCCTGTGCATTATGAATCTTATTGAATTGACAGTCTCAATTTCCTTAGAGCTGGAAAGTCAGATAACTGACATTGTTAGGTATTATTCAGGAAGTCATAGCTATTAAAACTTTTAAAAAAAGATTTGCCAGAGATATACCATGTTCTTGGATTGGAAGAATAGACTCAGTACCCCTTGAATAGATCCAAAGGATTAGATCTGATAGACAGGGTGCCTGAAGAACTATGACAGAGGTTCATGACATTGAACAGAAGGCAGTGATCAAAACCATACCCAAGAAAAAGAAGTGCAAAGAGGCAAATGTTTTTCTGAGAAGGCTTACAAGTAGAGGTGAAAAGAAGAGAAGCTAAAGGCAAAGGAGAAAAGGAAAGATATACCCATTTGAATGCAGAGTTCCAAGAATAGCAAGGAGAGATAAGACAGTCTTCCTCAGTGATCAATGCAAAGAAATAGAGGAAAACAATAGAATGGGAATGATTAGAGATCTCTTCAAGAAAATTAGAGGTATCAAGGGAACATTTCATGCAAAGATGGGCCCAATAAAGGACAGAAATGGTATGGACCAAACAGAAGCAAAAGACATGAAGAAGAGGTGGCAACAATACACAGAAAAACTATATAAAAAAGATCTTCATGACTCAGATAACCATGATGGTGTGATCACTCACTTAGAGCCAGACATCCTGGAATGCAAAATCAAGTGGGCCTTAGGAAGTATCACTATGAACAAGCTAGTGGAGGTGATGGAATTCCAGTTGAGCTACTTCAAATCTTAAAAGATGATGTTGTTAAAGTGCTGCTCTCAATATGCCAGCAAATTTGGAAAATGCAGCCACAGGACTGGAAAAGGTCAGTTTTCATTCCAATCCCAAAGAAAGACAATGCCAAAGAATGTTCAAACTACTGCACAATTCCATTCATTTCACACACTAGCAAAGTAATGCTCAAAAATCTCCAAGCCAGGCTTCAACAGTATGTGAACTGTGAAATTCTATATGTTCAAGTTGGTTTTAGAAAAGGTAGAGGAACCAGAGATCAAATTGCCAAAATTCAGTGGATCATAGTAAAAGGAAGATAATTCCAGAAAAACGTCTACTTCTGTTTATGGATTACACCAAAGCCTTTGACTGTGTGGATCACCACAAACTGTGGAATATTCTTAAAGAGACGGGAATACCAGACCACCTGACCTGTCTCCTGAGAAAACTGTATGCAGGTCAAGAAGCAACAGACATGGAACAGACTGGTTCTAAATAGGAAAAGGAGCATGTCAAGGCTGTATATTGTCACCCTGCATATTTAACTCATTTGCAGAGTACATCATGGGAAATGCTGGGTTGGGTGAAGCACAAGTTGGAATCAAGATGCCAGGAGAAATATCAATAACCTCTCATATGCAGATGACACCTCCCTATGACAGAAAGCGAAGATGAACTAAAGAGCCCCTTGATGAAAGTGAAAGAGGAGAGTGGAAAAGTTGGCTTAAAACTCAATATTCCAAAAACCAAGATCATGGTATCCAGTCCCATCATTTCATGGCATATAGATTGGGAAAGAATGGGAACAGTGACAGACTTTATCTTCTTTGGATCGAAAATCACTGCAGATGGTGACTGCAGCCACAAGATTAAAAGATGCATGCTCCTTGGAAGAAAAGCTATGACCAACCTAGACAATTTATAAAGCAAAGATATTACTTTGCCAACAAAGGTCCATCTAGTCAAAGCTATGGTTTTTCCAGTAGTCATGTTGGATGTAAGAAAGCTGAGCACCGAAATTTATTACTTGTGTTTTGTCTAATCCATGGTCATAAAGTTTTAATCCTATATTTTCATCTATAACTTTTATAGTTTTCAGTTTGGTTCAGTTGCTCAGTTGTGTTGGACTCTTTGCAACCCCATGGACTGCTGCATGCCAGGCTTCCCTGTCCATCACCAACTCTTGGAGCTTGCTCAAACTCATGTCCATCGAGTTGGTGATGCCATTCAAACATCTCATCCTCAGTTCAGTTCAGTTCAGTCGCGCAGTCGTGTCCGAATCTTTGCAACCCCATGAATCGCAGCACGCTAGGCCTCCTTGTCCATCACAATCTCCCAGAGTTCACTCAGACTCACGTCCATTGAGTCCGTGATGCCATCCAGCTATCTCATCCTCGGTCGTCCTCTTCTTCTCCTTCCCCCAATCCCTCCCAGCATCAGGGTCTTTTCCAATCAGTCAGCTCTTCACATGAGGTGGCCAAAGTACTGGAGCTTCAGCTTTAGCATCATTCCTTCCAAAGAAATCCCAGAGTTGATCTCCTTCAGAGTGGACTGGCTGGATCTCCTTGCACTCCAAGGGACTCAAGAGTCTTCTCCAACACCACAGTTCAAAAGCATCAATTCTTCGGCACTCAGCCTTCTTCACAGTCCAACTCTCACATCCATACATGACTATTGGAAAAACCATAGCCTTGACTAGACGGACCTTAGGCGGCAAAGTAATGTCTCTGCTTTTGAATATACTGTCTAGGTTGGTTATCACTTTTCTTCCAAGGAGTAAGCGACTTTTAATTTCATGGCTGCAGTCACCATCTGCAGTGATTTTGGAGCCCCCCCAAAAAAATAAAGTCTGACACTGTTTCTACTGTTTCCCCATCTATTTCCCAAGAAGTGATGGGACAAGATGCCATGATCTTCGTTTTCTGAATGTTGAGCTTTAAGCCAACTTTTTCACTTCCTCTTTCACTTTCATCAAGAGGCTTTTTAGCTCCTCTTCACTTTCTGCCATAAGGGTATGTCATCTGCATATCTGAGGTTATTGATCTTTCTCCCAGCAACCTTGATTCCAGCTTGTGTTTGTTTCAGTCCAGTGTTTCTCATGATGTACTCTGCATATTTCCAAGGAGTAAGCGACTTTTAATTTCATGGCTGCAGTCACCATCTGCAGTGATTTTGGAGCCCCCCCAAAAAAATAAAGTCTGACACTGTTTCTACTGTTTCCCCATCTATTTCCCAAGAAGTGATGGGACAAGATGCCATGATCTTCGTTTTCTGAATGTTGAGCTTTAAGCCAACTTTTTCACTTCCTCTTTCACTTTCATCAAGAGGCTTTTTAGCTCCTCTTCACTTTCTGCCATAAGGGTGATGTCATCTGCATATCTGAGGTTATTGATATTTCTCCCAGCAACCTTGATTCCAGCTTGTGTTTGTTTCAGTCCAGTGTTTCTCATGATGTACTCTGCATAGAATTTAAATAAGCAGGGTGACAGTATACAGCCTTGATGTACTCCTTTTCCTATTTGGAACCAGTCTTTTGTTCCCTGTCCAGTTCTAACTGTTGCTTCTTGAACTGCGTATAGGTTTCTCAAGAGGCAGGTCAGGTGCTCTGGTATTCCCATCTCTTTCAGAATTTTCCACAGTTTATTGTGATCTACACAGTCAAAGGCTTTGGCACCTAGAGCCTATTAAATAGAGTAAAGGAACTCAGGAAGACAAATATCATATATTAACAAATATATGTGAAATCTAGAAAGATGGTACTGATGAACCTATTTGCAGGGCAGCAAAGGAGATGCAGACATAAAGAACAGGCATAGGGTCACAGTCGGGGAGGGAGAAGGCAGGATGACTTGAGAGAGTAGTACTGAGTTATATACATCACCATATGTAAAGTGCATAACCAGTGGGAATTTACTGTGTGAGGCAGGGAACACAATGGCACCCCACTTCAGTACTCTTGCCTTGAAAATCCTATGGACGGAGGAGCCTGATAGGCTGCAGTCCATGGGGTTGTTAAGAGTCAGATACAGCTGAGCGACTTCATTTTCACTTTTCACTTTCATGCATTGGAGAAGGAAATGGCAACCCACTCCAGGGTTCTTGCCTGGAGAATCCCAAGGATGGGGGAGCCTGGTAAGCTGCCATCTATGGGGTTGCACAGAGTCAGACACGACTAAAGTGACTTAGCAGCAGGAAACACAAAGCAGACACTCTGTGACAACCTATAGGGGTGACATGAGGAGGAGGTGGGAGGAAGCTTTAAGAGGAAGGGGGTATATGCATACTTATGGATAATTCATGTTGATGTATGGCAGAAATCATCACAATATTGTAATCTAATTATCCTTCAATTAAAAATAAATAAAAACCCACAAAGATTTGCCAAAATTTCTTTCTAGGGCTTTTTATATCAATTTGTGGAATATTAATAGTTCTTAATAAAGATATAGACTCTGGTTCCTACTCTAAAATTTACTGAGTCAGGTAAAGCTTAAAATATTTAAGCTCCTTAAATTATTCTTATGTACATTAAAATTGAAAACTCCTGATCTACAAAATATAATAGTGCATGTGTTTTTATAATTTTTTACCATACTTTCCAATTTAGCATTGAGTCCCCCAAATCTGAGAGTGTCAGAAGGCATAGTTACATTAATTTTTTGTTTAATGTTTTTATCCTCCATCAAATATCCATTCAGCCCTTACTGTGTACTGACTGAGAATCTGCATTTGGCACTGCTTGTGTAATGAGCCAAGCACAGTTACAGTTACAGATAATGATGCTCTCAGTCGCTCAGTCTTCCCCAACTCTTTGCGCCCCCATGGACTGTAGCCTGTCAGGCTCCTCTCTCCATGGAATTTTCCAGGCAAGAATATTGGAGTGGGCTTCCATTTCCTCCCCCAGGGGATATCACAACCTAGGGATCAAACCCATGTTTCTTGCATTCCTGCACTGGCAGGCAGAGTCTTTACCACTGAGCCACCTCAGAAGCCCATATGATGATGATAATACTATTTTTAAGACACAAAATAATAGAAGACGCAGTCATACAAATCATTACAAATCCATTGTGACATCCTTTTCTTAATTTGGACTCAGTTTAACTAACATACATTCTTTGTCACAATCTTTAGATAAATACTGTTGGCTTTTAATTAGCATACAACTTTATAAGGTAACATACAGTATTTTACATTTTATTTATTGTTATATATAATGGGAGAAGGCAATGGCACCCCACTCTAGTACTCTTGCCTGGAAAATCTATGGACGGAGGAGCCGGGTAGGCTGAAGTCCATGGGGTCACTAAGAGTCGGATATGACTGAACAACTTCACTTTCACTTTTCACTTTCATGCATTGGAGAAGGAAATGGCAACCCACTCCAGTGTTCTTGCCTGGAGAATCCCAGGGACAGGGGAGCCTGGTAGGCTGCTGTCTATGGGGTCACACAGAGTCGGACACGACTGAAGTGACTTAGCATAATATATTCTTATAATCAAGGAATCCTAAAAGCATACTAAAATGTAAAGGCTTTTCCCAATAAATTACATATATCAGTTCTAATATATGTGACTCCCCTTGTGTATACTTTATTGCTTTCATTGAGCCGTGTACTCAATCATCTAAAATGCACCTGCACACTTTTCACTCTAACAGTTCATCTGAACAAGTTCCTTCAAATGACAATTTTTCTAGCTGTTCACATTTATGAAAATGCTAATTCTTTGATGTCAGCTGCCTAGATGATTTTCTCTCCAGTTGCAGATGAAAATCAAACAAGATACATAAAATAATTTCGTTTTGACCAATGGGAAAGTGAGTATCTTACACTTTGAAAGTATGAGTTACTCATGTTAACATATTCTTTCTTTGCCTGACTGCTTTGCTCATTTATTTCTAAGAAGATCAAACTTCTTAATAATTCTATTCATGTATTAATTAATTTCTTCATCAAACTTATATTGAGGTATGTACCAGGTACTCTTGTAACTGCTCATGATGCTGTCATGCAATTTATATTCTGGTATTAGGGACAAGAAATCAATTAGGGGCAAGATTAACAATAAGCATGTTACATGATATACTAGAATGTATTGCCAAGTGCTTGAAGAAAAATGAAGCTGGATAAAAGTAGAGAAAATTATAGATGGGAAATAGGCTCTTATTATATTAATAGATTAAATGGTAAGTCATCTTAAGAGAGAATGAAAATGAACCATACTATTATCTTGAGGAATGTGTTTCCAGGCAGAAGAAAGAGCATTTACAAAAGCCCAGGTACAAACATGCTAGTATGTTTGAGTCATTGCAAATAACTTACTATACCTGAAATACATTGAAAGAGAAAGAGGGTGATAGAAAAGTAACAGCCAAAGGCCAAATTATGCAAGGCTTTCTAAACAAATAGTTTAGCTTTTATCCCGAGATGATGAAAGTCTATTGGGAAATTCAATGTAGAAATTGAAGAGTTATTTTCCACAGAATTTTATACCAAATATTATTAGAGCAGGCTGACTGGCATAAAACATAGAGACTCTAAAAAAGAGATTTTTAAAATTATTCATATAAACTGCTCAATATATTTATAAGTGCATATTTGAGGTGGTAATAAGAGGATATCTCCTATAGAGTCATTCAGGGACACAAACTTACAAAGACTATGCCATCTTCAATATATACCTTCCAAAACTGCTAGAGTATTTTCATCCAGTTGGTAAAAGAAGAAAGAACTAGATGATATCACATAGAGATCCTTTACAGGAACAGGCATGAAACTGGTAAGCATCAGTGCCTTAGCAGTCCAAAAGCTAGAACCTATTCACATGGCCATGCCTAACAAAGTGGTGAGAAATACAGGTTAGTTATGTGGCCAAAGAAAAAAACAGATGGAATGGTAGACATTTCTGTCACTTCAATATTTTAGGTTTAATAACATCATGAGCACTATTTTGTGAATGTCATAATCAATTAAATGAACTTATTTTTAAATGTATAATACGAAGAGTTTTGAAAATGTATACATATTTATGTAACCACCATCTCAAGCATTTCTGTTATTCCCCAAATCTCTTTCCTCATGTTTTGTAGCTATTCATATCCACTCTGAATTACAAGCAATCATCTGTTTTCTGTACCATAAATTAATTCAGTCTTATTTATAACTCCTCATAAATGGCATCATACAATATGCAGTCTTTTGTATCTGGCTTCTTTCAGCACAGTTTTTTGAGATCATCCAAGTTGCTGCATGTTTCACTAAATTTCCCTTTTTGTACTGAATAGTATTCCATGTATACACCCACCAGTGAATGGACACCTGGCTTATTTCCAGTTGGCAATGGCACCCCACTCCAGTACTCTTGCCTGGAAAATCCCATGGACAGAGGAGCCTGGTAGGTTGCAGTCCACGGGGTCACTAGGAGTGGGACATGACTAAGTCACTTCACTTTCACTTTTCACTTTCATGCATTGAAGAAGGAAATGGCAACCCACTCCAGTGTTCATGCCTGGAGAATCCCAGGAATGGGGGAGCCTGGTGGGCTGCCGTATACGGGGTCACACCGAGTTGTACACGACTGAAGTGACTTAACAGCAGCAGTATCATAAACTATGCTACTATTAACCTTCATATGTTAATATTTATATGAAAGTATACTTTAATTTTAGATATTCTAGAGGGTGTGCAATGGTACCTCTGTGATTCTAATTTGCACTTTTATAATGGTTTAAAGGCATTTTTTAAATTTCCTTCATATAAAGCAATTATATAGTTTTTCTTATTAAATATTTCCTATTTTCTAATGTATGCATTCAATACAATAAATTTCCCTGAGTACTGCTTTACCTGAATACAGAAATTATATTATGTTTTCATTTTCCTTTATGTCAAATATCATATGATTTATGTCCTATGTTTTGCTATGACCTACATTTTACATTGTACATATATGTAAATGAAAACTCCTTTCTTTTTGATCATATGCATGCATAAATATACACACATACAAATAAATATAGTGTCTGATGAATTTATCATTTACTTAAGCTGCTTTTCCATTATTTACATTTTAATTTTTTTCTTTAAATACTGGATATGATTTACTCTATTGATTTCATGACCTTCTAAGGATTACTCTACATATTCTATTACAGAATGGAGTTGTGAAGGAAAAAAAGCTTTGGACATGGAGTAAAATGCTAAGTGTATATGTATTATTTGACATGTATCAGTAAGGGAAGGCAAAATTATGATTATAAAAACTCCAAAATAGTATTTAATAATACTTACTTGCTCATGTCATCTCTTCACTGCAAGTAGGCAAAGGATTCTGCTCCTAATCATAGAACAGGGGTTCAAGCTGATGATAAGCAGCAACATCAGATTTTAATCATCACTGGAAGAAAAGTAGAATTCTAGGATATAGATCTTACCTATTTCTAGAGTGGTGAATACTGGAAATATTTTGCAAAAGTACTAATGATTATCTCACTCATTTACTAAGTGCCAGCAACAACAATTTATTTTATTTTAAATTTCTAGCTAATATTAGGTAGAAATTAAAAATATAAATGAATATAAATAGATATATAAATATAAATAAATAAATACAATTTGGCTATGGCTTAATCACAGGCTCTGGAATATGTCTAATTCATAGGCCATTTTTAATGTTTGCTAATATTAGCAAGAAATTAAAATATAAATACAGCTTGGCCATGGCTTAACCACAGGTTCTGGAATGTTTAATTACTTATGTTCCCACAATTGACATCATATTCTGGACTTACATAATTAAAGTTTTATCTCTTTTGATTTTGTGATGGTTTAGAGATTTCTCCTAGAAAAGACAATTTCTGAGATTTTTATTAATTGGGAAGGGATATATTTTTTATAAATTTAAATAAATTAAATTTATCAAGAATAAAATCTTTTATAATCTAGTTTCTTTCTTTGTATGGAGGATGGATTAGAAAATTAATATTTACACATACTGCAACTAAATTTCTTTTACTAAAACTGTCAGTAAGAAGTTGACATTTCTTTCTTTGTGTAATTTACAAATGATTTGTATCTAATCTTAGAAGTAAAATTATGTCTTACTTATTAAGTTACTTGCTAATTTATCATCTGTTGATTTTGCCAAACATAGTGGCAGAACTGATATTTAGCATTCAACATTTGCCACAAAAATGATGAAAGAGAATGACAGCATAACTTGCTAAGATTAATATTATTTAAAATAAAAAAAGCAATCTGTCTATGCTTTGCTGCTGACATTCTTTGTCCTATCTAGCTGAATTTACTTTTGGCTTAGCTGGTAAAGAATCCACCTGTAATGCAGGAGACCCCGTTTGATTCCTGGGTCGGGAAGATATACTGGAGAAAGTATAGGCTACCTACTCCAGTGCTCTTGGGCTTCCCTGGTGGCTCAGCTGGCAAAGAATCCGACTGCAATGCAAGAGACCTGGGTTCGATCCCTGGGTTCGGAAGATCCCCTGGAGAAGGGAAAGGCTACCCACTCCAGTATTCTGGCCTGGAGAATTCCATGGATGGTACAGTCCATGGGTCACAAAGAGGCGGATATGACTGAGCGACTTACACTTTCACAACATAATGTAGTTTATCAGATTATTTTAGAATTTAAGTAATAGAAACTATAAATTAATATATATTTTGCTAGAGATAAAAAATTAAAATTGCATCTTAGTTTTAGAAAGAAACATAAAGAACAAAATATCTCTAAAAAGAAGCATTCATCTTCATATGAAAGTACTATCTTCTCTTGGTAAAGGATTGCTTGAAATTATGCAGACAATATAGTGACTACATATTTTTAATTGGGCTAAGCAATATTCTGAAAAGATTTTTTTTCCTGATTATGGATTTTTTGTTATACCTGTGAAGTTATTTTAGTGGAGGAGTCTTCGCTTTTTGCTGTTAAAAACATTTTGGTAATAAAAATATGACCAAATATGACTGTTGAGTTATCATTATATAAGCAATAAACACAAAAATTTATTAACTTTATAGACAATGAAATAATGACTTGCAATTTTTTCTGGAAGATTTAGTTAATAATTTTGAAAAATATTATTTTTCTTTCATTGCATGTCTGTATATTACATATAGGAAATTATAAAAAATATATTCTTTCATCTTGAAATTCTTTGAAAAATAATCTTTCATGTTAACAGATCTAGAGGGGAAAACTATTTCTTGATAGTGCATACATTTTTAAATATGTATTTGTTCACAATAAATAATTGCATTAGTTTATAACATCATATTTTCTATCATAATATGCAAACTTTGCATATTATTTTTATAATATATAGACTATGAGAATTCAATCAGTAATTATTGGAGAGTAGTTTTAGTGTAGGTTTGGGGATGTTAGAAAGAGATGGTGACAATAATGCCAATAAATCAATCCAATTTACTGCAGGTATTTTCAACTCTGTTTCATCGTCTGTTTTTACATTTATATTTGACCATACTGACTATGATTTAGTGGTAAAAAATTTAAGAAAACATCAACGGAGCGTAAAACTATTTCTTGATAGTGCATACATTTTTAAATATGTATTTGTTCACAATAAATAATTGCATTAGTTTATAACATCATATTTTCTATCATAATATGCAAACTTTGCATAATATTTTTATAATATATAGACTATCAGAATTCAATCAGTAATTATTGGAGAGTAGTTTTAGTGTAGGTTTGGGGATGTTAGAAAGAGATGGTGACAATAATGCCAATAAATCAATCCAATTTACTGCAGGTATTTTCAACTCTGTTTCATCGTCTGTTTTTACATTTATATTTGACCATACTGACTATGATTTAGTGGTAAAAAATTTAAGAAAACATCAACGGAGCGGCTCAAGTAAAAGTAGGTTTGGGAATGTCATTATTTCTCTGTTCACAAAACTAATTGCTAGTGGGTCTAAGAAGGGCTAAATGAGTGTGGCAGTACCCAGGCAACCAACTCTGTGGGTATTAGCATCTGACCTCTTGAGAAAACACAGAAGATCCCAGACATTCGCAAATATTAGCAATGATATTATAAAGGCTTCTTTAGCGCAGTTAAATCTTGTTTGCAGACACTGTGATACAGATATGTTACATCTGCATTTCAAATGAGTTCTTTCTTCATTTGCTAGTTTAATTGGGGCTGGAAAGCTCCCAGATGATTACAATTAAAACTGTTTCACTTCACTGTTTTTTTAAATCAAGCAATAGCATCTATTCATTTTCAGAATATCACTCAGCAGGGCTGTAGCAGGAAATGTACTTTCTAAGTCCAAAATAAATAATGCTTAGAGTATAATTACAGAATTCTCTTTGACTTTAAGTTATAAATCATTAAATAAGTATTAATAAGTTATTCAAAATTGAACATGCTTTAATTAATTATAAACTGGTTTATATGTCATTCAAAAACATGAACTAAATGTCTGTTATATACCAAACAACTCGAGTTGGTGGATGTGAAGATGAATTAACAAGTCAGTCTGTTTTATTGAATAATACAATACAGCTCATCAAAGAAATGAAGGCAACGTGGCATTACAGGCTACACTACTGAAAATATTGCCATCAGTTCCTCCAGCAAACTTGATTTGTAGCACACAGAGCTCCATCATCATGGTTTTGTAAATATCAAGTCCTCAAGACACTGTTTTTCAGGATATTACTTTTGAATGTTTTTGAACATGCACCAGCATTGTAAATACAATTTACATTACAAAACAGTGTGTACTCAGACACATAATATTTACAGAAACTTGTTTCATGAAATAATACTTATCCTTTTTGTGCTTGATGCACTCATATTTTCAATCCTATTTTAATAAATTCTACACCTTAAATTGATTTCACAACCCAGCTAATGGGTCATGATTCTCTAATTCATTATCTCAGTTTCAAAAACACTACACAAGAAGTGATTATCCTGGTAACTGGTGGTAAAATGGAACAATTCTAAGGCTAAGAATTATAGGAGCAAGTAAACAAATCTTATGTTTAAAATGGAATGTTGGGTGAAGCGAGAAGTCAGAAAAGGAGTCGTTGTACTTGTGTGTTTTCTCCCTAATCTTTTTTGTTGTTGTTGTTTGCTGTCGTTTATGGCTTCTGATAAATCCTTTTAAATCAATAATTTGAGATGTGGTTGAGCCTCATTTAGCCTAAGCATAGAAGAGAGAAATCCGATTGAATCTGTTAATCTTGTGGGAAAAGAATAATAATTCAAAGTTATGTGCACAGCTAAATAGCCCTGAGAGAGTAAAAGCTATTTTTATGTTAGCTTTTATAAGTTCAGAATCTCATCAATTTAAAACAGTTTTAGGAAACATGTGTAGTGGTAAGTGTGGAAATTAAGTAAGGCAATTCCCATATAATCTGAAGGAATCACTTTAGAATTGGTAAGAGTCAATAAGAAGTCATCAATTAAATGATCAAATACATAGGTGCTATCAATAAAATTTCCTAGAAATGTGTCTTGGGAACATTCATTTTAAATTATGGTTACAAAAAGAAGTTCTCTAGAAATCCTCATAAGTAACTGTCCTTAAGATCTTGTTAAATGGTGAATTAATCTCCTCAGTCTCAGAAAATTTTAGGAGGTCTTCTGTAGTTCTGTTGTTTAAACTTTTGGGAAATAATTCTGTGGATCACTGGGTTCCTAGAAAATCAGAGTCATAATGCTGTCACATTTAATCCAGATACATGAACCATCTGTATGCATCTGTAGAAAGATATAAACACCAGGGCATAATAGTATTAATGAAAGTTGAGCTAAATTAACACAATAAGTCTTTACTGCATGAGTTTGGTCACTTAACTAAGCAACAGAGGTTGACTCTGTCCCTACTCATTTTCTTTCCCTGCTCCCTCCTTATAATGTGACAAATAACTGCAGAAATAAGGTTTTAATTTTTCCAAATCCAAACTCTTAAAAGTAGAAAATATTAGCTGTTAGAAATACATTATTTATCACCATTCTAACACATTTTGGAAGAAAAAAAAATTGACCCTTGGAAATGTTATTCCCTGCTGCCGCTGCTGCTGCTAAGTCACTTCAATCGTGTCCAACTCTGTGTGACCCTAGAGCAGTGAAAAGGAGAGGAAGCCCACGCAAAATGTGATACGATGTGACACAAGGGGCTAATCCATACGTGCCAGTCCAGGCTTCTCTGTCTATCGCTGTGCCCACATCAAGGGCTTTATGAGAGAGGAGCAAGTGCCAGATAAACTGTATTATTTGATCTCAGCCACCTGGTGCAATGACTTATTCTGACCACGCCAGGGCCACTAGACCTGTGGAAAATGTATTTACTTAGTTCCCAGTATTCAGTGTGACACTGGGGACCAATGTGACTTAATATAAAGCTACTCATCAGTCAATAATGTTCACCGTGAGGGTTATTCCAGTCCTCTAACTTCATACCTAAAATGATAACATTATCTCAACCGTGATTGATTATCTATAGACACATTATACAATAAGCTTCCTCTCCAGTGACTTAAATTGACATTTTGTTCTGTCTTTCGAATTTTCCCATTGTGTCCTCTGAAACTCCAATCATTCCATGATCGATCATCTCTCTACCTTCTGCCTTGAGCTTCCAATAAGGTCTCCTTTGAGAATATCCATTTCCTATACCTCACACATTATCTCACCTCAACCCTAAGGCAGCTTCAGGAAAACGTTTTTTCCTTAATAAAACCCTGCTTCTCTGAGGCCTATTCTTCTGAGCTTGACTACATTTCACTCCTACATTTCCTCTGGTGATTTAATCCATGCACTCTTCTATTTTCTTCCTCACCAGTACTGTCTTCAGTCAAAGCTAACTTTTCTTCAAGTGCAAGCCCTATTCTTTGAACTGTTGTCTTTCAGATTTACCACATCCTTATTTTTCATGTTCTGGAATTAAAAAAATCCTCAACCCTAAGGCAGCTTCAGGAAAACGTTTTTTCCTTTAATAAAACCCTGCTTCTCTGAGGCCTATTCTTCTGAGCTTGACTACATTTCACTCCTACATTTCCTCTGGTGATTTAATCCATGCATTCTTCTATTTTCTTCCTCACCAGTACTGTCTTCAGTCAAAGCTAACTTTTCTTCAAGTGCAAGCCCTATTCTTTGAACTGTTGTCTTTCAGATTTACCACATCCTTTTTATTTTTCATGTTCTGGGATTAAAAAAAAAATCTGAGTAAATATAAAGTCTGACTATGTGCTTATATCATACTGGTATAGAAAAAAATCCTGCAACAGAGTATAAAAATGTCTTCATTATTGTGAATGCTGCAACATTTTACTACTCCATTGAGTCTGGCAATCTTTGCAATGATTTCTTTTAAACTTTTATGTTTCCACCCAAACACATCGTCCGTAGAAAACATTTCCTCTTAACAGAGATGCAGAGGTGAGAAATAGCACAGGGTTTCTTTTCTTATGTGAATTTTAATTTTTCAGCAGAGGCTTATCAATCATAGTCCTGTCTGTGTTGTAAGTAGTGATGGTAACTGTTCAGAAATACAGCATTTTATGTCACACCAGAAAATAAAACTTAAAACACAATGAGAATAAACAGAATTAAGCAATTTTCTTAGCTCTCATTATAAATAAATAAAGGAGAGAAACTCATCCTGAAAATTATGAAGATATAGTAATACTAGGAAGATGGCTTGAATTCAGTCTATGACAAGAATTTTATTAGGTTGGTAGCAGATGTTTTGTTAAAATTTCCATAGCTTTTTATAGACAGGTCAGGAATCCTTAGGTTTTCATTTTAAAACTTTTTGTTTTAAGCTAAAATTAAAGTTAGAAACTTTTATTGTATTTTTCTTTATTATCCCCTACCAAAAATATCTCTGCTTCCACACAAATGTTATTGTGAGCTCATTTATTTTGTGATTTTTCTATACAATCCTGATTTTACAGAGTAGAGACCAAAGGGTTTTACTCATGGGTCTCCTCACATAGGGACTAAATAATCTGAATTGCCAGGAGGTAACATCTTAGATATTTTTCTGATTGCCACCTGAAAATAGCTGCTATCAAGAGAAAAATTGTTGCTTGAGAAACAATTNTGAGAGTTGGGCAGTGAAGAAAGCTGAGTGCCAAAGAATTGATGCTTTTGAACTGTGGTGTTGGGGAAGTCTCTTGAGAGTCCCTTGGTCTGCAAGGAGATTCAACCAGTCCACTCTGAAGGAGATCAGCCCTGGGTGTTCTTTGGAATGACTGATGCTAAAGCTGAAACTCCAATACTTTGGCCACCTCATGAGAAGAGTTAACTCCTTAGAAAAGACTCTGATGCTGGGAGAGATTGGAGGCAGGAGGAGAAGGGGACGACCAAGGATGAGATGGCTGGTTGGCATCACTGACTCGATGCACATGAGTTTGGAGGAACTCCAGGAGTTGGTGATGGACAGGGAGGCCTGACATGCTGCAATTCATGGGGTCGCAAAGAGTCTGACACGACTGAGCAACTGAACTGAACTGAACTGAAAGCTAAAAAGGCTAATTCATGACCAATCCATTCAGGAATTTAACAATTCTTCCTTGATTAAGGTATACATATATACATAATCTTTAATACTTGCATTTTATTTAATGTGTTTCAAAAGAGACTGGCAAACTGGGCAAGAAAATAAAACAATAAGAATGCAAAGAGGGTTATAATTAAACCATTTAGAAAAAGAATAAAGTATGGAAATACAACCAAAATTAGATATTAATAATTATAATTATAATTTTATAACTGTTACATATAAATTTTGGATAATGAATAGTACATAAAAAGAATAAAAATAGAAATAATCACATATAGTAAAAAGCAAAAGGTGAACTGAACACACAAGAAAAATGGTAAAAGAATAAAAAATAGAAAATAATTTGACAGAATCTAGAAAGAACATAGAAGAGGGCACAGCTACCTACTCCAGTATTCTTGACTGGAGGATCCTGTGGACAAAGGAGCCTGGCAGGTACAGTTCATGGGGCTGCAAAGAGTTGGACATGACTGAGTGACAGCACAACACATAAATGATGTACAACATTTAAGTAAGTGAATCACGTCAGTTCAGTTGCTCAGTCATGTCTGACTCTTTGTGACCCAATGAATCACAGCAGGCCAGGCCTCCCTGTCCATCAGCAACTCCTGGAGTTCACCCAAACTCATGTCCATCTAGTCAGTGATGCCATTCAGCCATCTCATCCTCTGTCGTCCCCTTCTCCTCCTGCCCCCAATCTCTCCCAGCATCAGAGTCTTTTCCAATGAGTTAACTTTTCGCATGAGGTGGCCAAAGTATGGGAGTTTCAGCTTTAGCATCATTCCTTCCAAAGAACACCCAGGACTGACCTCCTTTAGAATGGACTGGTTGGATTTCCTTGCAGTCCAAGGGACTCTTAAGAGTCTTCTCCAACACCACACTTCAAAAGCATATAATATATTATATATATATATAATATATATATATGCACACACACATATATATGGCAAACAGTTAAAAGAAAGTCACTAAGTGTAGAGCACTAATCTATAATTCTATGGTATGCTACAGTCTGTGGGGTCGCAAAGAGTTGGACACAACAGAATGACTTTCACTTTCACTTTTCAAGATATCCTAGAGGCTATAAAGAGTCAAAAAGTATTTTTTGTTCTTTTTATAAAATAACTAATAATTATGTCTAATATTGTAGAGATGATTAATGCTTGGTGATTAGAGAATAATGATTCAATTAACAACCTTTACAGTTAAGTAACTCTAAATAACAAAATATTCACTGTTAAGGAGAAAAAAACAAACAATAATAATAATACCACAACAATAAAGCTTCAATTTGTTCATAACAAAAAACAAGGGACTGGGAGATGAGGAAACAAGATGACAAGAGAATGCTTTTAGTGGAGATTATGTGGAGAATAAATCATACATAAAAAAATGAGCTGTTGCTCTCTTACATGAGGGCACTCTCCATTTAAGAATCATTTTAGGCAAACTGTCACCCAACCAGTCTTTTCTAAATCCATAGTCTTTTAAAACAGTAAAACAGAAACAAAACAAATATCAAAAGTAAAAGATAACAGTCATTAATCTTAACAATATATTTTAATTATTGACCAAAATATGAAAAATATTATTTTGCCAATATTTAACCAAATAAAAAGTTACAATGTTTTACGTTCTTTTTTGTATTGTCTTCTAAATCTAGTATATACTTTACATTTACAAAATCTTACTTTGTACTTAACCACATTTTGAGTGCAAAAATAGCTGTCCATTATATTGAAAGGCAAAGCTCTAGTTATTAACTGTATAGATTTAAGACTAAAGTGAAAATTCTGAATCTAAACTTTAAAAAAATCCAGGTAAAAATAGTAATTTTCCCTGTATTTCTCTGAATGTGCAATTGGTCCAAGCTAAGGTCAAGCAAAATGGTAACTAATTTATCTCAGTGAAAAATTAGCCTAGGTCATCTATTCTGATTCTATCATGACAAGTACACAGTAGATATTTCATATGTTGTTCTTTGATTGGTTGGGGTTATAAGACGTTGGTCTTTTAGCATTTTGCTCTAACTCATCCTACAGGTCATGGATACATTTCCAATAGAGCACCAACAAACTTTAGGAGATTAATTATTTGTATGGGATGACCATTTTTTGCTAGGAAGCCACAGCTTAGTGATATCTATAGAGGGGTATGAGACAGAAATTAAACAGAAAACATGAAGAATATGCCAATATTGAGATTTCATTTAATCTTCTTCTATCATAAAACAGAGGATTGGGAATATTTATTCAAGGAGATTGGAAAAGTAAGCACTCTGCTTTATTCTAGGAGACCTTATAATTTCATTGATAAGACTTTTAATTCTCTTATTGCTTATCTATGCAAAAGATAGAACATTTCCTTGGGTAAATTGGAGAGTTTTAATTCATCTTTGTATCCTCTTTACATAATATATTTGAAAATGAGTGAAGAACAGTAGTAATTAATATTAATAATATGTAGCCATCTCCTTTCTTAAAAAATAAAATAATGGACACAAATCTCACATATTAAAAAAATGCCCTGACTTTTAATAATAAAAATGGAAGAAAGAACACACACACATACTATCTCATACACAGAGAAGAGTAAGTAACATGAGAATAACACACCAAAATATTTTAGGGAATATTCATTCCCTAAAAAAACATATTACCCAAAGAGAAGAGAAAATCTGAATTCAGTTGAGAAATATTTTTAATCAGACTGTATGAGAAGTAAATGATTTAATGGTAAGTTCACAGATGAGCCAGACTGAACAAGTTGACTTAATCAGTCTTTTACTACATTTAAATGACATGTGTTTTTGTTTTTATTTAAGAAAAAAATCAGAAATATTTAATTGAAAAATATCCAAAATGAATGCTTTATAGCACCTCTTCTTAAATCCAGAAATCCTTTCAGAGCCTTGAGTTTACTCACAGAATCAAATTATTAAAATTGTGTTTTATGTTGATGAAACCAAAATAGTAAAACACTAACTTTAATGAGAGCATTTCCTTAGCATAGAAGTTTAGGCATATTTATTTACTATTTACCATACAGTTTCTCCATAAGAAGCATTTCTCAGCTTGTTTGGCTCATTAAGAAAAATACAATTTGATTTTTATTCTGCATACATAAAGATTGCTTCTCCAGAGTACTTACTTCAGATAATGAAAAAAGATGTCTACTGGCTGGCTGAAGATGATGAATCTATCATTTCTATGTTTCATAGTTACAGGTTCATGATTAAAGGAAGAAAAACAAGCAGGGAAATATATAAAACACTAGAAAAGGGAAAACAACAGAACTCTTCAAAGACCAGAATAGAAAAATTGTAGGGCAAAATGTTAAAATAGATTATAAAGAATTTTGAAGGTGAAGGTGAAGTCGCTCAGTCGTGTCCGACTCTTTGCGACCCTGTGGACTGTAGCCCACCAGGCTCCTCAGTCGGGCACCCCACTGCAGTATTCTTGCCTGGAAAATCCCATGGATAGAGAAGCCTGGTGGGCTGCAGTCCATGGAGTCACAAAGAGTTGGACACGACTGAGTGACTTCACTATGAGTATTTAGAAATTAAACAGTTTTTATTGTACTGGTAAAGAGAGAAAAGTTATATTTAGCAGGTTTCATTTTTCTCTCTCTTTTTATTCTTCCTCTACCCTGTGATCTACATGATTACACATACCCACAGCTTGCAAAAAATCTTTTATGAATAGTTCTGTAAAAAACATTACTTCTATCTGAACAAGATAAAAATATTCAATTTTCATATACAGTAAGAATCATTTGCAGAACTGTGTTCTGTGGAACAATGCTATGACTAAAAACTAAGGGGGAAAAAAGGCCTCTGTGGTCAGTTTGGGCAAATGCTATGTACAGTATTCCTCTCTTGCAGATTTACAGTGGGTTTTTCATATTAAGGTTCTGATAATTGTGGCTGGATGGCATCACTGACTCAATGGATGTGAGTCTGGGTGAACTCCGGGACCTGGTGATGGACAGGGAGGCCTGGCGTGCTGCGATTCATGGGGTCGCAAAGAGTCGGACTCGACTGAGCGACTGAACTGAACCGAACTCCTGTAGTAACGCCTTTGTATTCATTGTATATATGTACCTCATCTTCTTTATCCACTCATGGGTTGCTGGACATTTAGGTTGTTTCTGTGTCTTGGCTATTGAAAATAATGCTGCAATGAACACTGAGGTGCGTGTGTCCTTTTGAATTATGTACTCAATGGATGTGAGTCTGGGTGAACTCCGGGACCTGGTGATGGACAGGGAGGCCTGGCGTGCTGCGATTCATGGGGTCGCAAAGAGTCGGACTCGACTGAGCGACTGAACTGAACCGAACTCCTGTAGTAACGCCTTTGTATTCATTGTATATATGTACCTCATCTTCTTTATCCACTCATGGGTTGCTGGACATTTAGGTTGTTTCTGTGTCTTGGCTATTGAAAATAATGCTGCAATGAACACTGAGGTGCGTGTGTCCTTTTGAATTATGGTTTTCTTGGGTATCTTTGCGACCACATGGACTATACAGTCCGTGGCATTCTCCAGGCCAGAATACTGGAGTGGGTAACTGTTCCCTTCTCCAGGGCATCTTTCTAATCCAAGGATCAAAACCAGGTCTTCTGCATTGCAGGCAGATTCTTTACCAGCTGAGCCACCAGAGAAGCCCAAGAATATTGGAGTGGGTAGCCTATTCCCTCTCCAGGGGATCTTCCTGACCCAGGAATTGAACTGGGGTCTCCTGCATTGCAGGTGAATTCTTTACCAGCTGAGCTACCAGAGAATCCCATATATTAATGCCTATATATGGAATTTTGAAAAATGGTACAGATGAGCCATTTCCAGGGCAAGGATGGAGATGCAGATGTAGATAAGGGACATGTAGACACAGATGGTAAATGGCAAGGTGGGATGAATTGGGAGGTTCGGATTGACATATATACACTACCATGTGTCAAATAGATGGCTAGCTGGGAGCCTACAATAAAGCATAGCAAAATCAACTTGGTGCTCTATGATGACCTAGATGGGTGGAATAGGGTGGGTGGGAGGGAGATCCAGGAGGGAGGGGATATATGTATACATATAACTGATTCATTCCATTGTACAGTAGAAACACATTGTAAAGCAATTATACTCCAACAATAAAGACTCTGCATAGCCTAATATATTAGTTCCCAAATTTATTTAAATAAGAAGCCTGCTATCTAGCATCTTGGGGAACAAATGTTCAAGAGAAAAAATATTTGTGGAAATGCTATTGTAGACCCATAATATTTACTTTGGTTACAGCTTTGAGTATTTATAAATTCATAAAACCTAGATATTAAGAAACTAAGAAACAGATGTTTGGGGATTAGCTAGACTAGCAAATTAACCTGCTTATCACAAACAACATCACAGTCCATGAGATATAATTTATGCTAGATGCTTTGATTACGAGATCTTTGTTTCTCCAGATGTTTATGTCTGAAAAGAGCCATATGGTGGTAATGTCTTTATTCTCATTATACTTGAATAAATCATGGAAATTCTGTGGCTTCTCATAAGTAGTTGGAACTGCAAATAATAAGTCTGTGATGGTCAAGGATTAGAGATGCAGCATCGTCACTGAACAGCTGTGTGACCTAGCTGTTTACCATCAGTGTAGCTCAGTTTTCACATCTATGAGCTGGGATAATAGTAGTTCTGATGCTGTGCTGTTCTTAGTCACTCAGTCTTGTCTGACTCTTTATAACCCCATGGACTGTAGCCTGCTAGGCTCCTCTGTCCATGGGGATTCTGCAGAGGAATGCTGGAGTGGGTTGCTATGCCCTCCTCCAGGGGATCTTCCCAACACAGGGATTGAACCCATGTCTCTGCACTACAGGTGGAGTCTTTACCATCTTAACCACCAGGGAAGCCCAAGAATACTAGAGTGGTAGCCTATCCCTTCTCCAGGGGATCTTCCCAACCCAGGAACTGAATCAGCATCTCCTGCATTGCAGGTGGATTCTTTACTATCTTAACTGCCAGGGAAGCCCAAGAATACTAGAGTGGTAGCCCGTCCCTTCTCCAGGGGATCTTCCCAACCCAGGATTTGAACCAGCGTCTCCTGCATTGCAGGTGGATTCTCTACCAGCTAAGCTACCAGGGAAGCCCAATAGTAGCTTCTGCCACATAGAATTGTATAAAAATTGAATGAGTTAGTACTTCTTAAGTTCTAAGAAGAGTACCTAGGGTATGATAAGCACTAGTTAAGGGTTTGCCAAATGAAACAAAATCCTTCTTCATCAATTTTATGCCTGGACATAAATGTCATAGATATGGATTTTGTTAACTGCAGGTAGCAGTTCTGTCTCCCCATGAGTAGTAGGAAAATGGGAAGGAAGAGAAAGACAAAAAGGCTTCCTTGTTCCTCAAATGCATGAATTGCTCCACTTCCACACATTCAAGTGGATTTTTATTTCGTCATTTGTGGGATTTGCTCTGTTTGTTTAAATGTGTCCTTAGAAGCAGCATCAGAAACTAAAGTTAAAATTCCTGTGTGCCACCTAGACAGCTGGACTCTAAATTTGTGCGGGTGTGGCTCAGAAATGTGCGTGTTTGTTAGATACTGTCAGTGATTCTCACATCTACTGGAATTTAAGAACCTCTACCAAAAATGTAACACAAAGAGTTCAGACAAATAACTTATTGGTTGAAGAAGCAGGAAGAGGAAAAATGCTGTGTTGGCATCTCTGCTTGGCCCTCATGAACTACCTGGTTTCCCAGTTGTAATTGAAGGGGTTATGGTCTTTTAATAAACTGATCTTCTCTTAAATTAAAAAAAAAAAAGAATCTGCCAAACACAGTTCAAACTCTATAGCTATGCAGGGCTCCTTATGGTTGCCTTCATTTAGTCACTCAGGTTCACACCATCAATTTTCCCAAGTAAAATAAATCTGAAAACCAGTAGCGTAACTATAATTACCTAAGGCATTTCCCCTCTGGTGGTGAGAAGTCCGTGACAGACTGTGCAGGTCCACAGAGCTGTCCTCTCTTGTCTCAGGGCTGTGTCTTTCTGCTCAGCCTTCTTAGCACTTGCTGGTGGCCTTGCGGTCACAGGGCATCTTCCTTTCTCTGGGCATCATGTTTGCATTCCAGGCAGGAAAAATAGGAAGGGAAAAGGGCAAAAGGCTCATCCCAGCTGAGCCTGCTCTGCTTTTAAGGAGTTTGCCTGGAGCCTTGCTCCACAAGGAATACTTTTAACTCTCTCATTAACCAGACCTGGGCTACGCTGCCATTCTTCACCCTTATTTGCAAAGAGAAGGCTAGGAAATACCATGCTTTCATTGGGCACATTTTTATGCTCAATAAAATTGCACCAGGCTCTTTGACATACTCTACATTTCAAGCTTAAAAAAAGTTATGTTTTCTCAGCCTCTATGCCTCTGTGTATACATTTCACTTGAACAAGACTGCCTTTCCCCACTTCAATGTTTTATCATCTTCTATCCCTTCAACATGAATTCTTATTATCCATTCCACTGTGAAGGATTCCTACCTTACCCCAACCACCCCTCCTTCCTTGCATCATATTCATACTCCTTTATTATGGGGCTATTGTGTACACTAAGTCAGTAGACTGACATTACTTTGAAGGCCAACATAGATGGCTTATGCCCAGAAGTCAACTGCGGCAGTTAACCCACAGTAACTGCTTAACAGCATTTTCTGAATGAATGACTGAACAAATGAACACATAAAAATTTGAATGAACAATGGAACTTATGAATAAAGTGTGGCGCATTACTCTCGGTAATGACTTCTATTAGACTCTGCTATTCATTTGTACTCATATAGAGAAATACCAGCTATATATTTGAGAAGCTATTATATTGTGAAATTAAGTAAAAGTAAGGAGGATTGTAGCAAAAGCAATAATATGTGAACGCCCCTGGTAGAGAACTTGTGTTTGTTATCTTTTGTCTCTATTGCTTCACCCCGTGAAGGGTTTGATTCAAAGTAGGTTTTTAATAAATGCTGAATGAATGAGCTTTGAATTAAAAGGAAAAGAGATAATAATGAAAGAGTCAGCATGCTGCTTTCATTTCCTAAAATTCCAGCAGTATATTATTAATGTCATTGTTCTGAGTGAATAATTTTAGGGTGCAATGGATAAGTAATTAACAGTAACAACAGTTAAAATGATGATATATAGGAAGCTGGTGTTTTTAACTTCTTTTAACATATGTAGGGTAACTGCATTGAACATTGAATCTTAAGCTTTGCATTTTTATAATCACATATATGATATATGACTAAAAATGTAAGATACAATTTTGTAGCTATACACTATTAGGATTTAATTTGAAAACCAGTGCCTTCACACAGAAGTACATTTGTAAAGAATTTTTTTATCATTAGAAAAAAGAGATATTTTCTCTAATTCATGCATCATCAATCCAGATATTTGATTTTCAAATGTTAAAGTGATGGGTTTTAATTAGCTCTGCAAAATCTGGTTTAGAACAGAAGAGTGAGACTTAGCTTCTTTGTAAGACAATAGTGATGAAAGGTTGACTTTCTGTGTAGGGAGGATGTGCTATCTCTTTTAACATGCCAAGGGCCAAAACATGGGGACTCCAGTTCTTAAAGTGCCCAGTCTTCTGTTTAAATCAGGAAGAAGAAGAATATCAAGGGAGAAGGGTGAAGATTATCCCCTTTTCATGTCCAGGGAATAGGAAAAAGAAAATGAAAATCAGAAGTAGAATATCAAGGTTGGCAGATATTTGGTCCTATATAAAGTGTCCATGTGATATTTGGCCCATGTCAAAAGATCTTTGATATTTGTTTTTTCATAAAACCATTTGGGAAGGATTAGATGGTTGGATGGCATCACTGACATGATGGACCTGAGTTTGAGTAGGCTCTGGGGGTTGGTGATGGACAGGGAAGCCTAGTTGCTGCAGTCCATGGGGTCACAAAGAGTTGGACATGACTGAGAGACTAAACTGAACTGAAAACCATTTGAGATAGACCAAATATGCTCATGGATGTTTTGAACAGGAACAAATTTCAAAGATCTTTTGGCCTGGATCATATTTCTTATGGATGTTTCTGACAGGACCACATTTTAGGGATATTTTTGTGTAGACCAAATGTCTTATGACAGTTTTAGATAGGGTAAAATGTCTTTCAAGGAGATTTCAAGGTTTCCTCTTTTCCTGAATAGGACTCAGGGAGTAAGACACATTCTAGAAGTTGAAAGAAAGAGCAAGGCAAGGTGGTCTTCCTTATTCCCCTACTTTAAAACTTTGGGAAGGAGCCATGCTGGTGTTGGCCTCATAGTAACCTGGCAAGGTGACTCCCATTTCCCCGAAGTTTAGAGGTTCTGAGTCACCTTCAATTCTGTGTATCACAGACATTGATTCAAGATATTTGCAGGGCAGGAATAAAGAACACAGATATACAGAACAGATTTTGGACACACTAGGGGAAGGAGAGGGTGGCGCAAATTGAGAGAGTAGCAGTGAAACATATACATGACCATATATAAAATAGATAGCTAATGGGAAGTTGCTTTACAACACAGGGAGTGCAACTTGCTGCTGTGTGACACCTAGAGGGGTATGATGGGGTATGGAGTGGGAGGGAGTTTCCAGGGGGAGGAGACATATGGGTACTTATGGCTGATTCGTGTTGCTGTATGGCAAAAGCCAACATAATGTTGTAAAGCAATTGTTATCCAATTAAAATAAATTAAAGCAATAACAGCAACCCACTCCAGTCTTCTTGCCTGGAGAATCCCAGGGACAGTGGAGCCTGATGGGCTTCCGTCTATGGGGTCACACAGAGTCGGACACGACTGAAGTGACTTAGCAGCAGCAGCAGCAGCAAAGCAATAACAACAACAAGGAAAAGAGCCACTGTGACTGGACAAAAGAAGCTGGGGGTAAAAAGCAGGCCAGCGAGTCAAAGGGAGGCCCAGCAGAGACTCTGTTGCTAGCTCTAGGTTTACATAAAGCATTCAGACTGAAAGGTAGAATACTATAAAATCATGGGGAACAATGCCAGGTTTAAATTTCACCAGGAATAATCTCCATCAGCAAATTGTTATATATGAATCTATTATGCATAGGAAAGCAAACTATTTGTCTTTCTAAGACAAACAGACAAATAAGAAACACTAATATTTCCTTTTGTTGGAATTTATTTATTTTGTTTAGTAAGGAGAGGAAGAAAGTGCAAGTGTTAGTTGTACATGTTAGTTGGTCTTGTCCAATGCTTTGAGACCCCATGGACTATAGCCCGCCAGGCTCCTCTGTCCATGGATTTCTCCAGGCAAGAATACTGGAGTGGGTTGCCATGCCCTTCTCCAGGGGATCTTCCTGACCCAGGAATTGAACCTGGGCATCCTGCATTGCAGGCAGATTCTGTACCAACTGAGCTACCAGGGAGGCCCAAGGAGAGGATACCAACACTTTAGATTTTATCAGGTAGATAATTATGACATAATAAACAAGTGCTTTGCTTTTTCTTTCTTCCTTTTAACTTGCTTTGCTTTCTAAATTGGCCAAAAGGACAGCAGGCATCAAGGGAATCAGGAGTAATTTTCATTGGAAAGACACATTTCATATCATATATTTGAAAAAACACTTTATGTGACTAACATGGCACCCTATTCTGTACAGTCAAGGAATTAAGAATCGAGCTAAAGAAATTTGTTTAGGAACTCAAATCTGTAACAGTGATAGCAAAAAGGAGTGTGAGTACAAAAGCTGAGTGGTTTATCAAGGATTTAGATGCAAGGTTATCAAGAAGTTTGGGGGAGTATTCCATATCAGAGCAGGCTCTAAGAAAGAAAGTAGGATTGATCCAAATCTTAAAGATTATACAGCAACTTGATTAGAAGTAAAACATAGAAAGGCATGCTGGTTAGATGTGCGCATCCTAGGATGTCCAGGTAACATTTGCAAAAGCATAAAAAAAGAAAAAAGAGAGGGATCTTCTGGGGAATCTATTTTTGTGCTTAGGAGATAACAGGAAGTAGGTAGATGCAGATCAAAATGGTCCTAAAAAGCTAAAAAGAATAGTTTATTCTTTGGGGAGAAATGCTATAGATTCTCTATAGGTTCTTGAGCAAGGAAGTGGTGCAAGAAGTGGAGCTTTGGGTATATTTATCAGAACTGAGGAAGAAAGTGTGTGTGCGTGCTAAGTCACTTAAGTCGTGCCCAACTCTTTGCGACCTTATGGACTGTAGCCCGCCAGGCTCCTCTGTCCATGGGATTTTCCAGGCAAGAAGACTGGAGTGTGTTGCTGTGCTCGCCTCCAGGATATCTTCCTGACCCAGGGATTGAACCCATGTCTCTTATGTCTCCTGCATTGGCAAGCAGGTTCTTTACCACTAGCAAGAAAGTGAGGAGGGTGCTATCGAACATAGAGTATAAATGGGGCAGAAACAATGAAAAGAAAGGGAGAAAAACAAAGAGAGTTAAAGAATTGTCAGAATTTAATGACGGAAAGATTAAATAGGGTGACCATTAATCCTGGTTTCCCAGGAACATCCTGTTTATATTTGTTGTACCCATAAAGTTATTGATAGCACCCCTTTTGCATACATGATTAATTACAGTGCCATTTTATATACAGGAGAAGAGGCAGCTATCACGATAAAACTGCCTTGCAGCACCTCTGACAAGTACAGGGAAGATGTGCATCAAGATTGGAGAAAATATTCATTTTTGACTTGTTTAGAGGAAGGAGGAACAGGGTTTCAATGTATAAATGCCCAGTAGACAGATAAAAGATAATCTGAGACACACACTCCAGAAATTGATGTCATAGTTATCTGCACTCTTCATTTGCAACAGTCAGTTTTGTGTCAAACTCCACATTTTGATTCTGAATACGAAAAGATGGATTGAACAGGAAATTAAAGATATCTTGCACAATCTACCAGAAGTCCATACACGACTGAAGGTCAAGAGAAGTGAAAGACTACAACTCAGTGGAAATTTTCCATAAAAGTTGACTGAAGAAATCCCATATTTTGTTCAGTTCACCATTCCAGTCCACTGCCCGCTATTCCCTTTCATAAATATTTGAATCCAGATGACTGTATCCAGACTTAGTCACCGCCTGATGTTAATGCTGGATGCCCTCTACTCTTTGCCCCTGTGTTCGTTACTCCACGTTCACCTCCATTTTTTCCACCTCTCCCTTCCTAAGAGCCTTTGCCTTGCTTTTCCACCTGCCCATTTCCTACCAGTGCTTTAAAGCTAGTTAATTTCTAACTTCCCTATGAAGTTTGCTTGACAACACCAACAGTACACTCTGTAGTATATAATCTCACAGGACTTAATGTATTTAATGCTAATTGGATTCCTATCTTAATCACATTTACATCATGATGTCAATTTTTCCGTGGTCTTATATGTTCTGCTGCTGCTGCTGATAAGTCACTTCAGTCATGTCAGACTCTGTGCAACCCCAGAGACGGCAGCCCACCAGGCTCCCCCGTCCCTGGGATTCTCCAGGCAAGAACACTGGAGTGGGTTGCCATTTTCTTCTCCAATGCGTGAAAGTGAAGTCACTCAGTCGTGTCCGACCCTCAGCGACCCCATGGACTGAAGCTTTCCAGGCTCCTCCATCCATGGGATTTTCCAGGCAAGAGTACTGGAGTGGGGTGCCATTGCCTTCTCTGCTTATATGTTCTGTAACTTCTCAATTAGTCTATTGTTTAACTTACTACGTGTATATATAATTTACTATGTCGTTTCAAAGTGAGACTGCTGTACTTCTCAATTTGATGCAGTCTGTATTTCTCAAAAACCAAAAAAAAAAAAAAAAGCATATGAGTATTTTTCATACTGACAAATGAGTTCAGATCCTAACACTATTGCTAATGCACTTTTAGAATATTTACTTTTACTACAAGTTATGTCAATTATATCTCTTACCAAACTTATTAGGATCATCTTAATCTTGATAGAGTCTGGTAATTTTAAGGCATTGACCATAACACGTGAGTTCTTTCATTTGTTTCAAATCTTTTTCTTTTACTGGTCATTTGATAATATTATCATTTACATTTAAAAAGCAAATTTATTTAACTTGTTACTCCATGTCATATAATACAGTGTAATGAAGCAAACAGAAACCATTGTTTATTTTCAGAAAGCTATTCAAATTTAGAGCTATATATTTCACCAAATTATCAAGGATATAAACTGATTCATATTTCCAGGGTGGCAATGGCAGTGAGTTCAGCTAGTGATTTTCTTTCCTATTCCTTGTGAATGTATTGATGAGCTTTAATTATTTAATCATTGAACAAACATTAGATCTTTGTTTCTCTCCCAAGTCTACCACTATTATAAGTACATTTACAGCTAGTAATCTCATAAATTGTTAAATAGAATGGCACCTCTTTATGATAACACAGGAGGTGTGAAAAAGGATTTCTTCCAGTTTTACAGAGAAACTCTGAGGAGTTATAATGAACTGAGGGTCAGAATTTGGACCATGATATCTATAACATAAATGATGGAGAGAATTACTGCCTTAAGTTTTCAGTGAATTTTCAAACATCTCCCAAATTCTAAATGTAGGTGTTTCTTGCTGCTGCTACTGCTGCTAAGTTGCTTCAGTCGTGTCCGACTCTGTGCGACCCCCATAGACGGCAGTCCACTAGGCTCCTCCGTCCCTGGGATTCTCCAGGCAAGAACACTGGAGTGGGTTGCCATTTCTTTCTCCAAGGTGTTTCTTGCATTATCTATTTAATCCAAACTTTAGAACATAGACTGTCACAGGAGACAGCCAGGGTAGACTGATCAAGAAGTTAATCCTCATGAGTTTCATCAATAGCATGAGAATAGATGTAATTTACTGAACACCTCCAGAAATATGAGTAATGTTCTTATAGTTTTTTTAAATTTGCACTTAGTCTGTATGTTAAAGAGCCTGTGTAAGTAGCTGGAAACTAAATGAGTAGAAATGTATGCTTGAAATTCAAATAGGAGCATGGGAAAATATTTTTACTATAGTAAATACATCTCTGATGTCTTTAGGGAAATTGAATACTATTTTATTGACTAAGATCAAACAATCTGTAATTACCACCCAGAGGCACAAAGTACAATTGCAGCAAGTAGGGGCAGTGCTAGTTTTCATCACACAGGCAGGCACTGTGCTGGTATGTGCCCAGGCATATCCTTGGGAGCTCACACAAGGTTTACCAGAAAGCCTGTCACACAAGGCATTATATAAGAAGGCCTTAGTTGCCCTCCTCTGCCATGCCCAAGGGCTTCCCTGGTGCCTTAGATGGTAAAGGATCCAAGTTTGAGGTCCTCAACAAACCTCAAATAACTAGAAAGTAGAAACTAGGCTGTCTGGTTAACTGGTTATTTTTTCTTTCCAACTTATATAATAAAATAATTATAAAACTTGTCAATCCACTATCTATATTAGTAACTGCAATATCCTGGATACTTATGAGTCTTTTCAGCAGGCTTCTTGTGGTCTGAATGTTTTATTCTCTTGTATATAAATCAAGACGTCCCTATTCCCTGCTGGATAAAATGCACACGTCCTACCCTGAGACAAAAGGAACTTCCTCCAGGATCTGACTCCAGCCTACAGTCCCTGTGATGCTCCACCTTAGGCCCTAAAGTCCAGCCTTATAAAATTAGCTTTAATTCCTGAGTGTGCCGGGTCTCACAATGTTGTGGCTTTCCCCATGGAGTCAGTGATTTTTAAGATTACAAATTTGATCTTACAATGGCTTCATTGACTGTTGCTTACAGGCATTCCTTGACCTCTGTCCCCCACATCCAAGCCATCCAAGGCTACATCTATCCCTATTGTTTATGTCCAAACCACCCCCCCCCCCATCTTTATACACAGCTGATTATTGCCTCAGGGCCATTAGAGTGTGGTATTGTCTCTTAATGTTTCCCTACCCCATAATCCACTTATGGCAGTTAATTCTCCTATCATCCTCTAGGCTTTAACTTCAGTCTCACTTCCTCAGGAAGTAGCCCTGCTCCTCTTTCATGCTCTTTAGACCCAAATTAAATACTCTTAACAAAGACTTATTTTTATTGTACTTTAAAAAGACAAATCCCCTGTAGCTAACTCTTAGAATTCTCAATAGAATGCAGGAGGCACAGAAGCAGAGACCTTATGCTCTTGCTCACTCTTGCACTCTAGCACAGCGTGTGTCTTGGCCCACGGTGGTTTTAAAATGAGTGTTTTATGATTGATCTGTTGTTTCTGTTGTCTAGAATTCCACCCTCGAGTAGAAGACTCTTCATTTTTCAAGACACAGCTCAAATGTTAGCTCTTTCAAGTAACTACTCTGATCCCTCTCTTAGAATTTAGGTTTACTTTTTTTCTCCAGAAGTACATTGTATTAATATCAGTAGTCATGGGCTAGGATGGACTTTTCCTGCATCATGGAGCTTATCTGTCCTCACATCCGTGTCCTTTAACATGTGTATCTTTGAGAACCATGACCGTGACTCACTCATTTCATATTGCCAGACCCTAGCATGGTGCCTACGTACAGTGAGCACTCAAAACTATTTTGATTAATTAACTAATGAGTTATTGAGTTTCTTAATCATTACATTAATATCTTTTTCTCTTTGAGTAAATGGAATGGAAGAAATGACGCAAATAAGGATATTAGATGTCCTGGATTTAGTCTGAGATTTATCACTAATTTATCAATGAAAATGGACTACAAGGAGATCAAACCAGTCAACTCTAAAGGAAATCAGTCCTGAATATTCATTGGAAGGACTGATGCTGAAGCTGAAACTCCAATACTTTGGCCACCTGATGCAAAGAACTGACTCACTGGAAAAGAGCCTGATGCTGGGAAAGATTGAAGGCAGGAAGAGAAGGGGACAACAGAGGATGAGATAGTTGGATGGCATCACAAACTCGATGGACATGAGTTTGAGTAAGCTCCAGAAGTTGGTGATGGACTGGGAAGCCTGGCATGCTGCAGTCCATGGGGTTGCAAAGAATCAGACATAACTAAGTGACTGAACTGAACTATCAGGGAAAAAATTAGTTAACCTCTCTGATATTCAGCTTATTTATTTACAAATAAGAGAGATGCCAGTGATGATTTCTATTGTCTCTTGCAGTTATTAAAAAGAATTGTGACTAAAGTAGTAAATGTAAGTGATACAAAGTCTGTCTGTTGCTACATCATGTCTGATTCTTTGCGATCCTCAGGCTCCTCTGTTCATGGGATTCTCCAGGCAAGGATACCAGAATGAGTTGCCATATCTTCCTCCAGGGGATCTTCCCAACTCAGGGATCAGTTCTGAGTCTCATGCTTGGCAAGTGGATTCTTTACTACTGAGCCACCAGAGCAGGCCCAAAGGTATAGAATATAAGAATAATTTTAAATATATGGCTGATCTATGCTTTTGTGATTAAAATTTTAATAACATTTGGTTTACTTCTATAGATGCCTTTGTCCCAAAGAAGAGTTTGGAAGAAAGCATTTATTCAGATTCAAAGACTCATTGAACAGAACAAGTCAGATGGCGAAATTGCTCAGTCATGTCTGACCCTTTGCAACCCCATGGACTGAAGGAGTTGCAAAGAGGCTCCTCTGTCCGCCAGGCTCCTCTGTCCATGGAATTCTCCAGGCAAGAATGCTGGAGTGGGTAGCAATCCCCTTCTCCAGGGTATCTTCCCAACCCAGGGATCAAACCCAGGTCTCCTGAATTGCAGGCAGATTCTTTACTATCTGAGCCACCAGGAAAACCCTTCAAAATTCTCTTTATCTAGTACAGTTAGTACATATTGAGTTCCTGGACTAAACATTGGAGTAAAAAGCAAAATAAGATGGAGCTTGCTCTTGAAAGCTGATCATCTCACAGAAGAAGCAAACAGTCAAATAATTAAATCCAGAATAATAGTTAACACTTATATAACATTTACTATGTACCAGGCTCAGTTCTAAGCAGTTTACAGTTATCTCATTTATTCTTTAGAACTTGTATAGAAGGTGCTTTATTATTATCCTTATTTTAGACAGTTCTATGAAGACCTACAAGATCTTTTAGAACTAATACCCAAAAAAGATGTCCTTTTCATTATAGGGGACTGGAATGCAAAAGTAGGAAGTCAAGAAACACCTGGAGTAACAGGCAGATTTGGCCTTGGAATGCGGAATGAAGCAGGCCAAAGACTAATAGAGTTTTGCCAAGAAAATGCACTGGTCATAAGCAAACACCCTCTTCCAACAACACAAAAGAAGACTCTACACATGGACATCACCAAATGGTCAACACCGAAATCAGATTGATTATATTCTTTGCAGCCAAAGATGGAGAAGCTCTATACAAGTCAACAAAGACAAGACCGGGAGTTGACTGTGGCTCAGATCATGAACTCCTGATTGCCAAATTCAGACTGAAATTGAAGAAAGTGGGCAACACCACTAGACCATTCAGGTATGACCTAAATCAAATCCCTTATGATTATACAGTGGAAGTGAGAAATAGATTTAAAGGTCTAGATCTGATAGATAGAGTGCCTGATGAACTATGGAATGAGGTTCGTGACATTGTACAGGAGACAGGGATCAAGACCATCCCCATGGAAAAGAAATGCAAAAAGGCAAGGTGGCTGTCTGGGGAGGCCTTACAAATAGCTGTGAAAAGAAGAGAAGCAAAAAGCAAAGGAGAAAAGGAAAGATATAAGCATCTGAATGCAGAGTTCCAAAGAATAGCAAGAAGAGATAAGAAAGCCTTCTTCAGTAATCAATGTAAAGAAATAGAGGAAAAGAACAGAATGGGAAAGACTAGAGATCTCTTCAAGAAAATTAGAGATACCAAGGGAACATTTCATGCAAAGATGGGCTCGATAAAGGACAGAAATGGTCTGGACCTAACAGAAGCAGAAGATATTAAGAAGAGGTGGCAAGAATACACGGAAGAACTGTACAAAAAAGATCTTCATGACCCAGATAATCATGATGATGTGTTGACTAATCTAGAGCCAGACATCTTGGAATGTGAAGTCAAGTGGGCCTTAGAAAGCATCACTACGAACAAAGCTAGTGGAGGTGATGGAATTCCAGTTGAGCTGTTTCAAATCCTGAAAGATGATGCTGTGAAAGTGCTGCACTCAATATGCCAGCAAATTTGGAAAACTCAGCAGTGGCCACAGGACTGGAAAAGGTCAGTTTTCATTCCAATTCCAAAGAAAGGCAATGCCAAAGAATGCTCAAACTACCGCACAATTGCACTCATCTCACATGCTAGTAAAGTAATGCTCAAAATTCTCCAAGCCAGACTTCAGCAATATGTGAACCGTGAACTCCCTGATGTTCAAGCTGGTTTTAGAAAAGGCAGAGGAACCAGAGATCAAATTGCCAACATCCGCTGGATCATGGAAAAAGCAAGAGAGTTCCAGAAAAACATCTATTTCTGCTTTATTGACTATGCCAAAGCCTTTGACTGTGTGGATCACAATAAACTGTGGAAAATTCTGAAAGAGATGGGAATACCAGACCACCTGACCTGCCTCTTGAGAAATCTGTATGCAGGTCAGGAAGCAACAGTTAGAACTGGACATGGAACAACAGACTGGTTCCAAATAGGAAAAGGAGTACGTCAAGGCTGTATATTGTCACCCTGCTTATTTAACTTATATGCAGAGTACATCATGAGAAACGCTGGACTGGAAGAAACACAAGCTGGAATCAAGATTGCTGGGAGAAATATCAATAACCTCAGATATGCAGATGACACCACCCTTATGGCAGAAAGTGAAGAGGAGCTAAAAAGCCTCTTGTTGAAAGTGAAAGAGGAGAGTGAAAAAGTTGGCTTAAAGCTCAACATTCAGAAAACGAAGATCATGGCATCTGGCCCCATCACTTCATGGGAAATAGATGGGGAAACAGTAGAAACAGTGTCAGACTTTGTTTTTTTGGGCTCCAAAATCACTGCAGATGGTGACTGCAGCCATGAAATTAAAAGGCGCTTACTCCTTGGAAGAAAAGTTATGACCAACCTAGATAGTATATTCAAAAGCAGAGACATTACTTTGCCGACTAAGGTCCGTCTAGTCAAGGCTATGGTTTTTCCTGTGGTCATGTATGGATGTGAGAGTTGGACTGTGAAGAAGGCTGAGCGCCGAAGAATTGATGCTTTTGAACTGTGGTGTTGGAGAAGACTCTTGAGAGTCCCTTGGACTGCAAGGAGATCCAACCAGTCCATTCTGAAGGAGATCAACCCTGGGATTTCTTTGGAAGGAATGATGCTAAAACTGAAGCTCCAGTACTTTGGGCACCTTATGCGAAGAGTTGACTCATTGGAAAAGACCCTGATGCTGGGAGGGATTGGGGGCAGGAGGAGAAAGGGACGACCGAGGATGAGATGGCTGGATGGCATCACAGACTCAATGGACGTGAGTCTGAGTGAACTCCAGGAGTTAGTGATGGACAGGGAGGCCTGGCGTGCTGCAATTCATGGGGTCGCAAAGAGTCAGACAGGACTGCGTGACTGAACTGAACTTATTTTGGAGATGAGGAAACAGAGAAACCAAGTGACCACCTGTGGTTCAACAGCTAGTGAGAAGTATCAGGCTGAGGTTTGAATCCAAGTGTGGCTCTGAAGTTCATGTGCTTTAATAGCATATTCTGAAACCTTACCTTTCCATATACATCAGTGAGATGCATGAAATAACAGATACATGCAAAATATCTCAAAACATTATAAAAAAGAAATAGTTTTATTGAGAAAGTAGTGGTTAGGAAAGGTTCTGCTTACCAGGGCAGGAGACCCAGTGTTGATTCCTGGTTCAGGGAGATCCCCTTGCAGAAGGAAATGACAACCCACTCCAGTATTCTTCTTGGGAAATCCCATGGACAGAGGAGCCTGGAGGGCTACATACAGTCCCTGGGGTCGCAAACGAATCCTGTCATGACAATATGACTAAACAACAACAACACAGGGGCTAGATGAGAGTTCAGGGGACAGATCTGCTAGGCAATTAGAAAGAGCAAAGGCCTTGCTATTTTCAGTCACCTCTCCTCTATGACCACTGAAACTCTGCTACTGTACTAAACTTGTTCCCTAGACTCTCTTTTTGCTCAGAATAAATTAAATCCCATGAGGATTCACAAGGGGGTATCCCCAGGATATCTCCCCAAGGATATCCCCACGGGGCTTCACAAATCCTTCATGGATATAGATTTTTGAAGATCCCACTCCAGCATTTGAATAAAAATGACCAATATGTTCTAAATCTCAGAGGTAACACCTAAAGTTGAAGATGGGACAATGCATGGAGTTCTGAATCAGAAATAAGCTTTCTCCCACCATTTACCAGCTATGTAGTGGTAGTTCAGTTACTTAATCTCTCTGAGCCTCAGTTCTCACCTCAAAGTTAAGACAGTAAGAGCCACATTACAGGTATATTATGAAGATTAAATCAGATATTACATACTAATTTATTTTCCCCAAATGGTTGCAACAATATTCTTGAGCTTACATGTATCCACTTGGCCAAAAAGTTTGTTTAGGTTTTCCCATTAGATGTTATGGAAAAACCCAAATGAACTGTTTGGCTAACCCAGTACTTCTAGAGCCTGCCATGCAGAGGTGGGTCTACTTCCCCTCCGTTTGAACGTGGACAGGCTTTTATGATTTCTTTATGGAAAATGGTGGAAATGATGCAATGTGACTCATCATAGAATGTAAAACCATTTTTACTTGACTCTGTCTTGGAATTATTGACCTTGAAACCTTGTCATGAGCTCTGAGGATGCCCAGGCCACACAGAGGCACCCAGTGAGGCATCCCTAGGCTCCTGCCCTCAGCCTTGGTTAGTTCTAACTTCCCAGCATGTCAGTGCACCATCCTGAAAACAGATTTTTCAGAACTCGGTTGAGCTAACACTGGGGGGAGGCAGAGATAAATTCTCCTCAGAGAACGCAGGCCAAATCGAGGATTCATAAGCAAAATAAATGACTGTTGATGTACATTACTAAGTTGTGGTAGGAAGCAAGATGTAACTGGGACATGCTTAGATTAGATAATACATAGAAAGTACTTATGGTGTGTGACATGATACACGGTGCAATTAATGTTATGTAATTATGTTCAGTAATATTATACAGTGGAGGTTCGGATGACACACCTGGGAGTCAGACTGCCTAGATCTGCCATTTTCTAACTAGGTTACTTAAGGCAAGTTACTTAACCTCTCTCTGCCTCAGTTTCTCATTTGTGAATGGAGATGATAATTGTACCCACTTCATAGGGCTGTGGTTAGAATTAAATGAGTTGCAGTTCTCCAGATAGGCCATGATCTTGATCACAGCCAAGCCTTTGTAGGAGATTTCCCTCCACCTCCACCTCCTTTGTTTAGGTCTCAGTTAGCTACGTCATCCTCTAGGAAACTTCTGACCTTCCCAGTTAGGACACCCTTCTCATGTGTTCCCATAGACCCCAGTGTAGAATCTTTGCCGACACGTGTATGGGGCACAGCTTTCTTCCCGCAGAACTGTGCTGCAGGTGCCTCTGTATGTGGTCTGGGTCACAGCCTGTGCCTCTGTCCCTGACACTGAAGCACAGATCTGTTTTAAACTCATGGCTGCCAAGTGAGAGAGAAGGTCTTTCTCCTATCCTGCTCCCACTACTGTGTTGAAGAGGACTTAAGGCAATGCTGCTATGGGTCAGTGTTATACCAGACCCTGAGAAACGGTCCTTTCGCATTTAACATTCACGTATTGGGGCTTCCCTGATGGCTCAGTGGTAAAGAATCCGCTCGCCAATGCAGGAGACCCAGGGTCGATCCCTGGTTCAGAGAGATCCCTTTGCAGAAGGAAATGGCAACCCATTCCAGTATTCTTCCTGGGAAATCCCATGGACGGAGGAGCCTGGAGGGCTATAGTCCACGGGGTCACAAAAGGATCTTGTCATGACGAAACAACTATACAACAACATAGGGGCTAGACGAGAGTCCAGGGGACAGATCTGCTAGGCAATTAGAAAGAGCAAAGACCTTGCTATTTTCAGTCACCTCTCCTCTATGACCACTGAAACTCTGCTACTGTACTAAACTTGTTCCCTAGACTCTCTTTTTGCCCAGAATAAATTCAGTCCCAGGGGGCTTCCCAAATCCTTCATGGATATAGATTTCTGAAGATCCCATTCCAACATTTGAATGAAAATGACCAACCTATTCTAAATCTCAGAAATAAACATATCCCTAGGTGAAAGCTGGGCTTTTCATTGTATTAACAATACAATGTTGCTAAAATATGTTGAGAAAAGTATCCCCTCTGCATACTCTGTGGCCTCCTGTGTGTATGTGTGTGTCTGTGTATTTGTTTAAGTGCAGGAATGGTTTTTAATTTGTTATATTGTGGTAATATCTATTCTTGCTTTTCAACCAAGTTAAATGCAGCCTCATTTGCAGAAGGCAAATAAGTCAATGGCAAGAAAAGATGAAAAGAGAAGTTGGCCCAAGAGCATACAAAGGCATTAGCAAATGTGAATATACTACCCAGAATTGCTCTTTTTAAAATTAGGAAATGGTCCTCAAGTTAATAAAAGTTCAGACTTATTTACGGGAATTTCTAAGACCTTAATATTAATGTAGTACCCTCCTGGGTAGATGAACATCTCATATTTTCTAGCATTTGATGAAAATGATTACTAGTTTTACTGTATTTTTAAAATTCAGGTAAGCATCACCAACTCTATGGACATGAGTTGGAATAAGCTCTGGGAGCTGGTGATGGACAGGGAAGCCTGGTGTGCTGCAGTTCATGGGGTCGCAAAGAGTCAGACACAACTGAGTGATTGAACTGAACTGAACTGACTACAAATATGTGCATCACTAAGTTGATGTGAATAAGAAATATCAGTTTAGTGCTCAATACAATCCACATTCATTCTCACTTTCCATGGTCATGACTCCGTTCACGTTCATTCATTTGTTTAAACAGTAATTACGTATTGAGCAGCCATAGGCAACGTGGAAACAAACGAGCTTGGCTATGTTACAGTAAGGCTGCATTTGTGGCCACTGATGTTTGAACTTGATATAACTTTCACATATCACAAAACATTCTTCTTCTCATTTTATTTCAGTTTCACAAAACTATGAAAAACATTTTTAGCTCATGGGTCACCCGTTGATTGATAGACTCTTGGATTATGGCTCGTCGGCTATAGTTTACTGACCTCTGGTTTAGAAAATGTGGCATGTGAGTTCCGTTAAAGGATGATTAGGAGTTTTCTAAGCAGACAAAAGTATTCTAGGTTGGGATAATAGCCTTTGGCAAAGATATCAGGAGGTAGAGAGGCATGAGTTTTCTTGAAAGGTATAGTATCATTATTGCTTACGGTTGAAGGCGGTGGAAGGCCAAAGGAAAGAGCCCATCAACATAGCAGGGTTTTGACCTTTACTAAGTAGACTGTGGGGAACCATTGTGGAATTTGTAGCATAATCAGTTTTACATTTTAGAAAGGTCATACTAGCAGCATTATGAAATCCTGATAAGAGTAGTCCAAGAGAGAAGGTAAAAAAAAAAAAAATGGGAAAATGATTTATAGTTCAGCAAAAGACACATGAAACCAGCCGCCTATTAGTTCCGTGAAACTGCCTGTTTCTCTCCACATATACCGTGTGCTTGACCAACTCAGAATCATTGCAGGTGTTTTCTTTCTTTCTGGAATTTTCACTGTTCTATCACTTAACTTCTTTTCATCCTTTTGGTTTCAGTTTCAATGTCGCTTCTCCAGAAGAACCTTTATTGACCCTTCAGCTTAGGATTTATGGCTGTGTGATATACAGTAGAACTTTGTACTTCATTGTAGTGGTGATCAAACCCACAATATCCACTCAATATCTGCCGCTCAGTATCTGTGCTAGACTGTGAACCATGTGTACACCACCATATTCTGGTGCCTATTTTAGAGCAGATGCTCAGTGAACATCAGCAGTGGCTATGAGGTTGAATGAGAGGAGGTTTACAAAGCAGAATTGAAGGATTTTTTGACTGAATGGTTAACATGATGGAATAATACAAATTTAAGGGTACTTTCTAGATTAGGGTGTCAAAATTCTTGGTGGAGAGAGAATAGAGGAGAGAGAATAGAGAATGCAAGGTATATTTGAGGCGGCTTGGAAATGTTGATTTTGAAGTTCTGTGGGACCCCTGAGAAGACACCCCAGAAGACATTTTATCTGCTTTCTTACTGGGCTAACCTGATCAGCTCACATCTGTACTAGAGATTGCAATAACCTGTGTTCTAGTTCCTATTTCAGACTCTTCTTATCCAACATACACTACGATTTAGAGCTGTTTCCCACAAACATCACTTCTACTGTGTTAGCCCCTGCTTCAGAAGTTGGTAGAAGGAAAATCAAAAGTCATGTTTTCTCAATGCAGAATCCAAGTCCCCTTCAATTAACTTCTTTTTCTGTTTTGCTTTAATGTCTTGATTCCTCAATATAAATATTCCCTAGACCGACTGGTCATATAATTTTTCAGTGATTTTTAGCATTTTCTTTCCTGTCTCTCTTTGTTCTACCCCTCTGTCTGGAATTCTCTTTTTTGATCAACCTAAAGCTTGTCTGCATGCATACTAAGTCATTTCAGTCATGTCCAACTCTTTGCAATGCTATGGACTGTAGTCCACCAGGCTCTTCTGTCCATAGGATTCTCCAGGCAAGAAATCGGAATGGGTTGCCATGCCCTTCTCCAGGAGATCTTCCCAACCCAGGGATCAAACCCATGTTTCTTAGTCTCCTGAATTGGCAGGTGGATTCCTTACCACTAGTGCCACCTGGGAAGCCACAACCTAAAGCTTATTTTCCTCTAAAGACCAATGTAATATCTATCTCTTCCTTGATGCCTCCTTGAGCCATTTAAATATGTAATATTCATCCTTCTTGTACTGCCTTAACTCTCATGGGCTGCTGCTCTGATAATAGTAATGCCTTCCATTTTAGGGGACTTGGTATGGGCTAGCCCCTCCTGTGATCGCATGCCTTCTGTGTAACAACATTTCAGAGGTAGTTATTATTCACTTTTAAAAATATGAAGAGCCTGAAACTTAGATTAATAATCTGAGAAATATATGAATAATTCTAAATCTGTCAAAGACTCACAGTTGGTAAGTAGTGGTTCGAGGTCTGACTATCTATAAAGCCTGTCACACTGCTATGTTATTCTGCTATTGTGGAAAGAAATATTTGGACTTATGAAATGTGAGGGTCTCACTTTAAATTCTTTCTTGTAGAGTCAATGAAATGTGATGGGCTCTGGACTTGTAAGCCCAGGATTTAAACTTCCCTTTCCCAGCTGAGTGACCATCAGGAAGTCACAGAACCTTCCATGACCTCTGTCTAGTCACCTGAAAAGCAAGAACACAGACTATTCAAGGGAAAAAGTTACTTATGTGATAATACTTTCAAAACTGAAAACCAATAGACATTGTATAAGTATTGTGGTGCCTAGAAGTCTTGAGTAGACTTTCAGCATAAATAAGAAATTCAAAACTCAGAATAAAGTTGAAAGGAATAAGAAAATGTCAGCTTAGGAGTGCACCAAAGAAAGTGATTTAGGTATATAGTAAGGATCAATTATCAGGGATAAGACAAGTTCAGTGGAAATTTTTAAAATGTTAAATATAATACATCATCCATGCTCTCAAGAAACTGTATTTCTTAAGGCAAATACTGGGTATGTATATCTTCATGTATACATATATATATATATACACATAAAATACATATAATTAAATTTTTTATATAGATGCATAATTCGCTTAGTTCTCTTTACTTAATTCTCTGCCTTGGCAGTTTTCAACTATGATTTTTGCTTTCTTAAGACCTTGTAAAGGATTGATTATATTTTATAATTGTCTCCTTACATGTGTGTCTTTTAGGATTCATCATTGTAGTCTCAGCATCTAACACAGAACCTTGCATATCAGTAATGAATTGATGTGGAAGGAAGAAAGGAAAGAATGGAGGGAGAGCAGAAGGAAGAAAGAATCTAAGTCACTTTATGAATGTTTGATTTCTTCTTGGAAAATTTTCTTAGCTAATGAGAATTTTCAAATTCTAGAATCACAGTGATCACCTGTGTCTAGATCTTCTCTTCTTTTGCACATAGATTTCATTTCCAGTTTGTCTTCTTTCCTGTGGCTTTTTTCTGGCTCCATTCCTTGTCTAAACCTTGCTGATTCATTGCCTGAAATCAATAACCACAATCTTTATTTAATCAAAGCCAAGTAAAAATATATTGAATGACTAAATCATGGAAAACTCCATATTAGGCAGTGAAATTTCAAGGTATGTCTGTCTGGTGTGAAGACTTTTCAGTACAATTTGGCAGACAACCCATAACCACAAAAAAAGGTGAGCTATGGCATCAGTCTAGGTCTGGGATAACTAGATTCATGACTTTAGATTTGTGTCTAGATTTATGCCTTTAGCCGTGTCACTCAGTGCTTACGAGTCTCAAAGTCTCCTTTATATTAAAAAAAAGGGGTAAAAATTCCTACTCTGCAGAGATTTTTAAGAAGATTAGAAATTATGTAAAACACTTAGCGTAATACCTGACTCATGAAAGGAAATAAAAATGTAGCATTTATTTTTCTTCAAGGAATATTACATATAGTAAATTGCTTAGTAATATATAATTAGCTGGACATGACTGAGCGACTTCCCTGGTGGCTCAGATGGTAAAGAATTCACCTGCAATGCAGGAGATGTGGTTCGATCCCTGGGTCGGGAAGATCTCTTGGAGAAGGGAAGGGCAACCCCCTCCAGTATTCTTGCCTAGAGAATTCCATGAACTGAAGGAACCCTGTGGGTTACAGTTCATGGGGTCACAAAGATTTGGACATGACTAAGCAACTTTTTTTTTTTTTAATGCAATTAGCCATTATCAGTGCCTGAGAATATAGTAAGGACATAATAAATACTGATCAGTGAAATGAACAGTGAGTATTGAGTATATTACAAAAGACATGAAATAATTTAAAAATATTATTTGATGATGTTCCCATTGACCAGGTTTTCACATCTGATTTAGTACACTGGTTCAGTTCAGTTCAGTCACTCAGTCATGTCCAACTCTTTGCAACTCCATGAACTGCAGCATGACAGGCCTCCCTGTCCATCACCAACTCCCGGAGTTTACTCTAACTCATGTCCATTGAGTCAGTGATGCCACCCAACCATCTCATCCTCTGCCATCCCCTTCTCCTCCTGCCTTCAGTCTCTCCCAGCATCAGGGTCTTTTCAAATGAGTCAGCTGTTAGCATCAGGTGGCCAAAGTATTAGAGTTTCAGCTTCAACATCACTCCTTCTAATGAACACTCAGGACTGATCTCCTTTAGGAAGGACTGGTTGGATCTTCTTGCAGTCCAAGGGACTCTCAAGAGTCTTCTCCAACACCACAGTTCAAAAGCATCAATTCTTCGGTGCTTAGCTTTCTTCACAGTCAAACTCTCACATCCATACGTGACCACTGGCAAAAACATAGCCTTGACTAAATGGACCTTTGTTGACAAAGTAATGTCTCTGCTTTTGAATATGGTATCTAGGTTAGTCATAACTTTCCTTCCAAGGAGTAAGCGTCTTCTAATTTCATGGCTGCAGTCACCAACTGCAGTGATTTTGGAGCCCCCCCCCAAAAAAAGTCTGGCACTGTTTCCACTGTTTCCCCATCTATTTCCCATGAAGTGATGGGACAAGATGCTTTTTGGTATCTCTAATTTTCTTGAAGAGATTCTCGTCTTTCCCATTCTATTGTTTTCCTCTATTTCTTTGCACTGATCACCAAGGAAGGCTTTCTTATCTCTCTTTGCTATTCTTTGGAAGTCTGCATTCACATGGTTATATCTTTCCTTTTCTCTTTTGCTTTTTGCTTCTCTTCTTTTCACAGCTATTTGTAAGGCCTCCTAAGACAGCCATTTTGCTTTTTTGCATTTCTATTTCTTGGGGATGGTCTTTATCCCTGTCTCCTATACAAGGTTATGAACCTCCATCCATATTTCATCAGGCTCTCTATCAGATCTAGTCCCTTGAATCTAATTCTCATTTTCACTCTATAATCATAAGGGATTTGATTTAGGTCATACCTGAATGGTCTAGTGGTTTTCCCACTTTCTTCAGTTTAAGTCTGAATTTGGCAATAAGGGGTTCATGATCTGAGCCACAGTCAGCTCCTGGTCTTGCTTTAGCTATCTATATAGAGCTTCCCCATCTTTGGCTGCAAAGAATATAATCAATCTGATTCCAATGTTGGCCATCTGGTGATGTCCATGTGTAGAGTTCTCTTGTGTTGTTGGAAGAGGGTGTTTGCTATGACCAGTGCATTCCCTTGGCATAACTCTATTAGTCTTTGCCTTGCTTCATTCCATACTCCTAGGCCAAATTTGCCTGTTACTCCAGGTGTTTCTTAATTCCCTACTTTTGCATTCCAGTCCCCTATGGCTTCCCTGGTGGCTCAGAGGTTAAAGCCTCTGCTTGTAATGCAAGAGACCTGGGTTCAATCCCTGGGTCGGGAAGATCCCCTGGAGAAGGAAATGGCAACCCACTCCAGTATTCTTGCCTGGAGAATCCCATGGACAGAGGAGCCTGGTGGGCTGCCGTCCATGGGGTCGCAAAGATTCGGACACGACTGAGTGACTTCACATTCACATTCACATAATGAAAAGGACATCTTTTGGGGGTGTTAGTTCTAAAAGGTCTTGTAGGTCTTCATAGAACCGTTCAACTTCAGCTTCTTCAGCATTACTGGTCCAGGCATGACTTGAATTACCATGATACTGAATGGTTTGCCTTGGAGATGAACAGAGATCATTCTGTCATTTTTGAGATTGCATCCAAGTACTGCATTTCAGACTCTTTTGTTGACTATGATGGCTACTCTGTTTCTTCTGGGAGGAGTGAAATAGTGATGCACTGGGACATTAAACATGGCCAATCATACTATGAAAAAAAAAAACTAATCTGAGGATCTTAGAAAATACTACAAGCAGCCATATCTAGTGAATCATAGCAAGAGAAATTTCTTGAGAAATGTTTTGTTGTGTAGGTCTAGTTGAGTTACTATAAAATAGCATGAGTTCTGTAATACAGAAACATGGTAAGGCCTCAGAGAAATCGACAGAAAAGGAAGCACAGGCACCCTGGAAAGTGAGATAATGGAGGAGGCACTGAGGCAGCACAGCTTGACCTGTTCCCACATGGGTCCCCAGAAGCAGAAGCCCATGTTTTCTGTGCCTGCCTAGTGTATGTACTCATGTTACCATGCTTCAGTGACTCATATGGTAAAGAATCTGCAATTCAGGAGACCTGGGTTTGAATCCTTGGACAGAGATCCCCTGGAGAAGGGAATGGCAACCCACTCCAGTATTCTTGCCTGGAAAATTCCATGAATAGAGGAACCTGGCAGACTATCTTAATCTCAAAAAGCTGGACAACACTGAGTAACTAAGACTTTCACTTTTTCACTTTTTTCCTGAACACACCCTGAAAAACAGTAACTCTCTTAACTCACAATGAATTCCACTAATCATCTTTTATTCATAAAATTACTTTCAGAAAACACTTCAGTGAACACCTAAAGCATATACACTTCTCACTCAGGCAGTGGGTCTGCCTACTTCCTAGAATCTTGAAAATCTTCTCTGTCTTCCATGGCATTAAGAGAGGCTGATGCCATCTCTCTATGAAATGTGCCTGAAGCATCCCTGCCACTGATGTGTATTGGTTTTCACTTGGCACACTGCCTGTGCTCATGGTGACTCTTCCCTATCACATCACAAGTGTAGCACAACTGAGCTTAAAACCATGTCTTTAACTGAAAACCTAAGCCTTTCAGGGCTTTTATTTCTTTTTTCTTTTCTTTCTTTCTTCTTTTTTTTTTTTTTTTTTGGTCACTCTGTGTAAGGCTGAATTACAGAAATGGACAGAAATGGAACAAAACAGATCCCATTGCACACATTGGCTGCAGTCCTTTGGTGTTGTGCAAGAGCCCTCCATATCTAACCATAGGATGTCAATGAATTGAGCATCCAAACACATTTGTCAGAATCAGGACTTGGGCCACCTGAAAGTATTTGATATCTCCCTTTGGCAAGTTCACGCATTTTCTGACAAATAGAACTACTTTTAAATCCTTCTACTGTATAATGAGTTCATGTGAGGATAGACATTCCTTACGCAATACCACACCTTTTTGGAGATTTTAAAGCCTGAATATGCTTACCATGTTCATAGGACTGAAGATATCAAGTTTGTTTTAAGATTGATTTGTATTTGTGTAAGTCGTGGTGTCATAACTTAAATACTTAAACCAACCCTTTGTGATTTTTTCCCTCCTGAGCTACAAAGCCTAGGACCTGTTATGCCATATTGAGACATAAAGAATCTATAGTCACATTACAGGCTTGGAATGTATGCTTAAAAATGTGTTCCTGGGAGCCTTAAAGGTTTAGCTAAGCTCTCCCATTTGGTTTACAATTTCCATCTCCTTTCCCTTCTCTGTCTTCCTTCCTCAACTCAAATATGTCACGTGACATATTTGAGTTAATAGTCAGACATGTTTGGTTTAAGAAAATATTTCCAGTTTCTCATTCCTCTCCCAGTAAGCATTTTATGTATATGCATTTCTACTCTAACATGTTTTTTGAGGTTTAGGAGGAAAAGTAAGGCTAAGCACTCCTTGACTTGTTAAGAACTAGAAGTTTGGGGGGAGCATGGCAGAAACAGGCAGTTATCTGCCCTAGATGGTCACTTGCCTGAAATTTCTCCATGACCCTGACCACCACACACTAGAAATAAAACAGAATCCAATGACTTGATGCTAAGTCAGACTAGGGAAAGACAAGTAATTTGTCCCAGCTCTATCAGCATCTGAGAAGGATATCATTATGAGATAGTTTATTAGCTGCTGAAGGCAAAACATAAAGGAAACATGACAAGAAATATTAATTTGGAGAATGGAAAGCTTCCCAAGAACCCAAAGCATTTGATTGGGAGTGCTGTGTTCTACTTTTGGAGCTAGAATAAGGCAGACTAATAATAATAATAATAATAACACTTTTGACAATAGTAATAATGACACCAAGTAAAATCTTGAGAGCTTAATTTCTGCTACTGTGGTAAGTGCTTTCCATATATTATCCCTTCCCTTTTAATCCTAACATCAATGATACAAGATAATTAGCTTCATTTTACAGATAAGGAAATCAAAGAATTGAATATCTAATTAATAGCTGATTAATAATAGAAAATGCTGAAGCTGAAGCCCTAATTCTTTGCCCACCTGATGTGAAGAGCCAGCTCGTTTAAAAAGACCCTGATGCTGGGAAGGACGGGGAGCAAGAGGAGAAGGGGATGCCAGAGGATGAGATGGTTGGATGGCATCACAGACTCAGTGGACGTGAGTTTGAGAAAATTTCAGCAGATAGTGAAGAAAAGGGAAGCCTGGCATGCTACAATCCATGGGATTGCAAAGACATGAGATAGCAACTGAACAATTGTAGTGATAGCAGCTGTAATGATAACAGCAATAACAATAATAACTACTATTTTAAGGATATGTTACCCAATTTAATCCTCAATAGCAAGTCAATAACATTGGTTCTAGAATTAGAAACTTTACACATGAGGAAACTGAAGCACAGAGAGGTTAAATAAATTACCCAAGGGTACTCAACAAATAAATGGTAGAACTGGGGAATAGATGCAGCATTTGGTTTCATAATCAAGGCCACTAAGCATTATGCATCTCTTAAGAAGCAAAGTATAAGTAAGTGTAGATATTCATTAAAACCTGGCTCTTAACAATAGCTTCTCATTTACTCTTCAATGATAGAACTCAGGTGTATTAGGAATAAAACAGTGTAATCCTGATTGCTGAAACTCTGTAAATGTGACATAAACAAATCAGCAAGAAGGGCCAATCTTTCCAATTTGCCCAGTATTTTTCCAATTTTTAGCAATGACAGTCACATATCCAGGAAATCCTTCAGTTCTGGATAAACTGGGACAGTTGTTAATAGCAATGTAGACCATAAACATTGCCTAATTGATACCTTTACTCCTCTACTTGCAATATCAATTTCAACTAGATGTTACCAAGAAGAGAAATAAGACCTCCCTCTTTGCAAGACAAGCAATATACTCTATCTTAAGGATCCTATTATAACACTTAGCAACTTTGTGGCTTTCAGTATCTCCAACTTTTATGCCTAAGAAAGACTCAGTAAACCTGAATTGAGATTAAGGAGTTCATAACCATTACAAAAGAAACACACCACATGCACCATTTATTCTTTCTGAACTTCCCCCTTTCTCTACTGTACTGTATAAAAGCAAGCCCCATCTTGCCTAGGCAGATAGGCTAGGTCCTAAAGGCTGTGACCTTCTCTAAGAATTTGGGCTGAGAGTCAATAAAAGCCTTCTGTCAGAGGACCTAGAGAGTGACGACTTGTCCTGGTCAATCTGTGGGAAAAGCTGCTCCAATTAACTTTTCTCTGTGTTTGAGGAAGCAGCAAATGTTGGAAAACACAAAAATAATGGCACAGCTACACCTGGTGAGGTTTGGCAGGTGATAGGACCCCTATATTTAACAATGTCAGTAATCACTCTTAGTAAATAAAGCCCTACCATCCTGAAAAAGAAAACTGACACAACTTTACAGCACTACATGAAAAATCCATATTATATTTAAAAGCAAACAACCTTCTCATTTGCATTCACACATTGTCACAATAAGCACTTGTAGAGGCTTAGAAGGGGTAAAAGTCATTAAGATAAAAATACGAAGTAAAGTGTGCTAGAAGTATCATGGACAAAGCACCACGAGATTGAGATGAACTCGGAGGTGGGAACTTTGTTTTTTTTTTTTTAATTAATTTTTTTTTTTTTAGTTTGTTTTGCTTTACAATACTGTATTCGTTTTGCTACACATCGACATGAATCAGCCNAGCTTGAAAAACTGACATATTCATAAGAAATCTAGATTTCCTATCTTCTCCGAAATCTTAGAGATGATTTAATTTTAAGCCAGTTGGGGAAGAATGCTGTTACCTAAAAATGATGATTTAGCAGAACTTGGAAAAGCTGTTGCTGCTATTGATGCATAACATACTGCTATTGGTCTTTTTATATAAATAAATAAATCTATATATATATACATATATATATATATATAATTTGAATTTTTGGAAACTTTAGCTGTGCTGTCAACTGTGGAAAAAGTATCCCAGTTGTACCGTGTTGGGTTGGCATTGTACAGAAATTAACACCATATTGGTCTAGAAACGTTAAACATACTTTTTTCCACTTGTACAAATGGAAAATACACTGTATTAAATATGTAAGGTCTTATCTACATGGGTTTGACTACAGAAACTAATAAAGTATTCTCTAAATAAAAAAAAATAAAAAATAATGAGCTTTCACTATAAGTAAGGTGAAAATGCAGCTGTCAGAATGGGAAAAGATAATAGTAAACAAAACAACCAGCAAAGAATTAATCTCCAAAATATACAAGCAGCTCATGCCACTCAATACTAGAAAAATAAATGACCCAATCAAAAAGTGAGCCAAAGGACTAAACAGACATTTCTCCAAAAACATACAGATGGCTAACAAACACATGAAAAGATGCTCAACATCACTCATTATCAGAGAAATGCACATCAAAACCACAATAAGGTACCATCTCAGGCTGGTCAGAATGGCTGCCATCAAAAAGTCTACAAGCAATAAATGCTGGAGAGGGTGTAGAGAAAAGGGAACCCTCTGACACTGTTGGTGGGAATGCAAACTCATACAGCCACTATAGAGAACAGTGTGGAGATTCCTTAAAAACCTGGAAATAGAACTGCCTTATGACCCAGCAATCCCACTGCTGGGCATACACACCGAGGAAACCAGAATTGAAAGAGACACATATACCCCAAAATGTTCATTACAGCACTGTTTACCATAGCTAGGACATGGAAGCAACCTAGATGTCCATTGGCAGACAAATGTATAAGGAAGGTGTGGTACATAAACACAGTGGAATATTACTCAGCTGCAAAAAGGAACACATTTGAGTCAATTCTAATGAGGTGGATGAACCTGGAGCCTATTATACAGAGTGAAGTAAGTCAGAAAGAGAAAGACAAATACTGTATATTAACACACATATAGGGAATTTAGAAAGATGTTACCATCGATCCTACATGCGGAGCAGCAAAGGAGACACAGATGTAAAGAAGAGACTTTTGTATTTGGCAGGAGAAGGCAAGGGTGGGATGGTTTGAGAGAACAGCATTGAATGTGTACATCACCATATGTAAAATAGATGACCAGTGCAAGTTTCATCCTTGAAGTAGGGCACTCAAAGCCAGTGCTCTGGGACAACCCAGAGGGATGGGGTGGGGAGGAAGGTGGGTGGGGTTTCAGGATGGGGTTATACATGCACACCCACGGCCAATTCATATCTGTGTATGGCAAAAACCCACAATATTGTAAAGTAATTAGCTTCCAATTAAAATAAATGATTAAAAAAAAACTAACTAAGGTGGGAGGTGGGGGAATGAGGCATCATTGTGATATGTGGTAAAAAGCTTTATAATCTGAGACCCACCTCTCCCCCAACACACTCCCCAAACTGATATAACCATTGATGAGTTAACTTTCTAAAACACAGTTTCACCCATATAATTGGTATGAAGGATGGTTAAAATAATATTAACTCAAATCTTTTAAAATAATCTGATGAGAGAATATGTGCACAGACAGTATTTAAATAAATCACTATCCAAATAAATATTCAATTATTTCTTATTGATTAGAACTTTATCTGAAGGTCTGTAAGTGTTATGATGTTCCCATTGACGGCATACAGAAGGCGCTTTATTCGGTTTTTTAGAATGTTCAGTACCCAGGGATTGAACCCTGGTCTCCCACATTGCAGACAGATTCTTTACCATCTGAGCCACCAGGGAGGCCCTTTTGGGGGATAGTGTAGTCCAAAGAGTATGCCTTTTATGTATCAAGATTAAGTGATGTGTATAATTTTAAAACTCCCTTGGGAGTAGAATTCTTTATACCATCTATTTATGTGAATAGACATTTTTAGTGCTTTATTTATAAGATGCCCAATTAAAATCTGATTCCTAATAATTCAGCCCTGACATAAGAACTGGAAATGCATGAGTAGTCTATGTACTTGCCATTTAATATTTACCTAAATTACTAATAGCACTCTGAACTGAAGGCTGTTCACTATCTGACAGTGATTTTTATTACACTCCATATATTACTGCAAGTAAGGCATATATTTTACAAAGTAACAAACAAAAAACTCAACTCTGAAGTTCTAAGATAATTACTCTATTAAGTATTTTGGTTTCTAAACAAGAGACAAAATTTGTTGCGTAAACTACCGCATAATTGCACTCATCTCACATGCTAGCAAAGTAATGCTCAAAATTATCCAACCAGGCTTCAACAGTACATAAACTGAGAATTTCCAGATGTTCAAGCTGGATTTAGAAAAGGCAGAGGAACCAGAGATCAAATTGCCAACATCCATTGCATCATCAAAAAAGCAACAGAGTTCCAGAAAAACATCTACTTCTGCTTTATTGACTATGACAAAGCCTTTGACTGTGTGGATCACAACAAACTATGGAAAATTCTGAAAGAGATGACAATTCCAGACCACCTTACCTGATTCCTGAAGAATTTGTATGCAGGTCAAGAAGAAACAGAAATGGACATGAACAACAGACTGGCTCCAAATTGGGAAAGGGGTATGTCAAGGCTGAATATTGTCACCCTGCTTATTTACCTATGTGCAGAGTACATCATGAGAAATGCCAGCCTGGATAAAACACAAGCTGGAATCAAAATTGCCAGGAGAAATATCAGTAACCTCAGATATGCAGATGACACCACCTTTATGGCAGAATGCGACAGGGAACTGAAGAGCCTCTTGATGAAAGTGAAAGAAGAAAGTGAAAAAAGCTGGCTTAAAACTCAACATTCAAAAAAACAAAGATCATGGAATCTGGTTCATCACTTCATGGCAAATAGATGGGGAAACAATGGAAACAGTGACAGACTTTATTTTCTTGGGCTCCAAAATCACTGCAGATGGTGACTACAGCCATGAAATTAAAAGATGCTTGCTCCTTGGAAGAAAAGCTGTGACCAACCTAGGCAGCTTATCAAAAAGCAGAAACATTACTGACAAAGGTCCATCTAGTCAAAATTACAGTTTTTCTAGTAGTCATGTATGGATATGAGAGCTGGACTATAAAGAAAGCTGAGTGCCAAAGAATTGATGCTTTTGAACTGTGGCGTTGGAGAAACTCTAGAGAGTCCCTTGGACTGAAAGGAGATCCAACCAGTCCATCCTAAAGGAAATCAGTCTTGAATATTCATTGGAAGGACTGAGACTGAAGCTGAATCTCCAATAGTTTGGCCACCTGATATAAAGAACTGACTCACTGGAAAAGACCCTGATGCTGGGAAAGATTGAAGGCAGGAGTAGAAGGGGAAGACAGAAGATGAGATGCTTGGATGGCATCACCGACTCAATGGACATGGGTTTGAGCAAGCTCTGGGAGTTGGTGATGGAAGGGAAGCCTGGCATGCTGCAGTCCATGGGGTCACAAAGGGTTGGACATGACTGAGCAACCGGACAGAATTGAACTGAATTATTTCAGACTGTCATGCGTTTTACATTTTTTAAATACAACCATATGACTTTAATACACTACCAGCATGTTGCCACTTTCATAAGTGTGTGCTCTATGTTCCTTCCCCCTCTTCTCCTTTCCCCTCCCTTCCATCCTTCCTCCCTTCTCTTTCTTTTCCCTAACTTTCTTGCCTCCTCCTTTGTTTTGAATCTTAGTCCACACATTTTCTTCAAACAAACATTCACAACAATATGTTAAATATATAAAATAATAGCAAAAAATGAATAATGAACCTATGAAGATAACATAAGTCAGTATAGACCTAGGAGGGGAAAGGAGAACGTATTTCTCCATTTTGCCTGAAATACATGCTCCATTTTTGTTTTTTTGTTTTTTTATGGAGACCAGTGAATCTATTCATATATGACCATATGATGAATCCATCCTCAGGAAGGCAAAAAATACTCATTTTTCAGTTTTGAGTATTAATTTGTAAACACCCATATACCACTTATTCATTTGCCATATATCTATATAGGTTAAGTAAAATTGCTCCTAGCCAAAAAAAAAAAAAAAGTAGACATTGCTGGTTTACCATGTAAAGGATATGTTAGGATATCTTTTGAAGCTGTATTGATAGGTGAATTCTGCTGTTGTATTTACTCCAAAAATACTTTTATCTCAGTTACCAGACAGTTTCATTTCAGCATGCACGTGTGTGCATGCTCAGTCGTGTCCAAGTCTTTATGACACCCATAGACTGTACCTGCCAAGGTCCTCTGTCCATGGAATTTTCCAGGCAAGTATACTGGAGTGGGTTACCATTTCCTTCTCCATAATTTCAGTATATGTAGCACCAATTAGTGTATTCAATATGGTTACACAGCTTTGTGATACCCTTTCACATGCTCTTCCATTCCCATAAATAGAAAGAGGTAGATGTTTCCAGATTTTGGTTGTGCAACACAGCTGTAGTGGGTGACCTCACAAATAACTGGTCTGGATATTTTGGCCCATAACTTATCTTTTGTGATCATTGTTATGCTCCTAACAGAAGTCATAATTTGGGCAGTATCTCTGCCGAATTCTTTGTTTTTGTTTTTTTGGTTTAACATATTTTATAAAGCTGTTAGTAATATTAAGTCTAACTCTCATATATGTTTGTGAAAGAAATTTGTTCATAGGTGTTAAAAATCTCATTTACTGGTAATGTTACAGTGGAGTAGCATGATATGTTTTTGTAAGTTAAATTCAATTTTATGTGTGTGGAAGGCAGAGAGAGATCAGTTGATTTTGTCCCCTGTCCACAGGGTGAATTTTTGGCTCTGAGTGAGTATGAAATGGAAGACAAGAATCTGCTGTCCTCAGTTCCCAACAACCTGAGTGTGAGCATCTTGCTGCGGTAAGTGTAATTCTCATTTTTAAACACACAGTAAATAGGGTTTTTTCCTGCAACATGGTCTCTAAATGCCTTAGATGCAAGCCAGCTGCCATCTGGTAATTTACCAAAGAAAACAGAATTCTAGTCTAAGACTAGAGAAAAAATTGTCTTGGCTTTAACTAATTCCTGCATGAGATGCTACTGTGGTGTGACTCCGTCATTAGTAGTTGGAACCATAGCTTAGTATTATCAATCATTTTTAATGCAAATTTGGAGAAAAAAATTATAGTATGAGTAGGCAAAAAACCTTGCTGTTACTAAAATGCTGATAATATTTTGGTTGCCATTTTATGATTAAAGTAAGATGCTGAATACATTTATTAAACTGAGACCAGACTCTAGTGCGAATCTGGGTTTACTGGAATCTGAATCAAGAATGCCATGGATTTACTTAGTAAAAGTGCTAAAAATGAGTGAACAGTTAATTAATGCTATGGTTACTTGTGGAAACTGAATTTGAAGTTAATAAATACTATATGATTGGACAGAGTAAAGAGCCATCTAAATTTTTCTTCTTTTTTTCGTTTTCTTATTTTTGTTTTATATTGGCATATAAAGATTTAGCTTATATGTCATAAATTGAAAAAAAAAATTTACTGTTTTTTAACCTCCCCCTGACTGGATGGCAGCACGGACTCAATGGACATGAGTTTGGGTGAACTCCAGGAGTTGGTGATAGACAGGGAGGCCTGGACTGCTGCTGTTCATGGGGTCGTGGAGAGTGGGACACAACTAAGGGACTGAACTGAACTCATCATTTACTATTGAACAAAATGTATCATTTAGTAGACTAGCTAGTTAATGCACAGTTGAAGAGGGGTTAAATTTTTTAAAAAAGCTATAATAACAGTAGCAGAAGTAAACATAAGTTTAATACTTTGTATGTAGTTGGTATTGTGATATATGTTTACCTTACGTTATGTAACAATCTTCAGAGCATGTTTTTGTAATGGGTATTATTTTTATTGGCCATCTTTTACCTATGAGAAAGTTGAGGCATAGAGAACTTTGCAAAATTTTCCAAGAATCAAAAGTAGTGTTAGAGCCAGTTCCTAATCTCTGTAATCTCAAAGCCCATTTAATTAACTACTGTAGCATTCTGTCACACACAAGGACATCTAGAAACAGACCCAAACACAGTTTATAAAAACTTAATGGTGGATGCTCCTCAATTTTAGAGAGGAAATGGCAACCCACTCCAGTACTCTTGCCTGGAAAATCCCATGGATGGAGGAGCCTAGTAGGCTATAGTTCATGGGACTGTGAAGAGTCAGACATGACTGAGCACCTTCACTTCACTTTTCACTTTCATGCATTGGAGAAGGAAATGGCAGCCCACTCCAGTGTTCTTGCCTGGAGAATCCCAGGGACGGGGGAGCCTGGTGGGCTGCCGTCTATGGGGTTGCACAGAGTCAGACACAACTGAAGCAACTTAGCAGCAGCAGCAGCTCCTCAATTTAGAAATGGAGGTGCTTCACTAAAAATCCTCATAAGTCATTACTTTGTTGTATATTCTTTTTACTCTTTCAGGCTTAAACTTTGTCTCACATTCCCTCTGACCTGCTGCCTTGAAAGTAACATCACCAGTTTGGTCTAGACTCCCTCTTCTGAGGTTGTTATTGTTAGGAATGGTGTGTGTCAGTCTCATCTGTCTCCCAAAGAGACAGCAGGCTTGTGTCACAAGAATACAGAGACAGTGCCAGGCAGGGTGGCTAGAGGTGGTGGTGGTCTCTCACCACTTATGTTTGACTCCATTAATGGTCAAGTTTACTTGCTTGCAGAATAAGGTAGCAGTAATTGTGAACTTGACTACCATGCTGGTGCTCACTTCACAGTCAAAAGAGTTGTTCAAACTCCCAGCCTCCTCCACTTGACCAGTTTTTAATTTGCGGCTCTCCAGCCACTCTTTTGACCCACTATGCATAGAAATTTCTTTGCCAATGCCATAAATCATCATTTGGTTGCTAAATCAAATAGTCATTTGATTCTACATTTTTTCTGACTCCTTGCGACCCCATGGACTGCAGCCCACCAGGCTCCTCCATCCATGGGACTCTCCAGGCAAGAGTACTGGAGTGGGGTACCATCGCCTTCTCCGTTACTTGACTTAGTACCATCATTAATCACAACTGACCATTTTCTCTTTCTTGAATATACTCTTCTGTTGGTTTCTTCAGCACCATAATTTCCTATCACCTTCCTGGACATTTTTTCTGTTTTTTCTATGTCCATTTTATAATGTGTGGATTACAAGACTGCAGTGGACATGTTTATTCACTCAATCTGGTCACAGAGGTTGAATTAGGGATTCCACATACCCAAATCAAGTGAAATAGAACCAAGGAGTTTCTTTCCTAGAACTTCTACTGAAGCTATCAAGGAAAAATTACATTCTTTCTACTGTGATTGCTGGTGGTGAGAATGATGTTAAGCAGAGTGTCGTTGCATTTCTGAAAAAGAGGCCATCACTGTGGAAAGCAGATAAACGGTAAGTCCTGATTAATGCATTCGAGTCCTAGATCCAAATGGGTTTGAAACCTTAAGAATATTTCTGGATTTTTCCAAAACGTGAGCCAATATATTTCCTTGATTGTATGGGTGAGATATTATATCATTTATAAATGAAAGAGTCTTTCATGATAGGATGCTCCTCTCCATTCTCTACCAACCCATCATCAGTGAGCTCTAGATTTCATAAATATAATTTTCTGTTAGAAATCTCATTTTAGATTCACTGAAGATGCCGTTTAGAGGCTACTGAACATGCCCACTTCTATCCACACAGGAACCCAACCAGCAACCTGACCATGATCTTTCCCTTTTCTCCCCTTCATGCAGACCCCCATATCAGGTGGAACAGTGGGCAAGAATCTGCCTGCCGATGCAGGTGACGTTTGTTCAATCCCTGGGTCAAGAAGATTTCCTAGAGGAGGAAATGGCAGCCCACTCCAGTATTCTTGCCTGGAGAATTCCATGGACAGAGGAGCCTGGCTGGCTACAGTCCATGGGGTCGCAGAGAGTTGCACACAACTGATCATGCTATGCATACCCAAATCAATCGTCCAATCCTATTAACCTACTTCTAAATTGTTCTTTATTTCATTAATTCTCCTCAGCCTCGCAGCCCCAATATATGGTATACTTCTATCTTTTTCCTGAATTACTGTAGTTTTCCTAACTGATTTGCTTGCCTCCAGTCCATATTCTGCCCTGCAGTCATAGTGATGTATGTCCAAAATGCAAATATAATTACAGTCTTCAGTTTAAAACTTTATATGGCTCTCTCCTGCCTGCAGAGTACTATGAACCCAAACTACTCACTGCAGCTCACGTCATGACTGACCCTTGTTTATCTCTGTTCCCGCCACCCACGCAGTCATCTCACGCAGAGAACTAGGCTCAGCCCTGCAGGGCCATGCTCCCTCCCTGGCCTTGTGTGTCCGCTCTTTCCTCTGCTTTAGAACATTCTTCTCCTCTGCTGCGCCTCGGAGAATTCGATCCATCTGGGGGAAAGTCCCATCAGACACTGTGCTCCTCCAAGACAAGTGCCAAGTCTGAGTTAAATACCCTTATGTGTGCTCCTTGAGCTACCGGACCACATTCACCTCCTGTAATTGTGAATTGCCTATTTCTGTTATCACTGCCAATTTTTATCCCTCACCTGAAAGAAAACCCCTCGAGAGTAAAGGTCTCAAATAGTGCCTTTGACAGTGCTGCTTCACAACTACTTGTGTAAATGAATGAATGAACAGTGATTAAATAATCAGACATACCATAGAATTGACACAGATGAAGTCTTCTGCTTATGTAATTGTATAAGCCTCTCTCCAATGTATTCTAAGTGGCTCAGCCTGGAATAAAAGTTTAAAAATGGAGTTTTTGGACAGGGAAACTTCAGATCTTACTTGCAACCTTTCTTTCTCCCCAAACTCATTTGATTGGTGTTACACTTAAAATTAGGCAAAGGTTTACATCAGGGAAAAAGAGGGCATGCCCTTATCTTTCCAAATCCATTTTCTTATGGAAACATAGACCTTTTGACCCCAGTTTACATATTCATTTTTAAGCTTAAAATAATAAAATGACACAAGAGATAGGTTGGCAGTTCATGAAGGAAATTACAGAGCTCTGTGATAACTGATTGTATTATAGAAAACATCACAGCTAAGAGGCTCCCATGACAAATTCAGTGCCTCAAGCAAGAGATGCCTGAGGGTGGATGAAAGAAAGAAAGGGAAAGTTGCTCAGTTGTGTCCAACTCTTTGCAACCCCAGGGACTATACCGTCCATGGAATTCTCCAGGCCAGAAGACTGGAGTGGGTACCCTTTCCCTTCTCCAAGAGATCTTTCCAACCCAGGGTTGAACCCAGATCTCCCACATTGCAGGTGGATTCTTTACCAGCTGAGACACAAGGGAAACCCTTAAGGGTGGGTAGGAGGACACAAAACAAAAGAAATAAAGAACACTCTGAAGAGAACTCAGTTCTCATGCCCCTAGCCTTCCTGACCTCTCCTCACCACACACAAACAAACAGCCTGTCTCTCAGCTAGTACTTGTTGGATACCAAGTATGAATTCAGACGTCACTGATTTGTTTCTTGACACCTAAAGAAACAACCATTTGAATGTTATAAACCTATCAAAGAAATTTCCTGTTCCTTATTCCTAATTTCTTATTGAGGAAAATAAAACACCAAAGTCCCCTGGATAGAAAGGAGATCAAAGCAGTCAATCTTAAAAGAAATCAACCCTGAATACTCATTGGAAGCACTGATGCTGAAGCTCCAGTACTTTGGCCACCTGATGCGAAGGGCTGACCCTTTGGAAAAGACCCTGATGCTGGGAAAGATTGAAGGCAGGAGAAAGAGGAAACAGAGGATGAGATGGTTGGGTGATATCATTCACTCAATGGACACAAGTTTGAACAGACTCTGGGAGATAGTGAAAGACAGAGAAGCCTGGCATGCTGCAGTCCATGAGGCTACTAAGAGTAGCCTCTGAACAACAGCAACAAAGCACCAAACATAGGAACAGAAAATTAAACAGAAAGCTAACAAGATACAAAAGTTCCCAGATGGTTTCCTTGAATCTATTTTCTTCTCTTCCAATCTGATCATCACAAAGGTGTCAGAATATTATAAGAATTCAAAACTGAGCAACTCTTCAAATCTCTCATTACCTTTGGGTTAAAGTCCCTAATCCACAATATGCCTCTTATTCTCACCACAGGCTGGTCTATAGACTGCCCTTCACTTCTGTTAAGGCACTGTGTTCTCTGTCCCAAGACATTTGCACATGCTGTTCTTTCTGCCTGAAACATTTTGATACTTAAACCATTGACCTCAGATTGGGACTTGAATGCATGTGACTGGGACTCAAACCGGCCAAAACCCAGTTTGGGACTCGAACCCACATGGCCAGGATTCAAACCTGGCCAAAACCCTGTTTGGGATTTGAACCCACAAGGCTGGGACTCAAACTCAGCCAAAACTCTGTTTGAGACTCTTACCCAGAATCTTTTAATTAGAATCACTCACCTGGTATCTGGACTTACTAAGGTTCAGATTGTGTCTCAGTGCAGGAGGAATTCAGCAAAAGGCAAAGTGATAGGCAAGAAGTAGATTTATTAATATAGGATGCTTATAAGAGATGCAAGTGGGCAGGCGAGGGAGCTCTGCCCTGAGGATTCAGTGGGCTACAATTTATAATGAAAAAAACGGGGGTGGGGTGGGGAGAAGACACTTTTACTAGCTTCTCCTTCATATTAGGCAGGAAACTATCTGACCCTAGGAGGTCAAACTAGGATTATCGTATTAGTAGAAGGGTGGTAACATTTGTTCCATCTAGTGGCCTGGGGCATATCTTGTGGTTTTGTTTATGGCTTTATAATTTAGCGAGCCTGTTTCATTGAATAATGTTCCAATAGCTTTCTTGAGCTATCATTAACTTACCATGGCCACCCAAAGTTTCCTAGGTTTCCTTCTCTGTCTATAGTCTCCTACTGGGACTTCTACAACTACTTGTATAACTATCCTATTCTATCCCTATCAATACTCTTCTACTTGCTTAATTAAATATTACCCACCTATCAATTCAAATATCTCTCTCAAAGAAGTCTTCTCTGAGTTATCAGAGTGGGTTGAGTCACTCTTACTTTTGACATCTCCTTCAAAGTAATGACCTTGACCCTTATTGGAATTGCTTATAACCCTTATCAAATTCCCAATTAGATTATAAACTCCATGAACACAAAGACTATATCTGGTCATTTTCTTTCTTTGAAGCTCTGTTTCTTCTCATAGTTATCTAGCAACTACTGGTGGTTTATAAATGTTTGTTGAATGAATAAATGTGAATTTGGGGGAGAGATTAATATGTAATTCACATATCAAGGAAAGTCTCTCGTACAGCTTTGTTGTCAGTTGTTTGACATGAACCAGCTCTTAATCAGGACCAATTTCTTAGGATGTGTTCCACAGCATCTTGTCTCAGTTCAGTTCAGTCGCTCAGTTGTGTCTGACTTTGCGACCCCATGATCTGCAGCATGCCAGGCCTCCCTGTCCATCACCAGCTCCCGGAGTCCACCCATATCCATGTTCATTGAGTCAGGTGATGCCATCTAACCATCTCATCCTCTGTCATCCCCTTCTCCTCCTGCCTTCAGTCTTTCCCAGCATCAGGGACTTTTCAAATGAGTCAGCTCTTCGCATCAGGTGGACAAAGTATTGGAGTTTCAGCTTCAACATCAATCCTTCCAATGAACACCCAGGATTGATTTCCTTTAGGATGGACTGGTTGGGTCTCCTGGACTGGTTGGGTCCAAGGGACTCTCAAGAGTCTTCTCCAACACTGCAGTTCAAAGGCATCAATGGCTCACTAAAAAAGTTGCTTGAATTTTAACAGCTTTTCCTCCATGTTACCAAATATCCCTCAGCTACTAAAATATATCCATGGACAACTTTGAGATCATATAAAATTGCTAATCTTGGATGCTGAAAATCTTTTATAATCATGGTCTTTTAGCCCATATCAGAGGTGTGCCGTCCTATGTTGTATTGGCATTTTCTACCACAATTAAAAATCTTCCTGTGAATTTCCTGCCCATTTTTTTCTGCAATATATCTAGTTTCCTAAAGCATGGAGCCTCAAATAAAGGCGTCAGTGCTTACTTGGAAACTAACCTCACCAGTGCACTCTAGAGAAGAATCATTTCTGCATGTGGATAGCCCTTAGTCAGCTGTCCCCTGCCTGCTATACATTCTCTTCTAGGAAAAAATCAATTTTCTTAAGAAGTTACAGATTCTGTAACTTATTACAGAATTAATTGATTTATTGATTAACCCCCAATTTCCAGAAAACTACCTATACTGTTTTAAAAAATGAAATAGTTACATAAGATTTATAAAGAAGTGAAGTCACTCAGTCGGTCCGACTCTTTGCAACCCCATGGACTGTAGCCTACCAGGCTCCTCTGTCTATGGGATTTTCCAGGCAAGAGTACTGGAGTGGGTTGCCATTTCCTTCTCCAGGGGATCTTCCCAACACAGGGATCGAACCTGAGTCTCCTGCATTGTTAGCAGACACTTTTACCATCTGAGCCACCAGGAAAGTCAATTTAACTGTTATTTCCAATAGCTTAACTGTCTTCTCTAAGATATTTTCTCAAATTTATCTTCCTACCTCTCCTTTGAATTTTGTGTTTTTGCTCCTTAATTTTTAATTTTCAAGATGAGCTTTTCCCTCCGAATTTTTCTTACTGCTTCCTGTTCCTATAATGCTGTTCAATTTCTCTTCAATTAAAATTTTACAAAAAGTTTTCTTGTGTTCCTTCCACTATCTGTTTCGGAGTTTTTTTGTTTGTGTGTTTTCTTTTGTTTTCTATTGTTCATTTTAATCTCTGCCTTTCATGTTAGACTATTTTCTCTCCAGTTTGGTGATTATTGGCTGCCCAGTTATCTTTAAAGAGGCTAAGATGCTGATTGAATGTTCACTGTAAGAAGATAGGCTTTTCTGCTTCTGGGCTTCACTACCGTGTGATATGTCTGGGTTGTTTCACTGGTGAAGCAGTGCTGAATATGGTTAACATCTGCAGATTCTTCTTTTTTTCTTTTTTTAAGACCAATCAGTTTTCCATAGAAAAATCCCTGTAATATCCTGCCCGAAGGGAATGGGACAAGCTACCAGCTACTCATCCATAACTAAATGAGTCAAGGAAGTCCATGTATATCTATGACCTTTTACTTTGCTCTTGAATATTTCTTGTGATGCCCTTGCCTTCATCTATATGTAGTGGCCCTCATTTTCAACCTTTCTAGAAAATAAAATCTAATCTGCTGTGGAGGGGTGGAGGGGTGAGTGTGGGTGGGGGGCAGATTTCCTGACTGTGAGGAGCATGAGAATGGATCTAGGGTTTAAATTACTGTTGATACAGATTTTTAAATCACCTTCACTTATAAGCCCCAGCTGTGCCCTACCCCACTTCAAGGTAGCTGGTATTTCCTATTCCTGAGCTTTGTTGGGCTTCTGTATTGTAACTAGTTTGCTTCAGAGATTCCCACCCTTCTGAATGAAGCTTCTGGTCTTTTAGATCAGTCATAACTTATTTAATTGACTTTAAGCTTCAACAAGGCTTCCCTGGTAGCTCATCTGGTAAAGAATCTGCCTGCAATGCAGGAGACCCTCCCCTGGAGAAGGAATACACTACCCACTCCAGTATTCATGGGCTTCCCTAGTGGTTCGGATAGTAAAAAATCCACCTGCAATGCAGGAGACCTGGGTTGGATCCCTGGGTTGGGAAGATCCTTTGGAGGAGGGTATGGCAACCCACTCCAGTATTCTTGCCTGGAGAATCCCCATGGACAGAGGAGCCTGGTGGGCTGCCGTCCATGGGGTCGCAAAGATTCGGACACGACTGAGTGACTTCACATTCACATTCACATAATGAAAAGGACATCTTTTGGGGGTGTTAGTTCTAAAAGGTCTTGTAGGTCTTCATAGAACCGTTCAACTTCAGCTTCTTCAGCATTACTGGTCCAGGCATAGACTTGAATTACCATGATACTGAATGGTTTGCCTTGGAGATGAACAGAGATCATTCTGTCATTTTTGAGATTGCATCCAAGTACTGCATTTCAGACTCTTTTGTTGACTATGATGGCTACTCTGTTTCTTCTGGGAGGAGTGAAATAGTGATGCACTGGGACATTAAACATGGCCAATCATGGTGGGCTATAGTCCATGGAGTCACAAAGAGTCTGACATGACTGAGCAACTAAGCACACACACACAAGCTTCTAAAACATATTTATCACCTTTCTCCTATGTATATTTTCCTTGTTGGTTTATAACATTTTTGAAATCCCTTTATGGTCATTTTAGTATGATTTTAAGAGAAAATACTGGAGTTTGTGGTCAATTCACCATATTTAATCAGAACTTTGTCATTCTTTTTTATTGAGATATTGACATTTCTATTATATTAGTTTCAGGTGTATGACATGATGATTTGATCTTTGTATGTATTGCAAATGATCATCACAATTAATTAATGTCCACCACAACACATAGTTATAATTTTTCCTTATGATGAGAACTTGTAAGATTTATTCACTTAACAACTATCACATATACATCACAGTATTATTAACTATAGTCACAGGTAAAAAGATGAAAAAGCAAACCATAAAACATTTGCAAATGATATATCTGATGCAGCAATCATATCCAGAATGTATAAAAAACTCTCAAACTCAGCAATAGAAAGCAAACAGTCCAATTAGAACGTATACTAAATACATTAAGAGACATTTCACCAAAGAAGATATACATCAAGAGGTGGTGAGTAAGCACACAAAAATGTTCATATCTCTGACCATCATTATTCAGTTCAGTTCAGTCACTCAGTTGTGTCTGACCCTTTGCGACCCCATGAATCGCAGCACGCCAGGCCTCCCTGTCCATCACCAACTCCCGGAGTTCACTCAGACTCATGTCCATCGAGTCAGTGATGCCATCCAGCCATCTCATCCTCTGTCGTCCCCTTCTTCTCCGGCCCCCAATCCCTCCCAGCATGAGTCTTTTCCAGTGAGTCAACTCTTTGCATCATCATGGTAATGCAAAAGAATACAATCAGATACCATCACACATTTATGAAAAAGGTGACAATAGCAAGTGCTGGTGGAGATGCAGAGAAACCTACTCTCTCATACATTGCTAGTAGAAATACCAAATGTTACAATCACTCTGGAAACTGGTTTTGCAGTTTCCATTTAAAAACTAAACATACGCTAATGATTTGGCTCAGCAATCGTACTGCTGAGAATTTTACCCGAGAAATGAAAACTTATGTTCTCATAAAAACCTGTACACAGTTGTTGATAGCAATTTTATTTGCAATAGTCAAAACTGGAAATAACCAAAATGTCCTGCAATTGGTGACTGGCTAAACAAACTGCAGTATATTCATACTGTGGAATAGTACTCAGCAGTGAAAGAAACAATCTCTTGATACATACAACAACTTGGATTGATCTCAAAGACATTATACCTAATGGTAAAAGTCAGTCTCAAAAAGGCACGTACTATATGATTCCAGCTGTATAACTCTTGAGTTCAGTTTAGTTCAGTTCAGTTGCTCAGTTATGTCTGACTCTTCGTGAACCCATGAGCTACAGCATACCAGACCTCCCTGTCCAACACCAACTCCCAGAGCCTACTCAAACTCATGTCCATAGCGTCAGCGATGCCATCCAACCATCTCATCCTCTGTCGTCCTGTTCTTCTCCTGCCCTCAATCTCTGGGACTACCAAACCACCTGACCTGCCTCTTGAGGTAGGTCAATCTCCTTGCCCTTTGAAACTCTGCATTCAAATATGTATATCTGTCCTTTTCTCCTTTGCTTTCCACTTCTTTTCACAGCTATTGTAAGGCCTCCTCAGACAGCCATTTGGCTTTTTTGCATTTCTTTTTCCTGGGGATGGTCTTGATCCCTGTTTCCTATACAGTGTCACAAACCTCTGTCCACAGTTCATCAGGCACTCTGTCTATCAGATCTATTTCTCACTTCCACTGTATAATCATAAGGGATTTGATTTAGGTGATACCTAAATGGTCTAGTGGTTTTCCCCACTTTCTTCAATTTAAGTCTAAATTTGGTAATAAGGAGCTCATGATCTGAGCCACAGTTCGCTCCCAGTCTTGTTTTGCTGACTGTATAGAACCTCTCCATCTTCAGCTGCAAAGAATATAATCAATCTGATTTCGGTGTTGGCCAGCTGGTGATGTCCATGTGTAGAGTCTTCTCTTGTGTTGTTGGAAGAGGGTGTTTACTGTGACCAGTGCGTTTTCTTGGCAAAACCCTATAAGCTTTTGCCCTGATTCATTCTGTATTCCAAGGCCAAATTTGCCTCTTGGTCCAGGTGTTTTCTGACTTCCTACTTTTGCATTCTAGTCCCCTATAACTCTCTTAAAATCATATAATAAAAAGGGTGATAGTTAAGTCAGTGGTTTCTAGGGTTAGGGATTAAATTTCAGTTAAGTTTAGTAGCTCAGTCATGTCCAACTCATTGTGAGCCCATGGACTGCAGCATCCCAGGCCTCCCTGTCCATTACCAACTCGTGGAGCTTACTCAAACTCATGTTCTTTGAGTCGGTGATGCCATCCAACCATCTCATCCTATGTCATCACCTTCTCCTCCTGCCTTCAGTCTTTCCAAGCATCAGGGTCTTTTCAAATGAGTCAGTTCTTTGCAGCAGGTAGCCAAAGTATTGAGTGTCAACTTCAGCATCAGTCCTTCCAAAGATTATTCAGGACTGATTTCCTTTAGGATTGACTGGTTGGATCTCCTTGCAGTCCAAGGGACTCTCAAGAGTCTTCTCCAACACCACAGTTCAAAAGCATCAATACTTCCGCGCTCAGCTTTCTTCACAGTCCAACTCTCACATCCAAACATGACCATTGGAAAAACCATAGCCTTGGCTAGACAGACCTTTGTTGGCAAAGTAATGTCTCTGCTTTTGAATATGCTACCTAGGTTGGTCATAACGTTCCTTCCAAGGAGTAAACGTCTTTTAATTTCATGGCTGCAATCACCGTCTGCAGTGATTTTTGTAGCCCAAAACAAAAGTCTGTCACTGTTTCCATTGTTTCTCCATCTGTTTGCCATGAAGTGATGGAACCGGATGCCATGATCTTTGTTTTTTGAATGTTGAGTTTTAAACCAGCTATTTCACTCTTTTTTTTTTTTCCACTTTTATCAAGAGGCTTTTTAGTTCTTCTCCACTTTCTGCCATATAGGTGGTGTCATCTGCATATCTGAGGTTATTGATATTTCTCCCGGCAATCTTAATTCCAGCTTGTGCTTCACTTAGTCCAGCATTTCTCATGATGTACTCTGCATGCAAGTTAAAAAAAGCAGGGTGACAATATACAGCTTGACGTACTCCTTTCCCAGTTTGGAACCAGTCTGTTTTTCCATGTCTGGGTCTGTTTCTTCTTGACCTGCATACAGATTTCTCAGGAGTCAGGTCAGGTGGTTGGTATTCCCATCTCTTGAAGAATTTTCCACAGTGTCTTGTGACCACACAGTCAGAGGCTTTGGCATAGTCAAAAAAGCAGTAGATATTTTTCTGGAATTTTCATGGCTTTTCAATGATCCAACAGATGTTGACAATTTGATCTCTGGTTCCTCTGCCTTTTCTAAATCCAGCTTGAACTTTGGAATTTCATAGTTCATGTACTGTTGAAGCCTGGCTTGGAGAATTTTGAGCATTATTTTGCTAGTGTGTGAGATTAGTGCTATTGTGCAGTAGTTTGAATATTCTTTGGCATTGTCTTTCTTTGGGACTTAAAAGAAAACTGACCTTTTCCAGTCCTGTGGCCACTGCTGAGTTTTCCAGTTTTTCTGGCATACTGAGTGCAGCACTTTCACAGCATCATCTTTTCAGATTTGAAATAGCTCAACTGGAATTCCATCACCTCCACTAGCTTTATTCATAGTGATGCTTCCTAAAGGCCACTGACTTTGTATTCCAGGATGTCAGGCTCTAGGTAACTGATCACACCATTGTGGTTATCTGGGTCATTACGGTCTTTTTTGTATAGTTCTTCTGTGTATTCTTGTCACTTCTTCTTAATATATTCTCCTTCTGTTCAGTTCAGTTCAGTTCACGACTGAACTCAGTCGTGTCCGACTCTTTGCAACCCCATGAATCGCAGCACGCCAGGCCTCCCTGTCCATCACCAACTCCCAGAGTGCACTCAGATTCACTTCCATTGAGTCCGTGATGCCACCCAGCCATCTCATCCTTGGTCAGGTCCATACAATTTCTGTCCTTTATTGTGCCTATCTTTGCAATAAATGTTCCCTTGTTATCTCTAATTTTCTTGAAGAGATCTTTGTGTGCATACAAAGTCACTCAGTCATGTCCAGCTCTTTGCGACCCCATGGACCATAGCCTGCCAGGCTCCTCTGTCCATGGTATTCTCCAGGCAAGAATACCGGAGTGGGTTGCCATACCCTCCTCCAGGGAACAGATCTCTAGTCCTTCCCATTCTGTGTTTTCTTCTATTTCTTTACATTGATCAAGGAGGAAGGCTTTCTCATCTCTCTTTGCTATTCTTTGGAATAAAGAATAGAACTCTGCATTCAAATGGGTATATTCTTCCTTTTCTCCTTTGCCTTTAGCATCCCTTCTTTTCTCAGCTATTTGTAAGTCCTCCTCAGACAACCACTTTGCCTTTTGGCACATATCTTTTTCTTGGGGATGGTCTTGATCACTGCCTCCTGTACAGTGTCATGACCCTCCCTCCATAGCTCTTCAGGCACTCTGTCTATCAGATCTAATCCCTTGAATCTATTTGTCACTTCCACTGTATAATCATAAAGGATTTGCTATAGGTCATACCTGAAAGGTCTAGTGGTTTTCCCTACTTACTTCCATTTAAATCTGAATTTGGCAATAAGGACTTCATGATCTGAGCCACAGTCAGCTCCTGGTCTTGTTTTTGCTGACTGTATAGAGCTTCTCCTTCTTTGGCTGCAAAAAATATAATCAATCTGATTTCAGTTTTGACTATCTGGGACGAAAGTTAGGAAGACGGTAAGTATGACTCTAAAGAAGAAATATAAGTGAGATATTCATGGGATAAAATGGGTTTTACTTTTATTTCAGTGGTGGTTAAATGAATCCAATATACAATTACAGCACACAAACAAAACACTATAGACATGTTGTATCAGTGTCAATGTTTTTGATATTGTACTTTGATTATGTAAGATATAACCACAAAGAACTGGGTAAAAGATACCTCAGTCCTCTCTGTACTATCTTTGTAGCTTTGTGTGAATTGATAATTATTTCAAAATAAAATGTTAAAAAGCACTGTATAAAAGCTGAGAGGAGGGGTGAGGATGAACTTTGTGGTTCAGTTGCAAAGTCATGTCTGACACTTTGCAACCATACTACAGCAAGCCAGGCTCTCTGTGCTCCACTATTCTCCCAGAATTTGCTCAAATTCTTGTCCTTTGAGTTGGTGATATTATCTAACCATCTCATTCTCTGCTGCCTCCTTCACATGGTGAAATAAACTTGTCATAAATTAATCATTACTGATGCAGAGTGATGGGTATGAGGACATTTATTGTAATTATTCTGATTTCTATATACTGAGTAGAAAACAAAACCAGGGACCGTGTCGGATTTATTTCTGTCCAGTATATAAACAGTAGATCCCCAGTGCTCAGCTAATCACTGATGCTTAAAACTATTTGCTAAATAACAAATGTCAGGGAAGTCAACCTCTTAGTCTTGGTTTCCTTCTTTACAACATGAACAGCATAGTATTTACCTCTCAGTGCCATTGTGTGAGTAAAAGGCCAATAAATATGAGTATTTCACAAGTAAAAGTAGTGAATAAAGCATCAGTGAGTTGTGGGGCCACTTCAAGTTACATAATCTGCATGTATTCCAAGTTGAGGAAGGAGGTAAGAGAGAAGAAAAGATAGAAAAATGTTTGAAAATATAATAGCATTTATATTATATGAAAAACATTATGAAGTGAAGTGAAAGTCTCAGTCATGTCCGACTCTGCTGTATAATCCATGGCATTCTCCAGGCCAGAAAACTAGTCCTTTCCCTCCTCCAGGGGATTTTCCCAACCCAGGGATCAAACCCATGTCTCCCACATTGCAGATGGATTCTTTACCAGCTGAGTCACAAGGGAAGCCCAAGAATACTGGAGTGGGTAGCCTGTCCCTTCTCCAGTGGATCTTCCTGACCCAGGAATCAAACCGGGGTTGCCTGCATTGCAGCAGAAAACATCATATTTGTATGAAAAACATTGTCAAAAATGTTTGAAAATATAATTTTATAAATTTGTTGAAAACTATCAATCTACATTTCAAAGAAGCTCAATAAACCTGAAGACAAGAAACATGAAGCAAACTACACCAAGTTGTGTATAAATCAATATCTCAAAATCATTGTGAAAGATCAAATATTAAAAGCAGCCAGAAAAAAGTGGCACATTGCATATAGGGGAACAAAAATAAGACTATTGACATTATCAGAAACAATGCAAGCAATAAGGCAAGACAAAATGATATGCTTATAACTTAAAGTTTATAAAATATACTTTAACAAATATAATCTAGCAATAATTGAAGAAAAATACAACATGAGCAAGTAGGTTTTCTGTCACTAATGCAGTGCTGACATATGTGGAGGCATTGTACAGTAGTCAATGTAATACACCTACTAACAAGTTTTAAAGCAAAAAATTATATAATTATCAGCATGCTGCTGCTGCTGCTGCTAAGTCACATCAGTCATGTCCAACTATGTGCAACCCCATAGACTGCAGCCCACCAGGCTCCCCTGTCCCTGGGATTCTCCAGGCAAGAACACTGGAGTGGGTTGCCATTTCCTTCTCCAATGCATGAAAGTGAAAAGTGAAAGTGAAGTCACTCAGTCATGTCCGACTCTTCATGACCCCATGGACTGTAGCCCACCAGGCTCCTCTGCCCATGGGATTTTCCAGGCAAGAATACTAGAGTATTGCCATTGCCTTCTCCAAAATTATCAGCATAGATACAGAAAAAGCATTTGACAAAATTCAACATCAATTCCTGATAGAAAACTCTTAGTAGGCAAGCAATTGGATAGAAGATTGTCCATATGACAAAGAGTATCTATGAGAAACTCACAACCTATACTTAATAATGAAATGCTGAGTATTTTCTCCCTAGTTTGGGAAGAACCAAATATATTCCCCACCTCCACTTTTTTCCTACATTGCACTGGAAGACCTAGCCAGAAGAATAATCACATCCCCCCCCCCAAAAAAAACCATATAAATTGGAACAGAAGAATAAAATGGACCTTACCTGCTTAAGGCATGTTTATGAAGAAAATGCTATGTAGTCCATAAAAAAAAAAGAAGAAAAATCTATAAGTGAATTTAGCAAGATTGCATATTCAAAGGAATTATACAAAATCAATTTTGTTTCTATTTGTTAGCAAGGCATAACTAAAAGATGACATTTAGTTCATTGCGGCACTGTTTATAATAGCCAGGACATGGAAGCAACCTAGATGTCCATCAGCAGATGAATGGATAAGAAAGCTGTGGTACATATACACAATGGAGTATTACTCAGCCATTAAAAAGAATACATTTGAATCAGTTCTAATGAGGTGGATGATGCTGGAGCCGATTATACATAGTGAAGTAAGCCAGAAAGAAAAACACCAATACAGTATACTTACACATATATATGGAATTTAGAATGATGGTAATGATAAACCTGTACGCAAGTCAGCAAAAGAGACACAGATGTATAGAACGGCCTTTTGGACT
>SJXQ01012367.1:478712-522321 GCA_006408695.1 Aepyceros melampus
CAGCCATTAAAAAGAATACATTTGAATCAGTTCTAATGAAGTGGATGACGCTGGAGCCGATTATACAGAGTGAAGTAAGCCAGAAAGAAAAACACCAATACAGTATACTTACACATATATATGGAATTTAGAAAGATGGTAATGATAAACCTGTATGCGAGACAGCAAAAGAGACACAGATGTATAGAACAGCTTTTTGGACTCTGTGGGAGAGGGAGAGGGTGGAATGATTTGGGAGAGTGGCAATGTAACATGTATGATATCATAAGTGAAACGAATCGCCGGTCTAGGTTTGATGCAGGATGCAGGATGCTTGGGACTGATGCACGGGGATAATCCAGAGAGATGGTGTGGGGCGGGAGGGGGGAGGTGGAGGTCGGGATTGGGAGTTCATGTACACTCGTGGCTGATTCATGTCGATGGATAGCAAAACAAATACAGTATTGTAAAGCAAAACAAACTAAAAAATAAAAATTAATTAAAAAAAAGAATAGTGTCTTTAGAAAAGCAAAAGTTTTAATTTAATGAAGTCTAATCTTTTTCTTCCATGGTCTGTGCATTTTGTGACATATCTAACTTTTGTTGTTGTTGTTTAACCTAAGGGCACAAAGATTTTCTCCTCCTTTTTTCCCATAATTTTTATATTTTATTTTTGTTCAGGCCTACAGTCCTTTCAGAATAATTCGTATATATAAGATAAGGGCCAAAGTTCTTATTTGCATGTTCTTAGTTACTTAGTCATGTCCAACTCTTTGCAACCCTTGGGTTGTAGCCTACAGGCTCCTCTGTTCATGGGATTTTCCAGGCCAGAATACTGGAGTGGGTTACCATTTCCTCCTCCAGGGAAACTTCCTGACCCAGGGATCAAACCTGCTTCTCCTATATCTCCTGCATTGGCAGGTGGATTCTTCACCCACTGAGCAATACCAGAAGCCAATTACTCCAGCACTATTTGTTGAAAAGACCATCCTTTGCCCATTGAATTATTCTAGCTCCTTTGATGAAATTCTTGCTCTCTTGTCTATTCCACTGATCTATACATTAATCCTAATGCTAGTACTACACCGTTTTGATTAGTAAAGTTTCATGGTAAACCATGAAATAGAGTGATACAGGATTTTAATTTTTTTCTTTTCATCAAAGATCATCTTTTCATCATGAATCACTATGTATGTAGAATTCTCATGTGGATTTAAGGATTACTTTGTCAAATTCTTAAAAAAAAAAAAAAACCAATGGGTTTTTGACAAGAGTAGCATTGACACCATAGGCCATAATGGGAAAAATTTGAAATCTTAATAGTAAAAGCTCTTCTAAAGAGCTCAATATATGTCATGTATTTGGATCTTCTTTAATTAACTCAGCAATGTTTCATAGTTTTTAGTTTATAAAATTTGAACACAGTTTGTTAAATATGTCCATGAGTATTTCATATTTTTATGCTATTTAGCAGGTATTGATTTTTATTTTTATCTTTTATTTATTTTTATTTTTTTTCTTTAATTAATTTTATTTTTTAGTTTGTTTTGCTTTACAATACTGTATTCGTCTTGCTACACATTGACATGAATCAGCCACGAGTGTACATGAACTCCCAATCCTGACCCCCACCTCTCCCCTCCCGCCCCACACCCTCTCTCTGGATTATCCCCGTGCATCAGTCCCAAGCATCNGAATGATTTGCATTGTTGTATGCCAGAACCAACATAACATTTTAAAGCAATTATCCTCCAATTAAAAAAAAGAAAGGCTGGCAATCTTGCCTTAGCTTTGAGATCTTTCTGTTATTAGAATCTAAAAATTACTTGTTTGCTTTTAATCATATTGCCTCAATTGTTGTGAATGCTTTCCATCTTTCCTTATAATATGGAGTCCAGAGAGATGCTTTGTACAACTTTTTCTACTCTCAAGATGTGGCAGCTAGATGGCTTTTGGTAGCCACTCCAGCAAGAAGTACAGTAGCTTCAGGCTACTACAGAAGTCCCCTAGGATTTTCTCCTCTTGTTTTGGGTTGAGATTTTATGTAAAGCCTCATCTTTTATGGGCACTATTGGTAAGCAACTGGTTCACAACTGTAATTATGCCACATTTTCTGTTGCCCTGGTAATACAAGCTTTCACTGAGTACTTTGTAGAAAAAAAATATTTTTTCAAAATAAACACTTAAATTACATACAAAAACACCCAAGTAACATGCAATTTTACCAAAAGTTTATAAACATTTACTGCCTTTTTAAGATTGTTAACTCATCATCACCAGGGACATTGAATTTGAGACTGTATGACCACTTGTAAGGGAGATTCCTACTTTTTTTGTTGTTGTTGTTGAGATATATTTTATTTTTTTATTGTTGAGATGTATTAATTTTTAATTGAAGGATAATTGCTTTACAATATTGTATTGGTTTCTGCCATACATCAACACAAATCAGACATAGGTATACATACGTCCCCGCCCTCTTAAACCTCCTTCCCACCTCCCATCCCATCCCACTCCTTATTGAGTTGGAGGCTGCTGCTAAGTCACCTCAGTCGTATCCTACTCTATGCGACCCCATAGACGACAGCCCAGCAGGCTCCCCCATCTCTGGGTTTCTCCAGGCAAGAACACTGGAGTGGGTTGCCATTTCCTTCTCCAATGCATGAAAGTGAAAAGTGAAAGTGAAGTCACTCAGTCATGTCCAACTCTTAGCAACCCCATGGACTGCAGCCCACCAGGCTCCTTCATCCATGGGACCTTCCAGGCAAAAGTACTGGAGTGGGTTGCCATTGCCTTCTCCAGAATTGGAGGCTAGTCTAGATAACTTCTAAGGTTCTTCCAACTCTAAAATTTCATGTTCAAAAAACTAACCCTCAGATGGTATACCCCATGTTATATGACCCAGTGCTAAGTCCTAGGCTCTGGGGGCCCTCTGAATATGTTGTGAATGTCTGGCATTTTTGTTATCCCTGTTATACACACTGTACACTGGGATAGCTGTAAGATAATTTCAGCACTGTGTGATGGAATACATTGCCCATAGGTAGGCAGTATCTTCATATTCCTCACTATATTGGGTACAGTCATGTACATGTTAACAGAATGAATGCTTGTTGCATTTGAACTTTGAGATCCAAAGCTGTCACAGAATACCTGCTTTCTATCATCCCTGAAATTCATGGTGTTCTGGTGATAACATCTGGCCAGGTTGTATCCATAGGTCTGGCAATTTACTTGACTGTTCACCCTCTATCATGGCATTTTTTAGGGTGGCATGAACTCGAGTCATCCAGAGGAGGAAGTCATTGAGGGAATCACACCACATGTTTCCATCCAAATTCTCTTCATATTCCTAAACCTACTCACAGGTAAATAAGTTTTCAGTGTACACTGGAGGTAGCATTCAATAAGGAAAATAAAGTGAAAAGAAAATATGTTGGAAGTAAGGAGAAATTGCCCAGTTACTTCACACTGGAGATAACTGGAAGTTTTTATGAGACTGTTTGTATAAAAGACTCTAATAATGTTAGTGCTCACAAAGGGAATTACTTCTTCACTACCTATGTCCTTAGGCAAGGAGACCTGGGAAATTTTGAATTCACAGTGCCCTAGGGAAAATGTTGCCTCAAATATTTATTGATTTTTTATTTAGTTGCTAGGATATTGAGTTCTTCCTAGGTATGATCTAAGGTTATACCACTTACCAGAAAACAATGATAACAGAAGTTCTTTCAGATGGTATATGGATTAGTGGGCTTGTAGATAGAAAGAGGGAGAAGGCAATGGCAACCCACTCCAGTGTTCTTGCCTGGAGAATCCCAGGGATGGGGGAGCCTGGTGGGCTGCCCTCTATGGGGTTGCACAGAGTCAGACACGACTGAAGCGACTCAGCAGCAGCAGCAGATAGAAAGAGAATGGAACAGATACATGGAGAATAGGTGGCACTAGAAAGAATGGCTCAGTAGGTAGATGATGGAAATTGGTGTTGACATGTTAGATAGGTCATCCTTTCACTGCCTGAATTCAGAATCCATTGTGAAATAAGACAAAACAATGAGCTTTCATCACTCATATGGGATAGGCTGGAAGATGAAGCTCATAATGTTAGTCAAGAGGGTTTCCTGATACCGAATTCCAGAATTAATAGAGATAACCACCCAGGCACAGGCAATCATTTATGAGACCAGGCCTCTCCCCATGGGATATGTTAAGAGTCCTTTTCTTATAAGAGCAAAGGAAGAACAAAAGAGGTTGCAGCTTATTACCAAGAAGGAAGGAGGGCACTATTCAAATCCACTTTTTGCTCCCAAACTCCCTAGCCATGTCACTCCACGTCTCATAGGAAGGTGCAGTAAAGAGTGGAGAGAAGCCAAATGCATGACAGTGATAGCCAACCCTCCACACGACAGGGAAACATCAAGAATGGAGAAGAAGCATTTCATACCCACCTTCACTACAACGTGGCCTTTTAGCGAGAATATTAATGGTTAGAAAACTGACCCAAAGTATTAGCCATTTTTACTTTCCACGTGAGAAATACTCTTAGCATGATCCACAGCATGCTATTATTTCAACCTACAATAAGTTATCTGAATCTAGTTAGTTCAGTAATTCAGAGCCATATGCTATAGTGATGAAAAAAGAAAGTCCTGGTCACATTTAAATATTGTCTATATTATAAAAACTATATTAACCTAGGGTAACTTTAGTACACATGTGATGACTTATTTTGACTATTCTAATAAGAGATCCAATGCCCAGAGTGGAAATAATACATCAATATGCATAGAAAGTGGCTGCCAGTNTACTTTTTTTGTTGTTGTTGTTGAGATATATTTTATTTTTTTATTGTTGAGATGTATTAATTTTTAATTGAAGGATAATTGCTTTACAATATTGTATTGGTTTCTGCCATACATCAACACAAATCAGACATAGGTATACATACGTCCCCGCCCTCTTAAACCTCCTTCCCACCTCCCATCCCATCCCACTCCTTATTGAGTTGGAGGCTGCTGCTAAGTCACCTCAGTCGTATCCTACTCTATGCGACCCCATAGACGACAGCCCAGCAGGCTCCCCCATCTCTGGGTTTCTCCAGGCAAGAACACTGGAGTGGGTTGCCATTTCCTTCTCCAATGCATGAAAGTGAAAAGTGAAAGTGAAGTCACTCAGTCATGTCCAACTCTTAGCAACCCCATGGACTGCAGCCCACCAGGCTCCTTCATCCATGGGACCTTCCAGGCAAAAGTACTGGAGTGGGTTGCCATTGCCTTCTCCAGAATTGGAGGCTAGTCTAGATAACTTCTAAGGTTCTTCCAACTCTAAAATTTCATGTTCAAAAAACTAACCCTCAGATGGTATACCCCATGTTATATGACCCAGTGCTAAGTCCTAGGCTCTGGGGGCCCCTGAATATGTTGTGAATGTCTGGCATTTTTGTTATCCCTGTTATACACACTGTACACTGGGATAGCTGTAAGATAATTTCAGCACTGTGTGATGGAATACATTGCCCATAGGTAGGCAGTATCTTCATATTCCTCACTATATTGGGTACAGTCATGTACATGTTAACAGAATGAATGCTTGTTGCATTTGAACTTTGAGATCCAAAGCTGTCACAGAATACCTGCTTTCTATCATCCCTGAAATTCATGGTGTTCTGGTGATAACATCTGGCCAGGTTGTATCCATAGGTCTGGCAATTTACTTGACTGTTCACCCTCTATCATGGCATTTTTTAGGGTGGCATGAACTCGAGTCATCCAGAGGAGGAAGTCATTGAGGGAATCACACCACATGTTTCCATCCAAATTCTCTTCATATTCCTAAACCTACTCACAGGTAAATAAGTTTTCAGTGTACACTGGAGGTAGCATTCAATAAGGAAAATAAAGTGAAAAGAAAATATGTTGGAAGTAAGGAGAAATTGCCCAGTTACTTCACACTGGAGATAACTGGAAGTTTTTATGAGACTGTTTGTATAAAAGACTCTAATAATGTTAGTGCTCACAAAGGGAATTACTTCTTCACTACCTATGTCCTTAGGCAAGGAGACCTGGGAAATTTTGAATTCACAGTGCCCTAGGGAAAATGTTGCCTCAAATATTTATTGATTTTTTATTTAGTTGCTAGGATATTGAGTTCTTCCTAGGTATGATCTAAGGTTATACCACTTACCAGAAAACAATGATAACAGAAGTTCTTTCAGATGGTATATGGATTAGTGGGCTTGTAGATAGAAAGAGGGAGAAGGCAATGGCAACCCACTCCAGTGTTCTTGCCTGGAGAATCCCAGGGATGGGGGAGCCTGGTGGGCTGCCCTCTATGGGGTTGCACAGAGTCAGACACGACTGAAGCGACTCAGCAGCAGCAGCAGATAGAAAGAGAATGGAACAGATACATGGAGAATAGGTGGCACTAGAAAGAAGGCTCAGTAGGTAGATGATGGAAATTGGTGTTGACATGTTAGATAGGTCATCCTTTCACTGCCTGAATTCAGAATCCATTGTGAAATAAGACAAAACAATGAGCTTTCATCACTCATATGGGATAGGCTGGAAGATGAAGCTCATAATGTTAGTCAAGAGGGTTTCCTGATACCGAATTCCAGAATTAATAGAGATAACCACCCAGGCACAGGCAATCATTTATGAGACCAGGCCTCTCCCCATGGGATATGTTAAGAGTCCTTTTCTTATAAGAGCAAAGGAAGAACAAAAGAGGTTGCAGCTTATTACCAAGAAGGAAGGAGGGCACTATTCAAATCCACTTTTTGCTCCCAAACTCCCTAGCCATGTCACTCCACGTCTCATAGGAAGGTGCAGTAAAGAGTGGAGAGAAGCCAAATGCATGACAGTGATAGCCAACCCTCCACACGACAGGGAAACATCAAGAATGGAGAAGAAGCATTTCATACCCACCTTCACTACAACGTGGCCTTTTAGCGAGAATATTAATGGTTAGAAAACTGACCCAAAGTATTAGCCATTTTTACTTTCCACGTGAGAAATACTCTTAGCATGATCCACAGCATGCTATTATTTCAACCTACAATAAGTTATCTGAATCTAGTTAGTTCAGTAATTCAGAGCCATATGCTATAGTGATGAAAAAAGAAAGTCCTGGTCACATTTAAATATTGTCTATATTATAAAAACTATATTAACCTAGGGTAACTTTAGTACACATGTGATGACTTATTTTGACTATTCTAATAAGAGATCCAATGCCCAGAGTGGAAATAATACATCAATATGCATAGAAAGTGGCTGCCAGTGATAATGGATTCCAAATATCTAAGAAACTGTTATAATTAATACCTGAATTCCCCTAAGACTGATCTTTTACTGACAAGCACATGGCTAGGACAAGTTGTCCCTTGGATTTTATAACAACAGTCATCTATCATAGAGGTTGAAAGGTAATTAATATTTTTCCTTATTCTAGAGACAGTCACACCTAGAAGATGAAACTCAATAACTCTGTCTATCAATCATTATTTACAGATGGGCAAATTCAGTATTGGGTTTAGGATTATGAAAGAGGAAGTTTGAAAGAATTGCAAACAACACAACAAAGACTGAATAATATAACATGAATTATTAGCCCATCTCCTTCAGCATTTTTTAGGATTAGCTCTCAGCTTAGTTCAGTCGCTCAGTCATATCTGACTCTTTGTGACCCCATGGACTGCAGCACACCAGGCCTCCCTGTCCATCACCAACTCCCGGAGTTTACTCAAACTCATGTCCATTGAGTCGGTGATACATCCAACCATCTCATCCTCTGTCGTCCCCTTCTCCTGCCTTCAATCTTTCCCAGCATGAGCTCTAGCTGGAAGCTATTACTTTGAACACAGTTATTTTCGAATTTTAAATTAAAAACATATTTCCTTAATCATTACACACAATTATCATTTGCATTATTTCTCTGCAGGTTTAAAAAACTACATGTAATGTAAACATAATTTGGTTACAGACAAAACTGATATTGATATCGGGCAGAGACTAGTTGACAGGAAAACACACAGGTTACGATGCACTGTGCCCTGCCTTTTGATCCTCTCCACAATGACTAGGCCTCTTCCCTTGTAGTTTAGGTCAAACAGCCAAATGGAACAAATGGAAAATATGACTAGGAGCTTTATTTTAATTACTACAGAAGCTACAATCAAGACAAACCATTGATGAGGAGAGTAATTAACATCGCTATGAGTTGAACTGGTGTTCCCCTCTGTCCATTTCTCTAACACCCATGAGGAAAACCAACAGCATAAAAACAATGTGGCCCCCAAAAATGTTAATGTTGGTAATTAACAGCTGATTTTAACATTTTAAAAGAGTAATTACCTTCTAAAGTTTCTAGAACAGTCAGATCAAAACTGAATGTACAGGACATTTACATGAAAGTAGCTGTTGCTGTCTTTGCCTGCAGTTAGATACATAGTTTTCTGGATGCTGTGATTTGTTGAACCAATAAATATATTTCCTCTGCTGATGACTGAAATTCTGCTCTCTCTTTGGTTGTTTTTTTTTTAATTTTTTTAAAATTTATTTTAATTGGAGGTTAATTAATTTACAATATTGTATTTGTTTTGCCATACATCAACATGAATCTGCCACAGGTATACACGTGTTCCCCATCCTGAATCCTCCTCCCTCCTCCCTCCCCATACCATCCCTCTGGGTCGTCCCAGTGCACCAGCCCCAAGCATCCAGTATCATGCATCGAACCTCTTTGGCTTTTTACTTCCCATTAGTCTATAAAGGCAACCAATATTTATTGAATACTGACTGTTCCAGACAGCATACAGGTTGCTGGGGTTACAAAGATAAATAAGAGCCATTCTCCACCCTCAGGTAGTAAAAACACTCCACAGAGGAGTATCATTAAATTCCTAACACCTAAGTGAGAATTAGTTTTATCGATCCCCTCCTGCAAGAGATCCTGTGGGATAAAAAGGGAAAAGGAGAGTTTTAAAGGGAGTTTGGAATGCACTTCTACTAGCATTAATTCATGCCTTTCCTCTGAGTCAATAATCCCTTTCAATTTCATCGGGAATAAATTCTAAACACATGAAATAAAACAGTAATTATACAAAATATCTACTTGCTCCAATAATATAAAATACTATTTTTTCAACTACAGGATGGAAACAGGTTCTGTATGCACACTTCATTTATTAGTTAAAAAAAAAAAAAGGTGAAGAAAACCCATGTTTTATAGGCAGAAAGGCCTAGGGTTCAAACTTAACTCTGCCCTTTACCACTGGTGTGATCTCAACCGCTTAATGGCCCTGAACATCTGTTTCTTCTCTTTTTAAAATATTATTTAATTTAAATAATTATTTATGTTTTGGCCATACTGCACAGTATGTGGGATCTTAATTCTCTGACCAGGGATCAAATTCATACCCTCTGCATTGGAAGCATGGAGTCTTAACCACAGGACCGCTAGGGAAATCCCCTGAACATCTATTTCCTCATCTATAAAAGGGAAAAATAACAAGTAATGTATGCAAAAGGATTCCCCGGTGGCTCAGTAGTAAAGAATCCACCTGCAGTGCAAGAGACATGGCTTCAGTCCCTGGGTCAGGCAGATCCCCTGGAGAAGGAAATGGCAGCCCACTCCAGTATTCTTGCCTGGGAAATCCAATAGACAGAGGAGCCTGGAGAGCTACAGTCCACAGGGTCGCAAAGAGTCGGACATGACTGAGTGACTGAGCAAGAGTATTGTTCATTTTAAATGAATTAAGAAATAAACATTTTAACTTTTCTCAGTTTTAATTTCTAATATGGGAAATATTGATGGATATAATTCATTCACAAAAACAAAGCTCTTAAATCTAATTTTAGACTGCATTTCCTAAACTTATCTCCATACTTTTCAAGTTTAATATATACCACTCCAGTATTCTTGCTTGGAGAATCTCATGGACTGAGGAGCCTGGTGGGCTGCAGTCCATGGGGTCACAAAGAGTCGGACACGACTGAGTGACTTTACTTACTTACTTACTTACTTATATACCAACAGACCTAAGGTTTACCACATTCTTATTTTGGCTTCTATCACTCTTTGGTAAAAGTGTGAATATGCCATGAACCCACAAAGATGTGAGTGAGAAGAGATGCAAAGGGCCTGAAAATTTCCTCATATGATTAATCATCTCTAATTATTAGCCATAATAAGTAATTTAATAGCTCACAATTTGTTTTATTACAGGGAGCTTTATTGAGATACAGTGAATTTCACCCTTTCAGTGTATATTCTATCGATTTTAACAACTGTATTACGTGCTTAGTCACTTAGTCCTGTCCGACTCATTGCGACCCCATGGAGTGTAGCCTGCCAGGCTCCTCTGTCCATGGGATTCTCCAGGCAAGAATACTGGAGTGGGTATCCATTCCCTTCAGGGGATCTTCCTGACCCAGGATTGAACCCAGGTCTCCTTCATCGCCAGCAGATTCTTTACTGGCTTAGCCACCAGGAAAGCCCTTAACAGCTGTGTAATGGTGAGGACAGGGAAGCCTGGCATGTTGCAGTCCATGGGGTTGCAAAGAGTCAGACACGACTGAACGACTGAACTGAACTGTATCACAATCACAAATATTCCCTTTGTAGTCAACCCTTACCCCTTCCCCGGCCACTGGCAGTCACTGGTTTCATTTATGTCCTTGTCTTTTTTTTTTCCTTTTCCATAATATTATATAAATAGAATCATACAGTATGTAGCCTTTTGAGTCTGGTTTCTTTCACATAGCAACACAAATATGAGATTTATCCATGTTGTTGCATGTATTAGTAGTTTGTCCTATTATTGTTGAATTGTATTCTGTTGCATAGATGGGTGAATCATCTTGCTTCTCCACTCTCTCGCTGATAGATATTTGGGCTGTCTCCAGTTTGGGCAATTATGAATGGAGCTGCTATAAACAGTCGCTTACAGGGTTTTGTATGGGCATATGTTTCTCTTTCCCTTAGGTAAATACCTATTAAGAAATATACAAACTGTTTTCTAAAATGGCTGTAAAAATGACTTTTCCTCAAAACATGTCATTGATCAAAATTTTAAGATTTCAGTAACATCTCCTATTGGAGATCTATGTTTGTAGACAGTAAAGAACAGACTTTACGGAAAGAAAGAAATTAGGGAATATAAATGCATTCTGCTTCTCATCTTAAAATTAATTCTGAAAAATTCAGTAAAAATTTCCATATATTGTTCTGCTTTTCAGCTTTTGTTCAGTATAGATATTTTGTTTACATTTGATTATCCATAGAAAATAAAAGCTTATGCATTTTGAATAGTGCTGTCACAAAAAAATTCATAAAACATTTGATGTCTTTTTTATCTGGCCTCCCTATAAAATATAAAACAAAACCTTGCAGAGAACATTCCCTCTCACCTTTGAAAGGGGCAGGGGTGAACACAGTAGAGTGATTTCTTATTTAAAATTGTGAGCCTAACAGTGTGGCCTTACCCATGATTTGCAGTAAAACAATAAAGAGCCAGTTAGAATCAATGCTTAGAGAGCAGATTACAGTTTTCTTTGCTCTTAAAACCACACAGAGTCAAAGGAGATTATTTCCAGGATAGGAGACCAAGGAAAGCCAAAATTTTTAGAATTCAGTATTTTAATCAGTAGCTAAAATCTGTGTTTTTTTTACATGTTATTAGAAGACAGATACTCAAAAATTCATAAGCTACCTGGAGTTTTGTTGGTACTGTTTTACACACTTCTATACCTCTGGTTTCTCTGTTAAAATATTAGATTGCAAGAGGCACTACAGGACATACAGCATTCAATCCTGTGGCTCTTTTGGTAAATGATGGTTACAAATGTGGCTTCAGAATCCCTTAATCCATATGAGAAATTGTCTTTCAAATAGCCATGATGTATTTCTAATCATTTGGTTTTAAGATAACAATCAGTGTTCAAGTGAGTGCATTTAGGTATATTAAACGAAATCTGTGCTCTGATAATATGTGAATACTGGAAATTCCTGCTTTAAAACAGTTGATTATGTAAATCTATACACTTCAGTTGCATTGGCAGACATAAACCCATAAACCTATCGTTTCAAAATTTGAAAAGCTTTGACATTAGTCATTCCTAAGGTACTGCTAAGCTTTGAAAGCTTTGAGCCAAGATTCAGATGGCTATCTTCACTCAATTTTGTATGATATATCAGAACAGTAAAGGTGCCAGAGGAAATGAGGCAGGGAGGTTTAGATGACCACTAGGGCTGAAGCCAAATTGCAGAGTATGCCCAGTTGGTTTTGACACTTCTCATCTTTTTTTCTTGTGATTCAACTGGTAAAGAATCCGCCTGCAATACAGGAGACCTGGGTTTGATCCCTGGGTTGGGAAGATCCCCTGGAGAAGGAAAAGGCTACCCACTCCAGTATTCTGGCCTGGAGAATTTCATGGACTGTATAGTCCATGGAGGAGCAAAGAGTTGGACACGACTGAGTGACTTTCACTTCACTTCCCTTCACCTTCTTTTCTGATCCCCACTCTCATTTCTGGTTAGACTCTCTTCACCACTATTCAGGACCTTATATTATCCCATGGCCTCGGTAAATGCCCTCCTCAAAAGTGATTTATACTGACAAAGACAAATACTGTATGATATCACTTATATGTAGAATCTAAAAAATATAACTATCTGGTGAATATAACAAAAGAGAAACAGACTCACAAACATAGAGAACAAACCAGTGATTACCAATGGGGAAAGGCAAGGGGAGGGGGCAAGATTGGGGTAGGGTTTAAGAGGTGCAAACTACTATGTATAAAATCAATAAACTACAAGGGTATATAGTACAACACAGAGACTATAGCCAACATTTTGTAATAACTATTAATGGAATATAACCTTTAAAAATTGTGAATCACTATGTTGTACACCCAAAACATGTAACATCATCCATTAATCATATACCTCAATAAAAAAGTGATTTATACTAGAAAATAATCTTCTTTCTTGCTCTTCCCTTTCCCTAAGACCTTGTTCTCTCAGCTGACTAGCCAAAAGGAAATAATTCTGGTTATTGAATAAAATAATTCATATGAATTACAGTATGAATGATCGATAGACTCAAACTTCTTGCCCTAGCTATTTTCCATTGTGCCCCCAGATCCATTTCTTCCCTTTTTCATCCTGATCTGTGACCTGGGAAACTGGACTTTATAGGCTGCATCAACAGGTCGTCTTGTCCTCCGGCTTCACATTAGGTTTGGCCAATGGGAAATACTGCCAGATGACTTAAGGGCATCATAGTGAAATCAGCATGTTTATTTCCTCAATTTCTTCTCTGCTGCATTATAATGGTTGTCTAAGTCAATTGAACAAGGGCCATACCTTCTGTCTGGGTGCCCTCTTATACAACTTTTAACAGATTTTGTCAGTTGTGCAGTCCTCTTGCTCTCTTGGGGCTTCCCTGATAGCTCAGTTGGGAAAGAATTCACCTGCAATGCAGAAGACTCTGGTTCGATTCCTGGGTCGGGAAGATCTGCTGGAGAAGGGATAGGCTACCCACTCCAGTATTCTTGGGCTTCCTTTGTGGCTCAGCTGGTAAGAATTGGCCTGCAATGCAGGAGACCTGGGTTTGATCCCTGGGCTGGGAAGATCCCCTGGAGAAGGGAAAGGGTACCCACTCCAGTATTCTGATCTGGAGAATTCCAGGGGTCGCAAAGAGTCAGACATGATTGAGTGACTTTCACTTGCTCCCTTGTGCCTATAGACTTCTCACTGTTTCTAGTCCTAGGATCTCATACCATCCTTTATGATGGTATTAGGGCTATATTTCCCTAACCCTGCCTACACATTTGCTAATAGCACCTTTAATAAGTTTTCCTCAATTATACCATTTAAGCATGTAATCTCTTTCCTATTAGGACATTAACTGGGTTCCCAAGTAATTTACCCTCCTTTCTTCCTGCCCTGCCCTTTCTCTAAGAAACATAAATTAGACATCCCAATTCTGAAAGGTTATGAGACCCATAAGATAGGGAAAGAAACCTCTGTTTCTGGACATAGTGATATATATACTCTTCTGATGATTCAAGGATCATCTCTGACTATCTAGAAGATAATGAAGAAAGAAGCTTATAATGATAGTTCATATATTTGGAGTATTTGCTATGCCCCAAGTAATTTCTATGAATTACATCAGTTAATCCTCAAAATGACCCAACATTTTTTATCATCATTTTAATTTTCAGTTTAGTTATGATGTTTCTTGACATGGATTTTCTTGGATTTATCCTGGTTGGGATTTATTCAGCTTCTTGAACCTGTAAATCTGTGTCTTTTGTCAAACTTGGGGAGTTTTTGGCCTTAGTTTTTCAAATAGTCTCAGTCCCATTCTCTCCTTTCCTTCTGGACTCCAGTGATACAAATGTTGGATCTTTTGTTATTGCTGCACTGGTCCCAGACAGAGGCTGTTTTCCTTTCTTTCTCCAGAATATTTTCTCTCTGTTGTTCTGATTAGGCAATTTCCATCAATGAATCTATCAATCTATCTTCTATCGATATATCTTCAATCTATCTTCAACTGATTCTGTCCTCTTGTCATCTTCACTCTACTAACAAGTTCACCAGTGAGTTTCTCCCACTGAGGGAAAGGGGAGTCTTAGGCCCAGGAGATCAAAGGGGTACAGACCTGGCTACTTTTTGTGGCATAGTCCCTCTTGCTGGTGTCATCCATCTGTCTAACAGCCTCAGGGAAGGAGAAGGAAGTCTCTGACCTGCAGGGACAAAAAGGCTTCCCATGTCAGGCCACTCCCTGGTGCCGGTCACCTCAGTATTTCTCAGGGGAGGAACAGAATTTTGGGCCCAGTCTCAAAAAGGGCACTTCACCAAGCTGCTTATTGTCAACAAGACTTCCAGGGCATCAATCTTCACTACTTTCTGGGCTTGCCTGGTCTTATTGGTGGAACTTGCATCATTGAAGGAAGAATGAGCCTACCTAGGCTCTCTTCTATTTCTAGGGTGGGAGTCAGGAAATCTGGGGCCCGGGTCATCTTCTTCTGTTGGATGGTTCTATGCATTGCTGCTGTTTTTCCTCTATTCCTTATGTCCCAAAGGTGAAGGTGAAGTCGCTCAGTCATGTCCGACTCTTTGCGACCCCATGGACTGAAGCCCACCAGGCTCCTCAGTCCATGGAATTTTCCAGGCAAGAGTACTGGAGTGGGTTGCCATTTCCTTCTCCAGAGGATCTTCCCAACCCAGGGATCGAACCCAGGTCTCCCACACTGCAGGCAGACACTTTAACCTCTGAGCCACCATTACTCAAACGTAGCTTGCATTATTTCCTGGATTTGAAATTATGTTTAATAGAGAGGAGCAGGCAGAGACAAGTCTATGCTGTCTAAGTCATATGATAGATTCTCATTCTTATTTTATAGAGGAGCAGACTACATTAGAAATTTTAAGGTATTTGTCAAAGGTTGTAAGCTAGGGAATGGCTGAAGTGGGATTCAAATCGAGGCAGTGTTTTTTCCCACGTCCATTTTCTTACCTTTAGATTTGGGGAAATTCATCAAATAACCAAGGCCTCTAAATATCTAAAATATTTAGAGACTAAAATATCTCTTTTCTTGTATATGGAACTAGTGAGCTGGTATATAACTGCTTATCCATGATATGTTCTAGGGAATGGTTTCAGTTCCTTCCAATGGTATGGTTCATAAAGAGAAGAATTTGAAGGCATGGAGTTAGGAAATATTGACCTAGATTTAATTTAACCTTTTCTTCTTTTCTGAAGTGCACACTGTTTGAAAAAGAATAAAGATTGAACTGTTTTAAAACTAAGATCTCAGTAACTGAATAATTAATTCTAAATGAACAAGTATGAGAGATACTTGCCACCTGAGAATTTAGGAAAAGAAAATTTTGTTAGTTTTCCTTACTTCAGGACTGGGAGGGCATTTTGCTTGAGAGCTACTGGTTATTGGAGAGGACCTCTTCTTATTTCTAGGAGTATTTATTAGTATTCCTAAAAGACATCAGAAAGAATTATAACATATTATACATAATAGTCTGGCTATCCTTATTCCTTTTCACAATTCCTTACATGAGTTACACATTAAAGAAGTAATTTTTGATCTCAGCCCTATTCACAAAAATGCAATTCACTTTATATAAACTTCAATTGTGAATTCTATAAATCATATGATCAAATTCACACTAACCTGCTTTTATCCGTGTGCTGATGGGATGGTGCCCCCTTATTAAATAGTTTTAAGGCAACCTACTCTTCCATCTCCTGTTCATAGTACTAAATTTACTAAAGAATGGATCAAGGAGAAAAATAGGTCATTGGACTCAATACAGGCTCCAAACCTCAAAGGATCAGGGGATTTCAAGACTAGGCACACAACTTCACAAATAAAGAGGTTCCATGGTTTTCAGAATATGAGTCATTATCCCATAATTTAAACCTCATGATAATATTCCTATACTGTAAACTATATTAAAAAAGAGGATCCTAATGATCCTTCTACCTTTCTGGTCCCTCTATACAAAGTGGCCTTCTCTGATCAAATATAGAATCTGTTTGATTTATAATTTCTTCTCTGTTTCCTCTTTGACATTGCTGAAATACGGTGCCACAAAATTTTTTTTGGCTCTGTATAATGAGTACAGCATTTTCTAAGTGCACCTACCTATCCACATTATCTTCTCCCTCCCTCTACCTTAGTTAACAAAAAGACCTTGATCAGGCAACAAAATATCAACTTATACAAATAGATCCTCTCAAAGGTATTTGGTTCTACAAACCCTGGTTTTGTAGCACTCATTGGTTGTACAAACTGTCTTCCAGATTAGGTACAAATAGAATACCCAGCTGCATTTATAATAGTGACAGAACTGGAAACACCTTATATTGTCCAATCTTAAGGGAAAGTTTAAATAAATATGCTACGTTGTAGAGTTGAGTAATATGCAGACTTTGCAAAGAAAATAAATAGTACTAGGAACCAGAAAGAAATGGCTGATTTCAGAAATGTGGCAGGGTAGGCATAAGAGGAGCCCAGTATTGAAGAAAGTAAGGAAGTACTTTAGAAAAGTGATGGGAACATGTTAAAGGAAACAGGGGCCACCTTGAAGAAGCCACTACTGGCCAAGTGTGAAACAAAATTAGGATCAGAAAAAAAAAAAAGGGCAGCAATTAATTATAAAACACCGAAAAAGTAAGAATCCAGGAATTCATATTGATAACAACTAGACAGATAAGTAAACTGGAGAGGAAAGAGGTATTTTGCTTTCCTGGCATGCTGAGTGCCAACTGGTAAATGTGAAGGAAGTGATAAATTGAAAGATTATCATTTTTCAGTCATTATGCTAAAGATTGGTCCAGGCAGGAATCATCAATGGATGTTTAGTCTATGGAAAATTTTTGATGTAAAGAATATTTTCATGTTACGAAAGTGGCTCTCTATAGACTACTTATTATTTTCAAGGGAAAATACTAATTATACAGTGGATAAATCAGATAACACCTCGACTGAATGATCACAAGTAACATCACCAAGGAGAAACATAAACATACATAAATAGTGTATGCCTATTGAATGGCACCCCAAGAAGGACACAGCATCATTAAGTACTATTCTGGCCAGAAATGCATAGACTAAATCTAATTATGAGAATATATCAGAAAAAATGAGAAACCTTTTGTGACGAGAGGATGAGACTGTTTTCTTCAGAACTGTCAGTGTAAACAAAACCAAAAATAGCATGACTGTTAACTGCGATACCTGACCCAAGACTGAGTACTCTACTAGAAGGACATTTGGGGGTCAATTAACATAAGTGCAACACGGATAAAAGAGCGAGTCACCCAGTTGTGTTCGACTCTTTGTGACACCATGGACTATGCACTCCATGGAATTCTCCAGGCCAGAATACTGGAGTGGGTAGCCTTTCCCTTCTCCAGGGGATCTTCCCAACTGAGGGATCGAACCCAGGTCTCCTGCATTGCAGGTGGATTCTTTACCAGCTAAGCCACAAGGGAAGCCATGGAAGACTAGAAAAATTATTGTTCCAATGCTATATTTCCTGATGTTGGGAAGTGTACTATTATGTAAGACAAATTCTTAAGAAACACAATCTGAATTATTAAAGGAGTTAAAGTTAAATTATTTTTAGAGTTATTTTAGGAGTTAAAGTTACAGGACATTTTGCTGCTGCTGCCAAGTCACTTCAGTTGTGTCTGACTCTGTGCGACCCCATAAACGGCAGCCCACCAGGCTTCTCAGTCCCTGGGATTCTCCAGGCAAGAACACTGGAGTGGGTTGCCATGTCCTTCTCCAATGCATGACAGTGAAAAGTGAAAGGGAAGTCGCTCAGTTGTGTCCGACTCTTAGCGACCCCATGGACTGAAGCCTACCAGGCTCCTCTGTCCATGGGATTTTCCAGGCATTTTAGGAGTCTATTATACAGAGTAAAGTAGTCAGAAACAGAAAATCAAATATAGTATATTAATGCACATATATGGAATCTAGAAAGATGGTACTGATGAACCTATTTGTAGGGCATCAGTGGAGATGCAGACATAGAGAACAGACTTGTGGACATGTTGAGGGGAGGGAGGGAGGGATGAATTGAAAGTAACATTGAAACACATGCATTACCATATGTAAAAGAGATAGTGGGTGGAAATTTGATATATGACCCAAAGAATATGGTGAAATATATTTCATCATATATTTTAAGGGAAGAAAAGCAGACTGTGGTATATAACTAGTATCCAATTTTGTAAAGAAAAAAATATGTACATGTAGGTTCATGTATGCATAGATAAATATGTGAAAGGATATACACAAAACAATTAAGTTTCTCTTTGAAAAGTGGAAATATTTTCATAAAAACTTTTTTTACTTTATACCTTTCTGTACTGCTTGTATTTTTGCAATTAACTTGAATTAATTTCATGAATATTGAAACTATTTTCCACTTAAAAGAATTCACATGGGTAGACATATTCTGAATTCTAAGATAAAGAACAAATCATTCAAAAATGAAGTAATATAAGAAATTAAAATCAGTTTAAAACACACACACAATATAGACAAGTATAACAGATAATTCAAGTAGTCAGTAATAAAAACATTAATATCAAGTTACAGCAGGATCTTTTAGCAAAATAAGCCCAGACCAAGTCTAAAGTGACTTACTCAGAGAAAAACGAAATATTTTGTGAGTGTGCTAAGGACCTCTGTGAAGAAAACCATAAAATTTCACTGAGAAACAGAAAAGGCATAAAAGAAGACATAAATGAATGGAGAGACATATTATGCTTCTCAGTGGGAAGACTTAACAGTGTAAAGATGGAACCGCTCTCTTTCCCTTGAGACACATTTTTCTCTTGGCAGTTATGCTATAATCTTCTGTTTTCATTCCTACCTTACTGCTTGCTTCTTTTCAGTCTCCTTTCCTGGGTTCTCCTCCTCCCAGGAACCTCTGTGGCATTTAGTCCTTAAGGATCTTCCCTTCTCTATTTGCATTCTCCCTAAGCCAATTCACCTCCTCCTGTGGTGTCAAAATACTATTTATATGTTGATGACTTCAGGACTGACCTCTCCTCTGACTGCCTACCTGACATTATCACACTGATGACTCTTCAGTTCAGTTCAGTCGCGCAGTCGTGTCCGACTCTCTGCGACCCCATGAATCGCAGTATGCCAGGCCTCCCTGTCCATCACCAACTCCCGGAGTTCACCCAGACTCACGTCCATTGAGTCCGTGATGCCATCCAGCCATCTCATCCTCGGTCGTCCCTTTCTCCTCCTGCCCCCAATCCCTCCCAGCATCAGGGNGATAAGAAAAAAAAGTCACGGGAATTATTAAGGACCAACACCAACAGCCACTCAAAAAAAAAACAAACAAAAAAATTGTATATATATATATGTGTATACGGCATTTGCTTTAAAAATAGGGTCTTTTTTTTTTTTAAGTGATAGTAGGTTATAAAAATTAAAAGAGAAATAGAGGACTTAAAATTTAAAAAAAAGAAGAAAAATAAAGGAAGAAAAAACAATCAAATAAAAACATCTTCCAAAAAAAAATAATAATAAAAGAGAATGGTCGAAAAAATAGTAAAGATATTTCTGGCCTTTTCTCTGGTGTTGTAGGCAGTGTGGGGCCACTTCCAAGGCCGTTCCCTCTGTTTAGCTTCTTCTGTTTGCTGGTCTCTTCAGTGTCTGATTTCCGCCCTGACACAGGGGGGTGGTGGAAGTCATTTTTTTTTTTTTTTTTTAAGGCTCACTTGGTCAGTCGCGCTGTGGGGAGGGAGGGATGCTGCTACCTTCAATCAAATAAAAACATCTTCCAAAAAAAAATAATAATAAAAGAGAATGGTCGAAAAAATAGTAAAGATATTTCTGGCCTTTTCTCTGGTGTTGTAGGCAGTGTGGGGCCACTTCCAAGGCCGTTCCCTCTGTTTAGCTTCTTCTGTTTGCTGGTCTCTTCAGTGTCTGATTTCCGCCCTGACACAGGGGGGTGGTGGAAGTCATTTTTTTTTTTTTTTTTAAGGCTCACTTGGTCAGTCGCGCTGTGGGGAGGGAGGGATGCTGCTACCTAATAGCTCTGGCTTATATTTGCAGTGTCTTGGCCCCGCCGGGCCTGCCCCTACACCCGGCACACAGCACTCAGGCTCTACGTTTCTCCGCTGGGGACCGTCTGAGGCCGGCCCTAGGCTGCAGGCACCTCCCTGGTCTAAGCCTCTCAGGCTCAGTGCCCAGGGAGTCACAGATTTGATTGGGCCCGCGCTTTGTGCCTTTCTCAGGACCAAGTAGCTCAGGTGTTTGGCGAGCGCAGTTGCACAGCTTATCGCCTTTTCCTGCTGCTCAGTTTTCTGGGTGTATCCCTGGCACCTTTTATCAGGCAAATTTTGACTGTCCAGCACTCCAAGAAGTCTTAGTTAGCAAAGAAGCCTGCTTGCAGTTTGGTCAGTAAAGTCCCTCCAGGGCTGCGATTGCCACGTTCCGGCCCTTAGGGCTCTGGCTGCCTGTCGCCGGCGGGGGCTGGTCTGCAGCCAGCTATTTCTGTTCTGTCCTTTGTTCTGTGCACGGTCCTGGCGGTGTCTTATGTTTGAGCTTTTCACGTGGTAACTGTCCCAAAGTCTGGTGTGCTAGCCTGAGTTAGTTTGCTCTGGTTAAGCATGGGGCATTCCGGCCCGATTCTTAAGAAGCGCTGCCGCCCGCGTCTCACGCACCTCCTTGCCCAGTCCCTACTTGCTAGTGACGGATGCAGGCGTCTTCTCTGCTTCTCTGCTGGGGGAGTTACCATTGGGCTCGTAATCTGTTGGTCTTAATCACCCATTTGTTTTTCTTCCCTGTTATGTTGCCCTCTGTGCTTCCAAGACTTGCACAGATTCGGCAGTGAGAGTGTTTCCCGGTGTTTGGAAACTTCTCTCTTTTTAAAACTCTCTTCCCGGGACAGGACTCCCTTCCCAGGATGGAGCTCCCTCCCTACCTCCTTTGTTTCTTTTTTCATCTTTTTTATTTTTCCTACCTGTTTTTGAAGACAATATTCTGCTTTTCTGGATGCTGATGTCCTCTGCCAGCATTCAGAAGTTGCCCTGTAGATTTTACTCAGTGTTGAGATGTTCTTTTGATGAATTTGTGGGGGAGAAAGTGGTCTCCCCGTCCTATTCCTCCGCCATCTTAGGCACCCTCCTAAAGACACTATTCAAAAACTGAAAAAGTATGGCAAAGTTTGGGGAAATATATGTGAAATACATATCTTTGAAAGCAACCATATCCTGACAATAAAAAGAAAAAATTATAACTCATAATTGAGGCTTCCCAGGTGACCACAATGGTAAAGAGTCCACCTGCCAATGCAAGAGACACAAGAGATACAAGTTCAAACCCTGGGTCAGGAAGATCCCCTGGAGGAGGAAATGGCAATCCACTTCAGTATTCTCGGAAAATTCCATGGACAGAGGCTCCTGGAGGGTTACAGTCTGTGGGATCGCAAAGAGTTGGACAGGAATGAGCACACACATATGCTAAGACATAGTTCAATAATTAGAAGACAAAAGTCTGGGAAAAAAAAAAAAACCACAAAGATTTTAAAAGGCATTTCACAAAGAAAAATATAAATGACACACAAGCACAGAAAAAATATTCAACATAATTAGTCATCAGGAAAATGAAAATTAAAACCATAATGAAATATAACTATACTCCTACTAGAATGGCTAAAATTAAAAGGATGTGCTTTGTGCTTAGTCACTCAATCATGTCCGACTGTTTGTGACCCCATAGACTGTAGCATGCCAGGCTCCTTTGTCCATGGGGATTCTCCAGGCAAGAATAACTGGAGTGGGTTGTCATGCCCCCTTCCAGGGGATCTTCCCAACCCAGGGATTGAACACAGGTCTCCTGTATTACAGGCAGACCCTTTACCATCTGAGCCACTATGGAAGCCCTGCATACACATGTAATTTATACATTTGGTAGTAGATGTAGGGTGGATGAAATCGAAAAAAGACTAAAGAATCAACTATATTTCAATTTAAAAATAAGGCAAATATACACTGGTAATAAAGGAAAAGAAAAAAAAAAACTGAAGGTATTAAGAAGTCAGGATGATCCTAGTAATCCGGAAGAAAGGCATCTTGTAGACAGAATGGGCGTAAAGAACATGAAACAAACGTTGGAGATGTTGAACATGAAATCTCTGTTAGAGGTGTTTCAGAATTAGGACTGTTCCATGTAATTTGCTAGCTACTTTCTTTCTCTTTTTCTTTTGGTGAAAATAAGAAATCCCTCATCTTGTCTCAAACACATTTGATTATGTATGTAGCAGCAGTTGCAAGGAATGGACAAGGAAAAAGGAGCTGTGGGTATACATGGGCCTAGCATAGCCATCTTAACTGGGGGTAGTGGGAGGTTAAGATTGGGCAAAATCACCCATAAACTCTTTTTACTTTATGTCCATTTTCCCAATTCTCCACCCCAGGAAGTTCTGACACAGTTTATGTGGAGAGAGGTTGATTTGAAAACCTCCATATATAATTCTGATTCAATCTCACTTTCTAACAACTTCAGGTTTCCTCTCCAAAATTTGAGTTGAGAACCACTGATTTAAAATTTGCCTAGAAAAAAATAAAATAAAATAAAATTTGCCTAGAGTCTGTTACACAGAGTGAAGTAAGTCAGAAAGAGAAAAACAAATATCATATTCAGTTCAGTCGCGCAGTCGTGTCCGACTCTTTGCGACCCCATGAATCGCAGTACGCCAGGCCTCCCTGTCCATCACCAGCTCCTGGAGTTCACTCAGACTCACGTCCATTGAGTCTGTGATGCCATCCAGCCATCTCATCCTCGGTCGTCCCTTTCTCCTCCTGCCCCCAATCCCTCCCAGCATCAGGGTCTTTTCCAATGAGTCAACTCTTCACATGAGGTGCCCAAAGTACTGGAGCTTCAGTTTTAGTATCATTCCTTCCAAAGAAACCCCAGGGTTGATCTCCTTCAGAATGGACTGGTTGGATCTCCTTGCAGTCCAAGGGACTCTCAAGAGTCTTCTCCAACACCACAGTTCAAAAGCATCAATTCTTCAGCGTTCAGCCTTCTTCACAGTCCAACNTGATGCCATCCAGCCATCTCATCCTCGGTCGTCCCTTTCTCCTCCTGCCCCCAATCCCTCCCAGCATCAGGGTCTTTTCCAATGAGTCAACTCTTCGCATAAGGTGCCCAAAGTACTGGAGCTTCAGTTTTAGCATCATTCCTTCCAAAGAAATCCCAGGGTTGATCTCCTTCAGAATGGACTGGTTGGATCTCCTTGCAGTCCAAGGGACTCTCAAGAGTCTTCTCCAACACCACAGTTCAAAAGCATCAATTCTTCTGCGCTCAGCCTTCTTCACAGTCCAACTCTCACATCCATACATGACCACAGGAAAAACCATAGCCTTGACTAGACGGACCTTAGTCGGCAAAGTAATGTCTCTGCTTTTGAATATACTATCTAGGTTGGTCATAACTTTTCTTCCAAGGAGTAAGCGCCTTTTAATTTCCTGGCTGCAGTCACCATCTGCAGTGATTTTGGAGCCCAAAAAAACAAAGTCTGACACTGTTTCTACTGTTTCCCCATCTATTTCCCATGAAGTGATGGGGCCAGATGCCATGATCTTCGTTTTCTGAATGTTGAGCTTTAAGCCAACTTTTCCACTCTCCTCTTTCACTTTCAACAAGAGGCTTTTTAGCTCCTCCTCACTTTGTGCCATAAGGGTGGTGTCATCTGCATACCTGAGATTATTGATATTTCTCCCAGCAATCTTGATTCCAGCTTGTGTTTCTTCCAGTCCAGAATTTCTCATGATGTACTCTGCATATAAGTTAAATAAGCAGGGTGAGAATATACAGCCTTGACGTACTCCTTTTCCTATTTGGAACCAGTCTGTTGTTCCATGTCCAGTTCTAACTGTTGCTTCCTGACCTGCATACAGATTTCTCAAGAGGCAGGCCAAGTGGTCTGGTATTCCCATCTCTTTCAGAATTTTCCACAGTTTACTGTGATCCACACAGTCAAATGCTTATATTAACACATACATATGGAATCTAGAAAGAGAATACTGATTAACCTATTTGCAGGGCAGCAGTGGAGATGTACATATAAACAGACTTGTGAAACAGTGGAGGAAGGAGAGAGGGGGACAAACAGAGAGAGTATCATGGAAACATATACACTACCATGTGTAAAACAGGTAGCAGTGGAAATTTTATGTATGACTCAAGAGGCTCAAACCAGTACTCTGAGACAATCTAGAGGGGTGGGATGGGGTGGGAGGTGAGAAGGAGCTTCAAGAGGGAGGGGACATATGTATACCTATGGCTGATTGATGTTGATGTATGGCAGAAACCAACACAATATTGTAAAGCAATTATCCTCCAATTAAAAATAAATAAATTTAAAGTTTGAAAAATTCTGGTAAGACATGCCCAGGGAAGAAATCAGTTTTTAGATATGCTAAGTTTGCAGAGATTGCAGAGAATTCCACGTAGCATGTGTGACAAAAACTTGAGATGGAAGTAATTGGTTAGAGCTGAAGACGTTAAATTGAAAGTTTTCAGTATGGAGATGATATTTTAAGCCATAGATGTTGAAAAGATCATCAAAGAGAGAGAGGGGGAAAAAAAGAAACCTGAGGATTGAATTCAATAACTTATCCACAGTCAAAAGGGCAAGAGGACAAAAGAATAGTCAGCAAAGGAAACCAAGTAACAGTGATAATAGAAGCAGGGGAGACTCAGAGAAGTGTGATAACATATTTAGTCAAAGATCGGAGCTAAAGTATAAGCCAGGGAGATAAGAGTCTCTTGTATTTACGTGATTTACCTGAATAGAATTCCTCTAACCATCTCCTCTCTATGTTAAAGTTAAAGGTTAAAGATATGTAATGGCTTTTATAGACTACATATATTATCTGGATAGAGTCAAGTGGATAATAGAGAAGAAGAATTATGGCATTTTAAAAGATTTAAACTGAGATATTTATGCATTCAATCTCATGTATGTAATCCATTTGCAGAGCATGACTGATCACTTTGCTTTCAAAGAGAGAAAGAGTAAAACCCTGTCAGTTACATGTTCAGATGTCTCAATTTGAACTTTATTTTAACTGTAAAATGCTGTTATGTCATTTCTAAACAGTTTATAAAGGATTACTTTGACATAATTATATAACAGCTTCTATCAATCATATCTTTTACAATTTGAAGCTTAAAGTATCTTCAGTAGCCTCTGCAGCTAAATTGACTTAAATAAAAGCCATAATATCAAAAGTAAAGAAACTAGAAACCTTTTTAACTGTACATATATATGTCAAGTCAAAAGGGTCCCAGTCATAATTCTTAGTCAAATATATCAGTCTCAAACCATCTACATGGAGACACTAAAGGCAGTAACAAATCAGTTTTGTCCAAGAAAGTTTATTTAAGATCTATACAATGCCAGGCCCTCTACTTGATTTAAAACATAGTCTTTTTCTTCAAGTAGTTCACAAACTAGTTGTTGCTCAGTCATTTCCCATTCTTTGCGACCCCATGGACTGCAGCACGCAAGGCTTTCCTGTCCTTCACCACCTCCCGGAGCTTGCTTACACTCATATCCATTGAATTGGTGATGCCATCCAATCATCTCATCCTCTGCCATCCCCTTCTCCTCCTGCCTTCACAAACTAGTGAGGGAAGCAAATAATGCCTCACCGATTTCATCACTTGAAAGTTACTTATATGTTTTTATACTTATTTAGTTTTGTGAATTTCAAGCAATACATTTGTAATTTTAACTTTTTAAGTACCTCTAATTTAATATGGTGAAAATTGGAAGAAACAGCCACAAAAAAGAAAAATGCATTGGCAACAACAAAAATAAGTATAGAGGAAATGTAAATAAACTTTCAAATTCTGTTTTTTTTTTTCTTTAAGTTGGTATCATTTATACTACTGAACATAAGAAGGCTTAAAACTGTACTAAGACTTTTGAGATAAACTATTTTTTCTTAAAATATTTTTCACACTACATTTGTATCAGTCTAAGTTATGCTGCACTATTAAAATCTTAATGTCATTACACATTAAATTTTATTTCTTATTGTTATTACAAGTCCAACATGGGTCATTAGAGCACTGTTGATTACAGTCGTCACTTAAGAACCCAAGCTAATGGAGATCCTTTTCTATTTTAATTTTATTTTTCCAGCTTTATTGAGATATAATTGATGCTAGATGAATATCATCTTAAGGTGTACATCTATGTCTTAATGTGTACATCATGGTGATCTGAAATACGTGTGAATTGTGAAAGGATTCCCACCATCTAATAACACACTCATCACCTCACAAATTTATCTTTTTTTTTCCAGTGATAACATTTAATTTCTATTCTCTTGAGGAAAAAAAAAAAAAGAGAGAGAAAGTATTTATCATTCAGTCATGTCTGACTCTTTGTGACCCTATGGTCTGTATGTAGCCTGCCAGGCTCCTCTGTCCATGGAATTCTGTAGGCAAACATTCTGGAATGGGTAGCCATTCCCTCCTCTCAATTATACAATGTCATATTATTAAATATAGTCATCATATTATTCATTAGATCCTCAGACCTTGTTCGTCTTATAGTTGAGTGTTTATACCCTTTTAATTTGCTATTCAGTTGCTTAGTTGTGTCTGACTCAGACCCAATGGACTACAGCATGCCAGGCTTCCCTGTCCTTCACTATCTTCTGAAGTTTGCTCAAATTCATGTCCATTGAGTCAATGATGCCATCCAGCTGTCTCATCCTCTGTCACCCCCTTCTCCTCCTACCCTCAATCTTTCCCACCATTAGAGTCTTTTCCAGTGAGTTGGCTCTTCACATGATCTGGCCAAAGTATTAGAGCTTCAGCTTCAGCTTCAATTCTTCCAATGAATATTCAGGGTTGAGTTCATTTAGGACTGACTGGTTTGATCTCCTTTCTGTCTAAGGGACTCTCAAGAGTCTTCTCCAGTACCAGAGTTTGAAAGCATCAATTATTTGGCACTCAGCCTTCTTTATGATCCAATTCTCACATTCATATATGACTACTGAAAAACCCATAGCTTTTACTATATGAACCTTTGTTGAAAAAGTGATCTCTCTGTTTTTTAATATGCTGTCTAGGTTTTTCATAGCTTGTCTTCCAAGGAGCAAGTGTCTTTTAATTTCATGGCTATGGCACCATCTTACAGTGATTTTGGAGTTCCCCCAAAATAAAGTCTGTCACTGTTTTCATTGTTTCCCCATCTATTTGCCATGAAGTGATGGGACCAGATGCCATGATCTTAATTTTCTGAATGTTGAGTTTTAAGTCAGTTTTTTCACACCTCTTTCACCTTCATCAAGAGGCTCTTGAGTTCCTCTTCACTTTCTGCTATTAGGGTGGTGTCATCTGCATATCTGAGGTTATTGATATTTCTCCCAGCAGTCTTGATTCCAACTTGTATTGACCCAACCCCTAGCCACTTTTCTTCTCTTTGTTTTTAAGAGTTTGACCTTAAAAAATTTTCGCATATTACTGATATGCAGTATTGAAATCTCCTGCTGACACGTTTACAAAGTTGACCAAATGCAGAGAAAAGGGAATGTGGTCACTTGAATGCTAACTCTTAAAGCCTTTATCATTCGCATTTCTGGGGTCCAGTCTAGTCACATGGCCATGACTGTCAAAGGAAATGACAATTGCAATCTTGCTATGTTCCTGGAATGAGTGAAAAGTCAGAATCCACATGAAGAGCATTATTGGCTTCCAAGACACTCTTCTCTTCTTCAGAAACTGACATTATGTGTGTATTGAAAGTGAAAGTGAAGTCGCTCAGTCGTATCCGACTCTTTGCGACCCCATGGACTGTAGCCCATGAGATTTTCCAGGCAAGAGTACTGGAGTGGGTTGCCATTGCCTTCTCCAGGGGCTCTTCCCAACCCAGGGATTGAACCCGGGTCTCCTGCATTGTGGACAGACGCTTTACCATCTGAGCCACCAGGGAAATCCTATGTGTATATTAGGTCTTCCCAATTGTCTTGCCTGAAATCCCACATGCCTAGTTCTTCCACTTCAAACAGTCTCCATATCTCTGACTTTTTCAGTTGCATGTATTCCATTTAGGAGGGTTGTTTCTAGAATGTTTTTCATCATTATGATGCTTTTACTTGTCTTCTTCTAATGCCTGAGTTTTATAAGGTGGTTTACATTCTTTTCCAGCTCTATTCAGTGCTTCTTTGTACACTTATATAACTGTTTTGAGCTTTTCAATATCTTTTCTTAAAATCATTCTCTATAAGTTTACTACATAGAATTATGTGATTTAACTATTTTTTGTGTTTTCAGCTCTCTTTTCCTCATGTTTCTTTTTCTCACTTGCTTCCAGTCTCTTTCCCCTCTTAATTTTTCATGCTTAGGTCCCATGATAATTTCTTTTCTGAACATTACTGAGCTTTGAGTGGTGGTAAATACCTGCTGATGAACAGTTTGGGGACTTATTTCAAACACTGCTGTCTTCAAGTTATTTTCTTTACCCAAGGAATAAATGTCTCCTTAGCTTGCAAAGTGTAGAAACTTTACTTAATAGTCTTTTTAAAAGTTCTTTAGTCTTCTTTTCCATTGACTTATCCCTCCCTTTTGGCAGAGAAACTAACAGTAGAAATGACATAAGCACCACTACAAATTTTCCTTAAATATTCCCTATTTCACAGTTCTGAAAATTGGTCTGAATCACAGTTCAAAATCGGTCTAACATGGCATTGTAATAAAAAATATTATTGTATATGTCCATTGAAAAGTTAAAGTTGAAAGTTAAGTCGCTCAGTCATGTCTGACTCTTTGTGACCCTGTGAACTGTAGCCCATCAGGCTCCTCCATCCATGGGCTTCTCCAGGCAAGAATACTGGAGTGGGTTGACATTATGTAACAAATTGGGGGGTGGTTTATTTCTGACTCAAAATCCAAAACAAAGTATGTTGGAACTAAGCATGTTCTCTTCTCTCAGTCTGGGTGTGATCTATAATGTGTCTGAGAAGTCACAGGAATCTCTTCATCTTAATGAATATTTTATATTTACTTGTCTTTTTTTTTTGCTATTTTTGATGGGATTTGAGGTTGAAGGGTAAACATGTCATTAATACATTGCCTTACTTAGACTTTTTTTAAAATAAATATTTATATGTTGTGTTCCTATTGAACATTGACCTCTTTAAAGTTATTCCTCATCTTTTTATCTCTAGCATGAACATAGTGGGTCCTCAACAGATGTTTTTGAATTGAGGTAAAGAGGGTTATATTTTTCAAATATTTTATTGGTTATAAGAGGGAACCAAATAAATATGGAGATATAACATGTCTTAAGAGACCATCACAACTGTAAAATCATACCAAAACACTTTGTGTTGGTTTTGGAATAGGATCATCATTTTTGCACAGAAAGCCATCAGATTTATGTTGCAGTTCAATTCCCAATGTGTATAATGACTTGCTTTCACTTCTGGTAGGCAACTAGGGGAAAAAATAAAGCATTCAGAGGTATGCTATTTGTTTCAATGTTTTAGGGAAAGCCTATTACTTCAAGTCAATAGCTATAGGAATTCTATTCAGCATGTGTGTGTATACCACAGTCTTCGACATTTCTAGTGAGGGTTGACCAACTTGCATTTACAGGTAATTCAGACACACTGATGGCCAAACATGGAAGACATTGTTGGGTTTCTATTTTGTTTGGTATGATGGTCAATGTTCTCCAGAGAAATTGAACCAATAGGATGTGTGTAGATAGATGGATGCTAGATAGATAGATATTTTAAGGAATTAGCTCACATGATTTGTAGGAGTAGGAAATTCTGAAATCTATAGGCAGACCCAGGTGGTGCTTACCTGCCAATGAACTCACCTGCCAATGCAGGAGACGTAAGACATGTGGGTTTGATCCCTGGATTAGGAAGATCCCCTGGAGGAGGGCATGGCAACCCATTTCAGTATTCTTTCCTGGAGAATCCCATGGAGAGAGGAGCCTGGTGAGCTATACAGTCCAAGCAGTCACAAAGAGTGAAACATGACGGAAATGACTTAGCATGCACACACACACAGGGAGGCCAGCAGGCTGGAGACTGAAGGAAGAGTTGATAATGTGATCTCAAGTCCAAGGACAGTCCAAGGTAGAATTTTCTCTTCCTTGGGCACCGTTGGTCTTTTTTCTTAAGACCTTCAACTAATTAAATGAGGCCCACCTGCCATATGGAGGGCAATTTGCTTTAGCAAAGTCTACTATTTTAAATATTAATCACAGCTAAGAAATACCTTCACAGCAATATCTAGACTGATGTTTAACAAAAACTCATTACCATGACCTAGCTAAGTCAATACATAAAATTAACCAACTCACCTGCCATGCTTAGAAGAATTACAAATTAGCATCGGTTGACCTGGCTTTCAGTTCAAGTGTTATTGTGCCACATTAAGTGGCCAGGAGGCTGCTGTGCTATTTTATATGACACAGAGTGTCCCCAGGGGAGTGACACAGAAGTTGAAATCTCAAGCAGTAGTCTTTGTTGTGGTATCCAGATTTATTTGGCTTATTAAATATGTTATTGTAAAAAGTTCTTGATAGCTTAAAGCATCCAAAAAGTAGCACATTTATAGAAAATGGCAGCATCATTATTGAAGCTGAGCTTCCATCCTCCCTACTCCCCCACTTCACATGAGTGATAACTTGGAACTCACTCTTGTATATGTTTTGGCTAAATTTTGAGATTTATAATGTTTTATAATCAACCTACAAAACGAGTCCCAATTTCACATGAGCTGAATGAGGACTAAAAATCAAGCAACAAATATTAGGATTATCCTTCCATTACACTACCTTTGAAAAACGACTCCTTGCTGCCATATGAAGGATTCTCTAAGCTTTAATACTGAGCAGAGATTTAAAAGGATTAACATGAACCACCTTCCAGTAAACACACAGAATGCATTTTAACATCTAGTATTTCATCTTTATTTGAGTACTTTCAAGCTGTAATGTTCTGGTCACGTAGAAAGACTGGCTGGTATTGTCCTTTACTATTTGTGCTAAATTATTCACAGTCCCCCACTGACCTTTTAGCAGCAAGTTTTTCAGATCTTTTGTTTCAGTCACTGTTTTCTGTCTTGTTGACATGAGTCAGTCAGATTTATGGTGCTCTGTGCAGGGGTTCCCACATGGATGTCATTATTACTAATGCTTCTTTCTTTAGCAACTTGTGTTTATAACTTCACCATTTAGTTGCTTTGCCCAACTCTTTGAATTCCTAGGACTTACACTTCACTGGAATAGCACTTCTTATTGCCAAGGTACTTTGTAAAACACTTGACTCTATTTTCATGTATAGCTATTTTTAGAGCGAACAGTGGAATTTAACAGACCTGTGCTTTGATTGTTTATTTTTACCTGGACATTTATTTGGAAGATGTTCGTTCTCTTTGGGCTTCCACAGATGCCCCACTTATTCATTCAGCATCTCTAGTGCACCAAATATGGACACGACCAGCCTGCTCACAGATGAAAGCTCACACTGTCTGATCATGAAAAGAGCAGCAGTCTAGGTCTGTTAGCATATGATCTGCTTTCTAGTGTTCTCTAACTATGTGGAATGCTATCCTTGCCCTCAAACAAAAAACTGTTTCTCGTTATAATTTTCAAAAGGGTGGTGATGACAGGCATAGGCAAATGCTAGATGATTTTGTAGCCTTTAAGATAAAACACGATAATGACAAATACTGAAGGTTATGCCATAGCACAGCTGGAATAGAAAGTTTCTGAGATAGCAAGATTAGAAGGGTAGTGAAAACCTGCTTGCTCCATCGACCTGTCTCCATGATTAAAGCACTTAAATTCATATAACACTGCAGGTAAGCGGACATCTTAAAAATATATATTTAGAAACTAGAATGGATAATGTTATCACCATGAGTACATGGACTTTTATGCCATGACTTCATGAAGCTTTTCATGATGCCTCTAGGTGAAATATCACTTACTACTTAAAAGTGTTTGAGTTGTGTGCTCTAATCATTTTATAGAACTTATTACATACTTTAAGGTTTTATATTTATCTGTATTCAGTTTAGTTCAGTTGCTCAGTCAGGTCTGACTCTTTGTGACCCCATGGACTGCAGCACACCAGGCTCCCCTGTCCATCACCAATACAATTTTACCTGTATTATGTCTGTCTTATTCAGTTTGACTGTAAGATCCTTCAGGATGAAGTGAAGTGGGTTTGTGAAGTTTTCTTTAATTTTTCCACAGTAAATAGCAAGGATTTGACTGAGCGACTGAACTGAACTGAACTGTGTATATTATGGATGCTTAAAAAGCTGATAAATAAATTTAAAAAAGAAATGACTATATTAAAATTGATTACCCTATCAGCTGAGCTCGGAAAAGCATACCAGGTAAGCATAATATGATGGCAAAAAAAGGTATAGGTTGCTGCTACAAAAGTTAGTTTCCAAGCAAAGTGATAAAAATAATTGCTTGAGGTGAAACTTTCAGAATGACAGGGAAAGAACCTTGGTAAATTCCCTCCAGAAGAACAAAGAAAATACTAGCAAAAATTATCTACATCAACCATGACAGAACCTTAGAAATTAATGAGAGGCATAGTTCAAAGTAGAAAAGTTTATTTAAGAAAAGCTACTAGGTAAAGAAAATGAAAACATCATCTTAAAATGATATATGCACCCCCACGTTCATTGCAGTGCCATATACAATAGCCAAGATATGGAAACAGTCTAAGTGTCCATCGGTGGATGAAAGGATAAAAAAATATGGTATACATTTGTGCTTATGTGTATGTATTTCAGACTTTAAAGAAAGAAATGTTGCCTTTATGATAACACAAATAGATTCTGAGAGAATCACACTAAGTGAAATGTCAGACAGAGAAAAATAAATATCATATAATCTCAGCTTTATATAAGTGGAATCTAAAAAATCAAAATCACAAAGACCCCCAAGCTTATAGATACACAGAACAGATTGATGGTCACCAGGGAAAAGTGTCTGAGGTAGGGTATGAAATGGGGGAAGTGGGTCAAAAAGTACAAAATTTCAGTAAGTCACAGGGCTATAATGGACAGTGTGGTGACTATAGTTCAGTTCAGTCGCTCAGTCAGGTCCGACTCTGCAACTCCATGGACTACAGTACACCAGGCTTCCCTGTCCATCACCAACTCCCAGAGCTTGCACAAACTCATGTCACTGAGCTGGTGATGCCATCCAATGATCTCATCCTCTGTCATCCCCTTCTCCTGCCTTCAATCTTTCCCAGCAGCAGGGTTTTTCTTATGAGTCAGTTTTTTGCCTCAGGTGGCCAGAGTATCAGAGCTTCAGCTTCAACATCAGTCTTTCCAATGAATATTCAGGACTGATTTTGATGATAGTTAATCACATTGTATGTTTGAACATTGCTAAGAGAGTAAATCTTAAAAGTTCTTATCACAAGAAAGTTTAAATTCAACTGTATATGGTGACATATGTTAACTAGACTTACTGTGGTGATCATTTGTCAATATGTACAAGTACTGAATTATTGTGTTGTACACTGAGACAAATATAATGTTACAATTTTACCTCAATAAAAATTTTTTGGAAAAACTCAGGGAGCTGAATATTAAATACCTGTGCATTTTATTGTGTATAGATTTATAAGTGTGTGTGTGTATATATATAGTGTTGAAATAAAGAGAGCTACTTTAGTAAGTAAAGTTTTAGTAGCTGAAACAGGGTCTGTGTCATTTTGAGTATACTCTTGTCTGTACCACTCTTTCCACGGCATGGCAGGTGCAGCAACTACCTGTCTCACAGCCACTGAAGGGGACTAAACTCTTTTGGAGTTCTGCAAAAATCCCATTCGCCAGAGTGTTGTCATTATTTGACCAGACTTGGAGCTTTCTGAAAAAGTCCTATTCTCAGGACCTTGTTGCTATTTAACCTGACTTGGAGTTCAGCTTGGCAGAGAAGCCTTGCATTTAGGCATTATCAAAAACAAGTACATTTAGCTACAGTAATCATCATTACAGCTGTCTAAGGCAGAAAGAAGTACCAGTTGGGACAAATGAGAAGCTGCCAAAAATTTTGACAGAAAGATTTAGGGAATGATTCAACCTTAAAGGGTTGGAAGTTCAGTTCAATTTAGTCGCTCAGTCATGTCTGACTCTTTCTGACCCCATGGACTGCAGCACACCAGGCTTCCCTGTCCATCACCAACTCCCAGAGATTGCTCAAACTGTTGTACATCAAGTCAGTGATGCCGTCCAACCATCTCATCCTCTGTTGTCCCTTCTCCTCCTGCCTTCAGTCTTTCCAGCATCAATGTTTGTCCAATGAGTCAGTTCTTCACGTCAGGTAGCCAAAGTATTGGAGCTTCAGCTTCAGCATCAGTCCTTCCAATGAATATTCAGGACTGATTTCCTTTAGGATTGATTGGTTGGATCTCCTTGCAGTCCAAAGGACTCTCAAGTGTCTTCTCCAACACCACAGTTCAAAAGCATCAATTCTTCAGCACTCAGCTTTCTTTTTGGTCCAACTCTCACATCCATACATGACTACTGAAAAAAGCCATAACTTTGACTAGACATGCCTTTGTCAGCAAAGTAATGTCTCTGCTTTTTAGTATGCTATCTAGGTTGGTCATAGCTTTTCTTCCAAGGAGCAAGCATCTTTTAATTTCATGGCTGCAATCACCATCTGCAGTGATTTTGGAGGGTTGGAGAAGCCGCAAGTATTGCTAAGGATCCACACACATGTGTAGGTTGTGCAAATGTGCAGAAAAACTGGAGAAAGACCCAGTTACTTACTGGGTCTGGCTTTGGTGCCCTTAGCAAGCAAGAATGGAGGTGAAAGCGGATGTGTAAACTGCCTGCAGGAGGTTTGTCTCCTTGTGCACACAGATCCCCTTGGAAAGGGCGGAAGATTTGTTGGCTGATGGAAAACTTGTGACCAACCAATGACTGATCAGTAAGCTATGCTGACCCAGGGGTAAACCCAGCAAATCCAGGCTTAAAAATACAAACAACAAAAAAGAAAGTTAAAAAGCAAAGATTCAGTGGCCACACACCGCAGAGAATACTCTTGAATTAGCCACAAAAGTCACCAAACAAACAACAGCAGCAGCAACAGCACATGAAAGAGTAAAAACAAAATTGTAGAAAGCAGTGTCTGACTCCAGAGTTGCTACATTGTACAGTTGGTCCTTATTCTTCCCAGATTCCATATTTGTTGCCTACTCACTGAAATTGATTTATGACACCAAAATACTCATGGTATTTTACAGTCATTCACATGGATGTTTAGTGTGAATGCACAGAGTATTTAAAAACTGAGTGTCAGAGTGGCAAAATTTTAAAGTCATCTGATACAGATGTTCAGCTGAGGTCAAACAAGGTGGTTCTCTGCCTTCTTGTTTTAGCTCTCATCAGAGGTGACCACAAGATGAAGACAGTAGTGGAGCAACCTCAGGCAAATTAGTAACATTTCTAAACATTATTTTCTCTTTGTAAAATAAAACAATCTACCAGGATGAGTTGCTTTCAGGATTTAAGATTGTAATTTATATGATATATATGTGCACCAGTTCAGTATTTATTAATTCAGGTTTGCCAGTGGCTTTATAGGGCATAACCACCATGAACAAAAATCATCCACTCTTATCTAAATTTTCTGGTTTTGAACAACAAATTAAGAGACATGCAAATAAAGAGGAAAGTTTAGCCAAGATGCAGAAAAATGAAAGTGATCAGTAGAAACTGTTTTTTAGGCAACTTAAATGTGATCAACCTAGATAGCATATTCAAAAGCAGAGACATTACTTTGCCAACAAAGGTCCGTCTAGTCAAGGCTATGGCTTTTCCTGTGGTCATGTATGGATGTGAGAGTTGGACTGTAAAGAAAGCTGAGTACCGAAGAATTGATGCTTTTGAGCTGTGGTGCTGGAGAAGACTCTTGAGAGTCCCTTGGACTGCAAGGAGATCCACCCAGTCCATTCTGAAGGAGATCAGCCCTGGGATTTGTTTGGAAGAAATGATGCTAAAGCTGAAACTCCAGTACTTCGGCCACCTCATGCGAAGAGTTGACTCATTGGAAAAGACCCTGATGCTGGGAGGAACTGGGGGCAGGAGAAGAAGGGGATGACAGAAGATGAGATGGCTGGATGGCATCACTGACTCGAAGAACGCAAGTCTGAGTGAACTCCGGGAGTTGGTGATGGACAGGGAGGCCTGGCATGCTGCAAAGATGATGCTATTAAAGTTCTGCACTCATTATGCCAGCAAATTTGGAAAACTCAGCAGTGGCCACAGGATTGGAAAAGGTCAGTTTTCATTCCAACCTCAAAGAAGGACAATGCCAGATGCTCAAACTACCATACAATTGTGCTTATTTCACATGCTAGCAAGGTAATGCTCAAAATCTCTCAAGTTACCTTCAATGGTATATGAACTGAGAATTTCCAGATGTACAAGCTGAATTTTGAAGAGGCTTAGGAACCAGGGATCAAATTGCCAATATTCATTAGACCATGAAGAAAGCAAGAGAATTCCAGAAAAACATCTACTTCTGCTTCGTTGACTACACTAAAGCCCTTGACTGTATGGATCACAACAAACTGGAAAATTCTTCAAAAGATGGAAATAACAGACCACCTTACCTGTCTCCTGAGAAACCCACAAGTGTATCAAGAAGCCACAGTTAAAACGGGAAATGAAACAGCTGAGTAGTTCAAAATTGGGAAAGGAGTATGACAAGGCTGTATACTGTCACTTTGATTATTTAATTTATATGTATAGTGCATGTATGTATACATATATATTTATATGTATAGTACACATATGTATAGAAATGCCAGGCTGGGTGAGTCACAAGCTGGAATCAAGATTGCTGGGAGAAATAACAACTTCAGATATGCAGATATCACTCGAAATGCAGAAATTGAAGTGGAACTAAAGAGCCTCTTGAGAGTGAAAGAGAGGGAAAAAGCTGGCTCAAAACCAACATTCAAAAAACTAAGATTATGGCATCTGGCCCCATCATTTCATGGCAAATAGAAGGGGGAAATGTGGAAACAGACAAGTCAATATTAATAGCTGAAGTTACCCATACTTTGATATTAGTAACTGATAGAACAACTGGACAGAAAAACAATTACTTGAGATTGAAGGAAAAATAAATGACTTGTAGCATGGCAGTGAGGCTAAGGGAGGGGCTGGACCAATTTTTCTAAAACAGTTCTGTAGGTCATCAATAGCATCATTTAAAAATTATTTAATGATCTTTAAGAGTTGTCAGAATTTTTTTACCATTTTAAAAATGATTTAATTTTACGATTTTCCAATTGTTTTCTTCTTGACTTTAAAGCCTATAGAATAGTTAAATTCATTGTCATAGTAGTATCTTTTTCTGTGACATAATTTTAAAATGTGTAATGACTTATAAATAATATAAGCACATTACAGAAAATATGGAAAAGAAAGAAAAGAAAAATAATAAGCATAGTTCTATAAATTTTGGCTAATTTGAATAATTCTTCATTACACCTCTTTATAGAAAAGTGATGTCACAAATTGTAATTATTTTCTTAGAATAAATTCCTAGAAATAAACTTGATAGAACAACAAGTAGGCCCATTTAAAAAGCTTTTTGATATACAAAGGCAAATTGCTCTCCCCAAAATAATGTCACTTTATATTCCACCATTATTGCATGAGAATCTGTTTCCTAATGAAACTGTTTTCCTAAAGAATTTGCGATAGTCAGCTGAGTGCATTATTCAGTAATGTATTATTTTTTTAATATTTATTTATTTGGCTGCCTTGGATCTTAGTTGCAGCACTTCGGATCTTTCAAGGTTCACAGACTCTAGTTGTGGCACAAGGGCTCTGGAATGCATACACTCAGTAGTTGTGGCTGGAGGGCTTAGTTGCTTCATGGCATGTGGGATGTTAGTTCCCTGACTAGGGACTGAGCAAGTGTCCCTGCATTGCAAAACGGATTCTTAACCATTGGAACACAATGAAAGTCCTAGTCAGTTTTTAATAATTTATTTAATTATGCTATAGGTAGACATTTCACTCATTTAATAAATAAGTATTTATTAGTGGCTGCTACATGTACCACCATGCACAGAGTAATTATAAAATAAGCATGGACTTTAGCCTTATGTCTGGCAGGCTATAGTCCACCTGGTTGCCTAGACGGTAAAGAATCCGCCTGCAGTGCAGAAGACCCAGATTCAATCCCTGGGTCAGAAGGATTCCCTGGAGAAGAAAATGGCTACACACTCCAGTATTCTTGCCTGGAGAATCCCATGAACAGAGGAGCCTGGCAGTGTGCAATCCATGGGGTCACAAAGAGTCAGACATGACTAAACAACTAACACTTTACCCTTGTGATCTTATCCCATTACATACTCTACTAACAAGATGACTATACTTTTACATATTTGGGTTGCTTTTAAACAAGTCCCAAAGGTGATGATGTATTTTCTAACACTTCTGAAAGTTGAGGGTTACCAATGTCTGCAAATACTTTCAGTGAAAATTCTATGAACATAGACTTTTGAGAAATCTTTCCCTTTTTTAGACATGATTTTTGTTTTTACAATTTGAAGTATTAGCTTTTTAAAAATTTGATGGTTCTTTTTATTTTTAAGCACTTACACTATATATAAATGACCCTTTTGTGTTTCTTCAGTACCTCTTTGGGCTGTAGGGTTATAAATCAATAAGCAATTTTAGCAGTATTCAGATTTATGCAGTAGGATACTTTATTTTCATAATCTAAGGGACACCTTCGGATATGCTCAAGCAGACTTCTGATTTGCCATCAGCATTTCTCTTTTCAACTACCAGAAAGCATTAACTTTGAAAAAGACTGAGGATCGCAATACAAGTAAAGTTTCATTTTATCATCCATAATGAAGAATAATATAGACAGCAGCTTGCATTACTCTGGAGAGCTCCAATTCATGATGTGAGAAAAAGAAACAAATCAACAGCCAGAAAATGAACTGTTTCTAATGATCAAAGTCACAAGACCTATTTTCTGTATGAAACTGTTTATTCACAGGAACTTCAAATAAGTTAGTTGATTTTAAAAAGCAGTATAACATAGCATTTGTTTTTAAAATTAATGTGATGTCTTAGGAACTCTCTAGAAGATAAGCAAAATTCATTTATGAAAGACATTTGTTAAGCAGAAATTGACTGGCCAAAGATGAAAAGCTTGTAAAACTTTACAATAACAATAAAAATGTGGAAAATTTCTTCCACAATAAGTGCCAGCAAAAATAAAAGGGAGTTAAGACTCCCTATCCTTACTTCCTTAGCCTTAATAACAACTTTGGCAGTATGTGCCAATATGCCATGTTTGTCTCTGCTAATGATTTTTTTTTACATAAATTATGTAGCATAATAAAAAATATCGTTAAGTCCTTGAATTGGCTTCATTGGAAGCCTAGTTTACTTACTTATCTAACTGTCTATGTTACTATTCCCTATTTTACATAATATCGGCTCAATGGGATAATAAGCAGTCTCCTCAGGAAGTTTAGGTAATGTGTTGTTTTTGGTAACTATCTCATATTTGGATAGTCATAGGTTAATTTTTTTTTTCCTGGAGGATTCGCTCTATAGTCATTAAAGTTAGTTCTCAAAGTTCTGGGCAATGGTATACTTAAAGTCTTGACCATCTTATGGTTGAATGGGACTGTGTGACTAGTTCTGACTGGTGATTTTTTAAGTAAAAGTGATGTGTGTGATTTCTAGACCAAGATTTAATAGCTAATTTTGGATCTTCCAGAATTCCTTTTTAACAATGACACTTTAGATGTTGGCTAGTCTTTCACCCTGGGTCCCTGATGACTACCATCTACAGGAAAAGATCCATGCCAGAGATGGTAACATTACTTCTTTTGCTTAATAAAAATGAATTATGTTGGATTCATAACAATTAAGTAGATTAAGAAATAACTGAATGTAATGATTTAGACAGCTTCTTTAAAAAATGAGCTATATCATCATTTCAAGGGTATATTCACTTATTGTGGCACATGCTGATAAAAAGAATTTTCCATAAGGATCAGTGAAGCTCACATAAGAAGAAATAAACATGATACAGCAGAGCTGGTTTGTTATTATAATAAAAATGGGGCTTTAAACATTTATTCTCCACTCAGTTTGTGTGTCATGTAAACAACTGGAGTTACTTTCTGGAGATCCCTTGGTTACTGTTCTTGCGAATTATTAAAGGACATCCTGTTTGTGGGAAATTTTGATTAGAATGGGTATAAATAAGCACTTTATATCTAAGCAATATAGTCTAGACATAGCTAAGAGGAATTAATCTATTTGGGAGTAACTGCTCCGTACCTGTATATTTAGTGTGTTAAATTATTTTGGGTATACTGTTATTCTTTTTTATGAAGTTGGTTAATTTTTTTAATAGCATATGAAAATTGCAGACAGTTTCATGGCAGCCCACTAGGCTCCCCCATCCCTGGGATTCTCCAGTATTCTTGCTTAAGGAATCCCAGGGATGGGAGAGCCTGGTGGGCTGCGATCTATGAGGTTGCACAGAGTTGGACACTATTGAAGTGACTTAGCAGCAGCAGCAGCTCCCTACCTGTATATTTAGTGTGTTAAATTATTTTGGGTATACTTTTATTCTTTTTTATCAAGTTGGTTAATTTTTTAAATTAGCATATGAAAACTGCAGACAGTTTTATTCTAGAACTCACCAAAATCACTGTCATCAATGAAGGAGGCATTGATTGACATATTTTAGAATTTGACTACATACAAAAAATGTATAATAAAGTACTCCAGTCAATTACATTGAATTTGGACTACCCTGGACAAAAGTAAGAGCTGACATAATTTTTCAAAATTTGAGGAGGAAACAAGTTCCCCTAAAAGTGTTTAGTTGGGTTCAGTTCAGTCGATCAGTCGTGTCTAACTCCTTGCAACCCCATGAATCACAGCACGCCCGGCCTCCCTGTCCATCACCAACTGCCGGAGTTCATTCAAACTCATGTCCATCGAGTTGGTGATGCATCCAGCCATCTCATCCTCTGTCATCCCCTTCTCCTGCTGCCCCGAATCCCTCCCAGCATCAGAGTCTTTTCCAGTGAGTCAACTCTTCGCATGAGGTGGCCAAAGTACTGGAGTTTCAGCTTCAGCATCAGTCCTTCCAATGAACATCCAGGACTGATCTTCTTTAGGATGGACTGGTTGGATCTCCTTGCAGTCCAAGGGACTCTCAAGAGTCTTCTCCAACACCACAGTTCAAAAGCATCAATTCTTCGGCTCTCAGCCTTCTTCACAGTCCAACTCTCACATCCATACATGACCACAGGAAAAACCATAGCCTTGACTAGATGGACCTTTGTTGGCAAAGTAATATCTCTGCTTTTGAATATGCTATCTAGGTTGTTCATAACTTTTCTTCCAAGGAGTAAGTTTCTTTTAATTTCATGGCTGAAATCACCATCTGCAGTAATTTTGGAGCCCCCCAAAATAAAGTCTGACACTGTTTCCACTGTTTCCCCATCTATTTCCCATGAAGTNTTCCATCACCTCCACTAGCTTTGTTCATAGTGATGCTTTCTAAGGCCCACTTGACTTCACATTCCAGGATGTATGGCTCCAGGTGAGTGATCACACCATCGTGATTATCTTGGTTGTGATGATATTTTTTGTATAGTTCTTCTGCGTATTCTTGCCACCTCTTCTTACTATCTTCTGCTTCTGTTAGGTCCATACCATGGAACTTTATGGAGCTGTCCTTTATGGAGCCCATCTTTGCATGAAATGTTCCCTTGGAATCTCTGATTTTCTTGAAGAGAACTCTAGTCTTTCCCATTCTGTTCTTTTCCTCTATTTCTTTGCATTGATCACTGAGGAAGGCTTTCTTATCTCTTCTTGCTATTCTTTGGAACTCTGCATTCAGATGTTTGTACCTTTCCTTTTCTCCTTTACTTTTCACAGCTATTTGTAAGGCCTACTCAGACAGACATTTTGCTTTTTTGCATTTCTTTTCTGCAGGGATGGTCTTGATCCCTGTCTCGTGTACAATGTCATGAACCTCCATTCATAGTTCATTAGGCACTCTATCAGATCTAGTCCCTTAAATCTATTTCTCACTTCCACTGTACAATCATAAGGGATTTGATTTAGGTCATACCTGAATGGTCTAGTGGTTTTCCCTACTTTCTTCAATTTGAGTCTGAATTGGTAATAAGGAGTTCATGATCTGAGCCACAGTCAGCTCCTGGTCTTGTTTTTGTTGACTGTATAGAGCTTCTCCATCTTTGGCTGCAAAGAATATAATCACTCTGATTTCGGTGTTGACCATCTGGTGATGTCCATGTGTAGAGTCTTCTCTTGTGTTGTTGGAAGAGGGTGTTTGCTATGACCAGTGCATTTTCTTAGCAAAACTCTATTAGTCTTTGCCCTGCTTCATTCCGTATTTCAAGGCCAAATTCGCCTGTTATTCCAGGTGTTTCTTGACTTCCTACTTTTGCATTCCAGTCCCCTATGAGCTGTTTCAAATCCTGAAATATGATGCTGTGAAAGTGCTTCACTCAATAGCCAGCAAATCTGGAAAACTCAGTAGTGGCCACAGGACTGGAAAAGGTCAGTTTTCATTCCAATTCCAAAGAAAGGCAATGCCAAAGAATGCTCAGACTACTGCACAATTGCACTCATCTCACATGCTAGTAAAGTAATGCTCAAAATTCTCCAAGCCAGGCTTCAGCAATACATGAACCGTGAACTCCCTGATGTTCAAGCTGGTTTTAGAAAAGGCAGAGGAACCAGAGATCAAATTGCCAACATCCGCTGGATCATGGAAAAAGCAAGAGAGTTCCAGAAAAACATCTATTTCTGCTTTATTGACTATGCCAAAGCCTTTGACTGTGTGGATCACAATAAACTGTGGAAAATTCTGAAAGAGATGGGAATACCAGACCACCTAACCTGCCTCTTGAGAAATCTGTATGCAGGTCAGGAAGCAACAGTTAGAACTGGACATGGAACAACAGACTGGTTCCAAATAGGAAAAGGAGTAT
>SJXQ01012367.1:523426-603077 GCA_006408695.1 Aepyceros melampus
GATCAACCCTGGGATTTCTTTGGAAGGAATGATGCTAAAACTGAAGCTCCAGTACTTTGGCCACGTCATGCGAAGAGTTGACTCATTGGAAAAGACCCTGATGCTGGGAGGGATTGGCGGCAGGAGAAGAAGGGGACGGCCGAGGATGAGATGGCTGGATGGCATCATGGACTCAATGGACATGAGTCTGAGTGAACTCCGGGAGTTGGTGATGGACAGGGAGGCCTGGCGTGCTGCGATTCATGGGGTCGCAAAGAGTCGGACATGAATGAGCAACTGAATGGAACGGAACGGATAAGATATATATTTATGAAATATCAAAATGAGTAATTATCAAAAACAAAATGCAGAATCTAAACATAAGTACTATATAAAAATGCAGGACGTATACATAAGCTAAAAGCAAGCAAAAGATCTACATCATATGAAGACTTAACCAAAGAGAGACAAAAATAGTTCAGATACATTGCTCTTCATAATTTCAAAAACAGTAAAATAACATAGTAACATGAACAAACAGAATCTCAAAGAACAAAGTAGCCAAAATATGATAAGATAATCAGAATATTTGGAAGGGAAGCTTGTAAATCTTGAAAAAGAAATAGAACCAAAAAAACCCTTTACAGAAAATAAAGCCTTACTAATACAGTTCAGTTCAGTTCAGTCGCTCAGTCGTGTCTGACTCTTTGCGAGGCCATAACAAAACAGAATGCTAATAACTGAAAATACAATCAAACATAGGTTGATTGACTATAGGAAAACACACACACAGACATTTGTACAAACATAAGGGTTATAGACTTTTGGAAGATTTCTTTCTAGATAATTTTTAATTTTAGTTGCTATTATAAATGAGTTATTTTTTCAAGGTTTCCAATTTTTGCTAGCATATTGAAAGTCAATTGACTTATTTCTAAATTATCTTTATTAAAGTATAATTTACATTAAGAAAATGCACCCATTTAAATGCTCTGTTCTGTAAATATTGATAAATGCATGCACTCATATAACCTGTGTCTTTTAACAGTCATTCTATTAATATCTGCTCTGGTTAACATTGATGTGCTTTCTTCATTTTGAATAAAATTTATCTTTCCTATAGTTTCACATAAAAGATGAATCTGTAGACCAATTGGAGAACTGACATCTTAACACTATTGAATCTTCCAACCTATGAATATGGCATATCTCACCATTTATTAAGGTCTCTTGACTTCTTTTTGTCCAGAGTTTCCCTGGTGGCTCAGATCATAAAGAATCTGCCTGCTTTTAACCATATTTTATAATTTTTAATGGGCAGAATGTGCATATCTTTTACTAAATGTATTTTTAAGTAGTTTACATTTTTTATACCATTATAAATAATGTTTTTAAACTTAAGCATCCAGCTATTTATTGCTAGTATAGGAAAGTGAAATTGATTTTGACTATAACTTCTATCTTGTGATCTTGCTTAATTCACTTATTGTTTTTCCTTCTGAGACTCCAAATAAAGGTATACTGGACTGCTTCCTATTGTTCCACAGGTCACTGAAGCTCTATCCATTAGTATTTAGTCTTGTTTTCTCTCTCTCTGCTCTTCAGTTTGGATTGATTCTATTGCAATGTCTCCACAGTCTAATTCTCTCTTAATCCCAACCTGTGAATTTTTTATTTCACATTTCTTTTATCTCTAGACATTTTATTTGGTACATTTTGTAGCTTCTATTTCTGTCTTCATCATTTCTGTTTTGTTTTTAAATCTCTGAACATATCGCACGTATTTATTATAGCTGTTGTCCTTATTTGCTAATCTATCTCCCTATCATATTTTAGTCTGCTTCTTCTATTGACTGATTTTTCTCCTGTGTGCTATAACTTCCTGCTTCTTTGCAGGAGCAGTAACTTTTTAAATTGTGTGCTAGGCATGGTGAAGTTATACTGTTGAATATCTATAATGTCATAGATTTATGCTGTTCAGTTGCTAATTGTGTCAGACTCTTTGTGACCCCGTGAACTGCAGCACAGCAGGCTTCCTTGTCCTTCACTATCTCACGGAGTTTGCTCAAATTCATGTCCACTGAGTCAGTGATACCATCCAACCATCTCATCCTCTGTCACCCCTTCTCCTCTTGACCTCAGTCTTTCCCAGCATTAAGGTCTTTTCCAGTTAGTCGACTCTCCGCATCAGGTGGCCAAAGGATTAGAGCTTCAGCTTCAGCATCAGTCCTTCCAAAGAAAAATTTAGGGTTGATTTCCTTTAGGATTGACTGGTCGATTTTCTCACTATCTAAAGAGTATTGTGCTTTGTTCTTTAACTTACTTGAAGATTAACTTAATCCATTCAGTTTTTACTTTTAAGCATTTCTATGGCATGTATATATTATATATTTTTAGTATATATAGAGTATATATTTCAATATATTATAGTGTATATATTATATATACTATATATTTAGTATATATACATAGTATATATTTTTCTTTGGGGTATACTTTGATTTCTTTACCAAGATATGACCCCTCTTGGGATCTCTTGAATACCTTAATGATGACTGGAGAATCTCTACACTGGCTAGTCAGAGCTCAGATGCCTTCCTGCCTTATGCAGGAACTAAGGATGGTTCACCTCACAACTCTTTGTCTGACTTCACTGAGTTTTACCTACATGTGCATAGACTAGCAGTATATGTCGAAGACTCCAGGTACCTCAATGTCTGTTTCTGAAGTTTTTTTCCTTAAATCGCTCCTTCTTCTATAAAATTCTGCCATGCGATTGACAGCTGTTTCCACTTTCCTGAGTTCCTTCTCTATCATGAAACTAAGTGAGAGGCCAAGGCTGACTGGACTCTCCTTTCCTGTGCCCGTGGTCTGGACACTGCCTCCAGGCAGAAAGCCAGCATGATTATTCAGGCTCACCTCACCTGCTTCTTCACAACTCTTTGTCTGACTTCACTGAGTTTTACCTACATGTGCATAGACTAGCAGTATATGTCGAAGACTCCAGGTACCTCAATGTCTGTTTCTGAAGTTTTTTTCCTTAAATCGCTCCTTCTTCTATAAAATTCTGCCATGCGATTGACAGCTGTTTCCACTTTCCTGAGTTCCTTCTCTATCATGAAACTAAGTGAGAGGCCAAGGCTGACTGGACTCTCCTTTCCTGTGCCCGTGGTCTGGACACTGCCTCCAGGCAGAAAGCCAGCATGATTATTCAGGCTCACCTCACCTGCTTCCTTTCTCTCATGGACCACAGTACTGCCTCTGTGTCCAGAAATAGTTGTTTCTCCATTTGTCCAGTTTTCTCATGATTCAGTGTTCTTGCCTGGAGAATCCCAAGGACGGTGGAGCCTGGTGGGCTGCCGTCTATGGGGTCGCACAGAGTCAGACACGACTGAAGCGGCTTAGCAGCAGCAGCAGCAGCAGCATGGAAAATATTATCTATGGCCCATGTTCTCCATTATGCTCAGAAGCAGATGTCCAATTACTTGACTTTTATATGTTGCTATTACATCCAGTTAGTTAACTCTTGCTTATTTCTAGATACTTGGATGAGCGTCTATGGGTTTCCCTATGTGGATAATTATATCACACATTAGAAATAATGACTTTCATTTCCTCTTTTCCAGTCTTTAAATAAGTGATTATTTTTAGTATCTTTACACCAAGAACCTTCAGTACAATACTGTCTTACTGAGAGGAATAATACTTGTGAATATACTTATTTGAGAAGTAGTTACTTTGGTTTTTATCTTAATTCTTAATTTTCATTTCCAAATCAAGCAAAATTAAATTTAGTATATTACTATAACATTAGCAGAAACAGGTTCCATTTTTTTCTATCTACATATCCATCTATATTATTATCGTATATGAACAAAGGCAAATCATGATATTTTAAATGTTATCCACCAAATTTTAACATTTATTTCTGGGGAGAAGGAGTTGGAGTGGATTTTGAAACTGATTTCTACTTCCCTTTTTTTTTCTTTCCACATTGCTTTAATTTTTTAAATAACAAATACCTGTCATTTTATGAAAATAATAGGATTTAATCTAAAAATATTACATTTGAAAAGTCAAATAACATAAAAGTGCAGATAGGAAAATGTGAAAGCTTCATTCCAGACAGCCCAATTCCCAAAGGTACACACTGAGTGATGTATATACATCCATATCTTTTCAGTGTATTTAGAAGTGTTAAAGTATGTATAAACGTGTGTATATATACATGACACATATGTGTGTATATAAAATATGTATATATATACATGTATATAATATATATGTATATACAATCATGAAAGAGGAGAGTGAAAAAGTTGGCTTAAAGCTCAACATTCAGAAAATGAAGATCATGGCATCTGGTCCCATCACTTCATGGGAAATAGATAGGGAAACAGTAGAAACAGTGTCAGACTTTATGTTTTTGGGCTCCAAAATCACTGCAGATGGTGACTGCAGCCATGAAATTAAAAGACACTTACTCCTTGGAAGAACAATTATGACCAACCTAGATAATATATTCAGAAGCAGAGACATTACTTTGCCGACTAAGGTCCGTCTAGTCAAGGCTATGGTTTTTCCTGTGGTCATGTATGGATGTGAGAGTTGGACTGTGAAGAAGGCTGAGTGCAAAAGAATTGATGCTTTTGAACTGTGGTGTTGGAAAGACTCTTGAGAGTCCCTTGGACTGCAAGGAGATCCAACCAGTCCATTCTGAAGGAGATCAATCCTGAGTGTTCTTTGGAAGGAATGATGCTAAAGCTGAGGCTCCAGTACTTTGGCCACCTCATGCGAAGAGTGACTCACTGGAAAAGACCCTGATGTTGGGAGGCATTGGGGGCAGGAGGAGAAGGGGATGACCGAGGATAAGATGGCTGGATGGCATTACTGACTCAATGGATTTGAGTCTGAGTGAACTCCGGGAGATGGTGATGGACAGGGAGGCCTGGCATGCTGCGATTCATGGGGTCGCAAAAAGTCGGACTTGACTGACCAACTAAACTGAACTGAACTGAACTATTAACATTATTGTATATATATTATATGGGCTTCCCTGGTGGTTCAGAAGTAAATAATCCACCTGTAATTCAGGAGAGGCAAATTCAATCCTTGTGTCAGGATGATTCCATGGAGAAGGAAATGGAAACCCACTCCAGTATTCTTGCCTGGGAAATCCCTTGACAGAGGAGCCTGGTGGGCTCTAGTCCATGAGGTCACAAGAGTTGGACACAACTTATCAACTTACAACATTCCAACTTTGTAAAATTATATTTAAAAAGTTATCTTCTATCTATATTTAAACAATAGAGAAATATTGATAGAAAAGTGTACATTTGTCACTACTTCTTTCACGCTTCTACCATCTTTTCCAAAAGTAACACTATAAATATCTTATTATGCAAACTTCTGTCTTCTACAGATTTGAATTTATTCAATTGTACCTTTATATAATAAAACTATATATGCTCATATATTTAATTATACATATATATTTGAATTTATGTGTACGTAGCTTTTCTGACATTTGATTTTATACTTAATATATGCACTATAGGTTTTTCTTTTTCATTGTATGTGTTCCTTATAATAGTATGTTAATTTCTTTAGCGTGAATGTTCTATTGCTCATTAAGCTCCTTTTACTGATTGACTCTTAGGTCTTATGACCTATATTGCACATTGACTGATTCAGTCCATTTCAGGTGTCTTGGAACATGCTTAGTTGAATGATAAAGGTTGAAAAGTTACAGACTGCTTTCCTCAGACTCCTTCACAACTCAGGTTCCAAATGGCCTTAGCTTTCATTGAGCAGACACACTTTTCTATTGGCAATGCAGGTTGGTAATTATGCTGTTTCTGTTAGTGACTTTAGTTGTGGCATTTGGTTTATGAAACAGTAATTACTGGCCTATATGCATGGTACCTAACTTCATAGGTATTGTTAGGCAGGGTCCTTGGCATCCACTTTACTGGCTTGAATCTTGTCTAAGTGAGATTGTTCCTGGAGCTGGATATGGTGGGAGCCTCACTTTTCCTATATCCTGGGAAAAGACATGTGGAATCATGCTTGCTTCCTTGATCTTTTGATCATGACGAAGGTAGAGACTTGCTTGGTGGCACAATTCTATAGAGGTGTTCTGGGAGTTGTTTCTGGAGATTCAACATAAAGGTGGCTTTTTAGCCCCTCAAATGATTTCCAAGCACCTAATTTCCTATACGAAATCTTTTCCAGCTTAAACTAGCTAGAGTGACTTTAATCTCTGAGTAAACGTTGAATGCAAAGGTATTTAGAACTTGAAATTGAGGGTTGCATGTAATAGAAGTGTGCTTGCTCAGTCATGTCCGACTCTTCATGACCCCATCGACTGTAGCCCTCCAGGCTCCTCTGTCCATGGGATTTTCCCAAGAAGGAATACTGGATAGGTTGCCATTTTCTCCTCAAAGAGATATTCCCAACCCACGGATAGAACCAGGTCTCCTACATTGCAGGCAAATTCTTTACCATTGAGCCACTATATTTGGCATTTATTAAGTAAATGAATGGAATATGGGGAGTACTCAGATGTTAAATTCTAAAGAGATGATAAACTTTGGTATACTTTGATAAAACAAATACATTTGTTTCTTATAGCTGAACATGATGACCATTAAGAGAAATGGGAGAGACAATTAAAAGCACAGCTCTATAACAAAGTTATGTGCACAGTCAGCCAGCCAGTTTACAAGCAGAGATGGAAAGAAATACAATCCCATTCATTGAGTGTTCACTAATGTGGTTTCTTAAACAAAATTTCATTAATTCAGTTGAAGGAAGCTTTTAAAACTATAACTGCTGTCCCACAACTTTGGGAAGTCAATAAGTACGTTTTAAAGTATGTGTAGAAAGCTGAGCGCTGAAGAATTGATGCTTTTGAACTGTGGTGTTGGAGAAGACTCTTGAGAGTCCCTTGGACTGCAAGGAGATCCAACCAGTCCATCCTAAAGATCAGCCCTGGGATTTCTTTGGAAGGATTGATGCTAAAGTTGAAACTCCAGTACTTTGGCCACCTCATGGGAAGAGTTGACTCATTAGAAAAGACTCTGATGCTGGGAGGGGTTGGGGGCAGGAGGAGAAGGGGACAACAGAGGATGAGATGCCTGAATGGCATCACCGATTCGATGGACGTCAGTTTGAGTGAACTCCGGGAGTTGGTGATGGACAGGGAGGCCTGGCGTGCTGTGATTCATGGGGTTGCAGAGTTGGACAAGACTGAGCAACTAAACTGAACTGAACTGAGAGTATGTGTTCCCTGTGGTATTAGCATTTGAAAAAATATAAAATTTAACAATTGCAAGTACTTTAGAACAAGGATAGTGTATCAAACATTTTTCATTTTATTATTCCAAAGCAAAGTAAGCAACTATCTTTCTCCCAAAACTTCTCTGGGTCTAGATTTAGACAAAAACTTAATCCAACCCCAATTCTCTTTTCTGTCTAATCAGATGGTTTCAGTTCAGATCAGTTCAGTTCATTTCAGTCACTCAGGTGTGTCCAACTCTTTGCGACCCCATGAATAGCAGCATGCCAGGCCTCCCTGTCCATCACCAATTCCTGGAGTTCACTCAGACTCACGTCCATCGAGTCAGTGATGCCATCCAGCCATCTCATCCTCTGTCGTCCCCTTCTCCTCCTGCCCCCAATCCCTCCCAGCATCAGAGTCTTTTCCAATGAGTCAACTCTTTGCATGAGGTGCCAAAGTACTGGAGTTTCAGCTTCAGCATCATTCCCTCCAAAGAAATCCCAGGACTGATCTCCTTCAGAATGGACTGGTTGGATCTCCTTGCAGTCCAAGGGACTCTCAAGAGTCTTCTCTAACACCACAGTTCAAAAGCATCAATTCTTCGGTGCTCAGCCTTCTTTCCAGTCCAACTCTCACATCCATATATGACCACAGGAAAAACCATTGCCTTGACTAGACGGACCTTTGTTGGCAAAGTAATATCTCTGCTTTTAAATATGCCATCTAGGTTGGCCATAAACTTTTCTTCCAAGGAGTAAGTGTCTTTTAATTTCATGGCTTCAGTCACCATCTGCAGTGTTTTTGGAGCCCCCAAAAATAAAGTCTGACACTGTTTCCACTGTTTTCCCATCTATTTCCCATGAAGTGATGGGGCAAGATGCCATGATCTTCTTTTTCTGAATGTTGAGCTTTAAGCCAACATTTTTACTCTCCTCTTTCACTTTCATCAAGAGGCTTCTGAGTTCCTCTTCACTTTCTGCCATAATGGTAGTGTCATCTGCATATCTGAGGTTATTGACATTTCTCCCAGCAATCTTGATTCTAGCTTGTGCTTCTTCCAGCCCAGCATTTCTCATGATGTACTCTGCATAGAAGTTAAATAAGCAGGGTGACAATAGACAGCCTTGATGTACTCGTTTTCCTGTTTGGAACCAGTCTGTTGTTCCATGTCCAGTTCTAACTGTTGCTTCCTGACCTGCATATAGGTTTCTCAAGAGGCAGGACAGGTGGTCTGGTATTCCCATCTCTGTCAGAATTTTCCACAGTTTATTGTGATCACATAGTCAAATGCTTTGGCATAGTCAAAAAAGCAGAAATCGATGTTTTTCTGGAACTCTCTTGCTTTTTCGATGATCCAGCAGTCAGATGGTTTAGTGTGTGTTTAATGAAATAGGCAAATATTAGTGTTCTCAGTTTCCTTTGATTGAAAACAAACTGGCAGAAACTGGAAATTTCTGGTTTCTTTTAATTCTGTAAGTGAATGTATTAGTATTGTGAAATATTAGTCTATAGATAACTGTGATTTAATAGTTATTATGTGGACAGAAAGACTGACATTGGATTGTGTTGATTTTGCATTAATTAGAGATGAGTTTATAACTTATAGAAAAATCAGTGAGAACTGAAGACCTCGATTATTCTTTGGCTACTTTGCCTCTGTCATAGACACATGGCACCATTTAGGCCCCTTTGTTTAACAGGTTCTTTAGGGCTTCCCAGGTGGCACAGTGGTTAAGAAACTGCCCGCCAGATACAAGGGATGCAAGAGATGTGAGTTGTTCAATCCTTGGATGCGAATATCCCCTCGGGTAAGAAATGGCATCCCACAGTTCTTGCCTAGAAAATTCCATGGACAGAGAAGCCTTGCAGGCTACAGTCAATGGGGTTGCAAAGAACTGGACATGACTGAGCACAACACAACACAACCTTATTTCACACAACTCACCCTGGAAGAGACTTGATGGCATATTTTCCCAGCTGCTGCTGAGGGGCAGCTCCTAATTCACCCACGTCTATTTGCTGACTGGGATTTTCCTCAGTGCCTGAAAGAGATGGTGGACATTCCCTACCTTCTCCATTTGGCTTGCTCCAACAACAGAACCAGGTTACCAGCTTTACTCTAGAAGGAGATTGTTTGCACATCCAATCTCCCAACTTTTATGACTGACACCTGCAGGACCAGCCCCCTAATTGTCTAGCTCTGAGAGCAAAACCACTGCAGATGATGATTGTAGCCATGAAATTAAAAGACACTTACTCCTTGGAAGGAAAGTTATGACCAACCTAGACAGCATATTCAAAAGCAGAGACATTACTTTGCCAACAAAGGTCCATCTAGTCGAGGCTATGGTTTTTCCAGTAGTCATGTATGGCTGTGAGAGTTGGACTGTGAAGAAAGCTGAGCACCGAAGAATTGATGCTCTTGAACTGTGGTGCTGGAGAAGACTCTTGAGAGTCCCTTGGACTGCAAGGAGATCCACCCAGTACATTCTGAAGAGATCAGCCCTGGGATGTCTTTGGAGGGAATGATGCTAAAGCTGAAACTCCAGTACTTTGGCCACCTCATGTGAAGAGTTGACTCACTGGAAAAGACCCTGATGCTGGGAGGGATTGGGGGCAGGAGGAGGAGGGGATGACAGAGGATGAGATGGCTGGATGGCATCACTGACTCGATGGACGTGAGTCTGAGTGAACTCCGGGAGTTGGTGATGGACAGGGAGGCCTGGCATGCTGCGATTCATGGGGTCGCAAAGAGTAGGACACGACTGAGCAACTGAACTGACTGAACTGAACTGAGAGCCAATGGTGCTTGTTTTTCTGAACTTCTTAATGTAGCAAAGAAGCAGTTTGTAAAATAGGAATGAGAACACTACCCCAACTATATACCCAGCTGGCTCTGCATAGAGTGAGCAGCAAAAACTCTCAACAAAGTGAATGTAGAGGGAACATACTTCAATATAATAAAGTCAAGTCCACAGGTGACATCCTACTTAACAGGGAAAAGCTGATAACTTTTTCTCTAAAATCAGGAACAAGACAAGGATGTTCACTCTCCAATTTTATTCAATGTAACACTGGAATTCCTAGCCAAAGCAATTAGAGAAAAAAAAAAAAAGAAATAAAATGAATCTAACTCAGGAAGTAAGAAGTGCAACTGTCACTACTTGCAGATGGAATGATATTATAGATAAAAGGCCCTAAAAGGTCCACCAGAAAAAATCTGTTAGAACTAATAAATGAATTCAGTAAAATTGTAAAATACAGAATCTATATACAAAAATCAGTTGTACTTCTACAAAGTAATAATGGACTATCAGAAAGAGAAATTAAGAAAACAATATAATTTATAAGTGCATCAAAAAAACCCATAGGAATAAATTTAACCAAGAAGGTAAAAAATAAGACAGTTTTGAAAATGATAAGACATTGATGAAACAAATTTAAGAAGACACAAATGGAAAGATATGTTATGCTCATGGACTGAAAAAATTAATATTGTTATAGGGTTCATGCTACTAAAGCAATCTATAGATTCAATGTAATAACTACAAAAATTCCAATGGCATTTTTCACAAAATAGGACAATGCAAAATATGCATAGCAACACAAAAAGATGTTAAACAGATAAGCAATCTTGGAATGAAAGCATCATGCTTCATGGCTTCAAATTATATTATAAAGATGTAATAATCAACGTATTATTGGCATATAACAACACATAAATCAATGGGAAAAAAGGAAGATCCCAGAAATAATCCCATATGTATACATAATTAATGACAAAGGAACTAAAAATGTGCAATGGGAAGAGAACAGTACCTTCAATAAATGGTTTTGGGAAAATGGATAGCCACATGCAAAAGTAAGAAACTGAGTCACTATCTTATGCCATACCCCAAAATTAATTCAAAATAAGTTAGACTTGAATGTAAAATCTGAAACTGTAAAATTATTTGAAGAAAATATAGGAGCTAAGCCCCTTGACATTGGTCTTAGCAATGGATATTTTGGATTTGACACCAAAAGCAAAAGCAACAAAACCAGAAATAAATAAGCAGGACTTTATGAAACTAAAAAGTTTCTGCACAGAAAAGGTAATAAATGAAATGACAGTGTATCAAAAGGAATAAAATATTTGCAAATCCTATATCTCATAAAGGGTTAATAATCTAAAATATGTAATGAATTCATACGACTCAATAACAAAATTCAAACAGTTTGATTGCAATGTGAGCAGAGATCTGAACAGATATTTTTCAAGAAGACGTGCAGACGGCCAACGAGTACATAAAACAGTGCTCAACAATACAAATCATCGGGGAAATGCACATCAAACCCAAACCTCACAACTGTTAGAATGGCTATTATTGAAAACACAACAAATAACAAGAGTTGATGAGGATGTAAGAAAAAGGAACCCTCCTGCACTGTTGGTAGGAATGGAAATTGGTGCAGCTACTACGGAAAACAGTATGGCGGTTCCTCAAAAAATTAAAAATAGAACTACATATAATCTAGCAGTTCCACTTCTATGTATTTTTTAAAGGAAATGGAAACACTAACTTGAAAAGATATTTGAATCCCCGTGTTCATTAGAGACAGCCAAGACATGGAAGCAACTTAAATGTCCACCGATGAATGAATGAATAAAAAAGAAATTGTGATAAATACATATATAAACAACGGGATATTATGCAGCTATAAAAAAGAAGGAAATTTTCCTTTGGGAGCAACATGGATGAATCTTGAGAAGTGAAATAAGTCAGACAGCAAAAGGTCAATACCATACGATCTCACTTATATGTCTAATCAAACCTCCCCCCATGATGAATTCATAGATACAAAGAATGATCTGGTGGTTAGCAGAGGTAGGGGTGGGCAAAATGGGTGAAAGCGGTCAAAAGATACAAACTTCCTGTTACAAAAGTAAATAAGTCTGGGGGATATAATGTACAGCATGATGACTACAGTGTAACAATACTGAACTGTATCTTTGAATATTGCTAAGGGAATAAATTTTAAAAGATCTTATCACAGGAAAAAAACTTGTATTATGTGTCATGATAGATGTTAACTAGATTTATTGACATTTATTAATGTGTACAAATATTGAATTCTTATGTTGTACACCTAAAACTAATGTAATGTTATATGTCAGTTATATTTCAATGAAAAACTAAGCCAACTTTTTGAAAAAAGAAGATATGCAAGTGGGCAGCAGGTATATAAAAACCTGCTTAATATCACTAATCGTTAGAGAGATGCCAATGACAATGAGATATCACCTCACAGCTGTGTATACACAGGATGTGTATAATCAGAAATTCAGAGATGGCAAATGCTGGCAAGGATGTGGAGAAAAGAGAACCCTGTACACTGTTGGTGGGGATGCAAACTGGTATGGATACTGGGCTTCCCTGGTGGCTCGGTTGGTAGAGAATCCACCTGCAATGCAGGAGATACATCTTGGATCCCTGGGTTGGGAAGATCCCTGGAGAGGGAATGACAACCCACTCCAGCATTCTTGCGTGGGAAATCCTATGGACAGAGGAGCCTGGAGGCTACAGTCCATGGGGGTCACAAAGAATTGGACACGACTTGGCAACTAAACCACCACGACTACCACAGCTATTATGGAAAGTAGTATGCAGTTTCCTTAAAGAAATTAAAAATAGAACTACCATGTGATCCAGTAATCCCACTTCTAGGTATATATCGCAAGGACACAAAAGCAGTATTTCAAAGAGCTATCTGTACTTCCATGTTCATTGCAGGATTATTAGTGATAATCAAGGTATGGAAACAACCTCAGTATCTCTTAACAGATGAATGGGTCAAGAAAATACAGTATATATTCAGTAGATATTATTCAACTATGAGAAAGAAGGAAATCTTGTCATTACAACCACATAGGTGGACCTGGAGGACTTTATGCTAAGTGAAATAAGCCAGACAGTAAAAGACAAATACTGTGTGGTATCACTTAGGCATGGAACCTAAAAAATAAATAAATAAAAATAAATAACACTTTTTTAAAAAAGGAAAAGAAGTAGAGCTCATAAAAACACTGTAGAATAATACAAACATTCAGTTATAAGATGAATACAGATCAAATGTGTAACACGGTGCCTATAGTTGTCAATACTATGTTATGTAATTGAAATTTGCTGAGTAGAACTTGGATTCTCACCAAGAAAAAGGTAACTATGTTAGGTGATGGATGTGTTGATTAACTCTACTGTGGGAAGTCTTTCATAATGTGTACATATATCAAATCATCACATTGTACACTTGCAATATATTATAATTTTGTCAATTATAGCTCCGGAGAGCCAAAGAAAAAGAGCTATCAAGACATGAAATGACATGAACTTTAAATGCATATTACTAAGTTTAAAAAAAGATTAATCTAGAAAAGGCTATATACTATACGATTCCAATTATATGAAATTCTAGGAAAGGTGAAAGTATGAACGCAGCAAAAGGGTCAGGAGTTGCAATGGGTTAGAGGGGAGGGGGTGGATTAGATGAGGCACAGATGTTTTTTTAGGGCAGTGAAACTACTCTGTATGATATTGTTATGTGGATGCATGTCATTATATATGTCACGTGGCTCAAAACCCATAGACTGTACACCACCAAGAGTGAATCCCAATGTAAATTATGGTGATTATAGTGGGTCAGTGGAGGGTTATGGGAGTTGTAGCAAATGTACCACTCTGATTGGGATGTTGATTTTGGGAGAAGTTATGTACATGTGTGGTCAGGGGCAATAAAGAGAATTTCTGTACCTTGCTCCTCTCAATTTTGCTATGAATCTAAATCTGATCTTTAAAAATAGTCTATTAAGAATTTCCTAAAGAGGTGGATCTCAACTATTCCAAAATACTCCAAAGAATTAAAAACTATTGTAACTCTTCTTGTATAGATGCAAGGTGGAGGTCCAGAGAGATTGAGTAACTTGATCAGTACCAGGCAGTGAGCAGGTGACAGACCTGGGATAAGAAAACAGTGTGACGTCAGAGTCTATGCTGTTAACTACTACTTCATACTCCTTCCCAAAGTGACCAGAGAAAGAAAATCTTGTATAGAACGGACTTTTGGACTCTGAGGGAGAGGGAGAGGGTGGAGTGATTTGGGAGAATGGCACTGAAACATGTATACTATCATGTAAGAAACGAATCGTCAGTCTATGTTCGATGCAGGATACAGGATGCTTGGGGCTGGTGCAGGGGGATGATCCAGAGAGTTGATATGGGGTGGGAGGGGGTTCAGGATTGGGAACTCATCTACACCCGTGGCGGATTCATGTCAATGTATGGCAAAACCAATACAGTATTGTAAAGTAAAATAAAGTAAAAAAAAAAAAAAAGATTGCCAGAAGAAATATCAATGACCTCAGATATGCAGGTGACACCAGCCTTATGGCAGAAAGTAAAGAGGAACTAAAGAGCCTCTTGATGAAAGTGAAAGAGGAGAGTGAAAAAGTTGGCTTAAAATTCAACATTCAGAAAACTAAGATCATGGTATCTAGTCTCATCCTGGCAAATAGGCAGGGAAAAAAAAAGAAAAAGAAAAAAGATTCCACGTAAACACAGGCACTTTCTCTTCAGGAACGTAACCACCTCACTACCTACCTCCAGTAGGAGTATTATGAGAACTGCCCAGAATACTTGCTGTATTATAAAGCATATATCTGTATGTGGGTTATAGTATTTTATAAATTTTTAAATGATCCGTCGGAATCATTTTCCTGGAATTCTATATTACAAAGGAGCATTTACTTTCTTTTTGCATTTGGGTTTGTCAGTGTATCTTAATCTGATCCCATACAGTTTGCCCAATGTCAGCAAATAAACTGTGCCTTTACTTTTATGAATGAATCTGTGACTTTGCATACATACAGCTTAAGACCATTCCTATAGGGCAATAGCAGCAGATGATTTCAGGAAGAAGCACTTTTCTATGGGTACATAGAATGCATATTTACTTTCATTGGATTTACTTTTGTGGCCTAAAAATTTAGCAAGATTCTTTGAACAAGCTTTGATACAGAAATTCTTGTTAAGAGGTCCAATAAAAAGACTTGGGCAGAGAATCTGGCTAAGTTACAACTTTGCTTCACCTAATTAGAAAACCTGTAGATAATTGGTATGGGATAAAGAGTTATTTTAGGTTAAAAAAAAAAACTCATTAATTTGCTCAACTCATGTAAGTAATCTAGAGACACAAATTAAGAACATGCTTTCTCTTACCAGGATCACAATATCCTTTTCCTAAAAAAAAAAAAAAGTATTTGTATCACAGTGAAAATTCCCCTTTTCCCTTAGATACCTATGGGAAAGAGCTTCTAAATATTGCATTTGTTTTGGCTCAAAAGCAAATCGTGAGTAATTTGAATCTCTCATCAGTTTCACAATTCTCTGTAGATTAGTAGTGCTTTCTCAGCAAATGTTCCTTGATCACAATGGAAATTTGGGCAGAAACAGTGTTTATATTTTCCACCAGTAAAATTGTGTTATCTGAAAGGGCCTACTCTGTGGTATTTGGGGGTACTTTGCTTGTCTTTTACTGTGAGCAGTTTGGACCAGAACATTAGTCAGGCTGCAATATTTGAGCTGTTTCAGGCTCATTCTAGGGCAGTGTGTACAAATCACAAACCGCAGTGTGATGGGAGCTCTCACATATTTCAAAAACATGCTCTCCTGGGGCAATATTTTAGTGTGGTTGAATACCAGCAAACCATCTTCCTTACCCCGACTAAAGATCACCGGGGAACAATGTGGTCCATTTCTGTGGCTCAGTAGCAAAAATGACCATTGACAGAAATAGTTTCTATTTGGCATGTGTGTGTGTGATGCTCCCCAGTCTACTCGGCTCATCAGACCATGCTTGTTTCGTCTTTCTGCTCTTCTACTTCACCTATTTTAAATCTTTTTCTAAGTTTTTCCTCCCATAATTGACATCAAATAGTCTTTCAATATTTTAAGTGTTTAATAATAGGCCCCTGGGAGGAAATGCCTTCTCAAATATTTTAAGACCTTTTGTTAATTCTGATGAATTATAAAGATAGGTCTGCCATTAACTATTCTTGTTCCAAGGAGCAAGTAAATTTTTTAAGTGCCTTAAAGATATCAAATAACGTGGTACAAGTTTCAGAGTAAGAAAACAGATAAAGAATAGTTTTGGAAATTTTATACAAGTTGAGAATCTTGGAGAAATATTGGTTTCAAAGGAATGAAAAAACAAACTAACATCCAACAATTATTGATAGCTTCCAGGTACAAAATTACATATTCTTACCATCCTGTGTACCTCACAAAACTCAAACAAAATTAATTTTTAATAATGAAAACCCTTTTATAAACATCCTCTTGCTAATTGAAAAGTTAATTTCATCAGTGAAACAACTCTTCCAATAATAGCAGAACTTCTCACGTCAGCACAAGACAGAGATGTCCCAGAGTGTAATCTTTTCCGATTAAATGTTGATTCTACTATTCTGCACAAACTCCTAAGTAAGGCAGCTGAAGATACACATATTATATTACAATGTCTAAGCTGAGGTATTTTAAAATAAATTACAGACATTATAGCACACCGTGGACTTCCTTCCTACCTCACTGATCCCTGTTTGGTAGTTTTGCTGTAGATCTGAAAGTAGCTACAGGTGTTGAGCTGCCTGGGTCTGAAGCTTTAACACCCTCTTTCTCTTTAAATGACTTTGAATTCCATCCATATGCTGAAGAATCGTGGTGTCTATCTCTGGCCCTGACTTTTCCCCTGAGCCCCTTAACCCCTAGTTGATACCTCTACTAGGACAGCTAATCAGAAGTTCCAGCTCGTCACAGTTGAAACTACTTTCTTGATTTCCACACCCAATTCCCAATAAGGAAAAAAAAAAATCCTGCTACATTCTGGGTCCTCTCTCTTTCTCAGTGTGGTACCACCTTCTAGCTAATTTCCTAATTTAGAAACAATGGAGTGAATCTTGGTTCTTTCTTTCCTTTCATCCCTTGCATTCATTCCAGAAATTCTAGTCTGCTTGTCTTCCAAAATAGTCTTGGATTGTTCAGCTTCACTCTATTTTCCTTATTACAGTCCTAATCCAAAGTAATGTTATATCTTACCTGGACTGCTGCAATAACTTCCAAAATGTTGTCCTTGCTTCCTGTATTGAAACCATCCGTTTTTCACACAGCAGCCAGTGGTCATTTAAAAGTATAAATCAGATCATATTGTCCCCTTGCTTAGAACCTTTTAATGGCTTCTCATTGCATTTATATGAAAATTCAATCTGTGATATGCATGCCCACTTCATCCTTCTTTGTCAAACCTGTTCCTTCACTTCCCTCTCCCATTTGCTCATTACGCTGCAGCCTTACCAGCTTCCTCTCTGTCCCTGAAATAACCAAGCCCTTTACCAGCTCATGAACTGTTACCTCTGCATGACATGCTCTCTATCCAGACCTCATGTGGCTGATGCCTACTCATTCTTCAGGTTTCAGCTCAACTCCACAGAAAGCTCTTCTGTGGAAACTCAGCTCAGGTTATTTCTCCTTAAAGCCTCCACATGCACACTCCATCACACCAGTCTATTTATTGTCCCTGAAGCACTTGCCATAATCTACAATTTTCTGTATATTTACTCATTGGCTTCCTTATTGGCCCCCTTAAGAGAATGTAAGCCTTAGGAGAAAAAGGACTTTGCCTATCCTGTTCATGGCTACATTCCCAGTGGCAATTAAATGCCTGATATATAGATAAGCATTCAATAAACATTTGCTAAATGAATGAATAAAAACAAAGAACAGAGAAATTGTTTGAGGAGTGAGAAGTAAAATCATCATGAATAATAGGATGTTACAAGGCAAAGGGGTTTTTAGAAGCTTATCTGAGGAACCTTCCTGATGTGCTAACCTGCAAGAGTTGTCTAAAGCTGAGAAAGCGCATGCTAGAATCTGAAGGTTAATGCGTCTGCCTCCAATGTGGGAGACCCGGGTTCGATCCCTGGGTCAGGAAGATCCCCTGGAGAAGGAAATGGCAACCCACTCCAGTATTCTTGCTTGGAGAATCTCATGGACGGAGGAGCCTGGTGGGCTGCAGTCCATGGGGTCACCAAGAGTCGGACACGACTGAGTGACTTTACTTGCTTAGAATCTGAATGTCCTGACTGAGTGCACTGCTTTGCACTAGACAAAAGATCATAAACTTGGTCCATGATAAGGTTTGCACTGAATCTTGTTGAGAAAAATAACAGCAATATTCCATGTGGTTATATTTCCAAGAAAGAAAGGTTACCTTTTTTAGAAAGAACACCTCCAGCTCATACCTTTTCTTCTTTTTTGTTTTAAATGTCTTTTCTATTATACAATATTGAAAATAGAGATGCATTTTAAAATGTTCTATTTTTACAAAGTGAAAAAAAAAACATTGGCCACTGAAGGCCTATTTTTTGTGGTGATTTTTTTTTTTGGTGTTTGTTTTGTTTTTACTTTTAAAGAGACTGTGAAAACTAAGTTTGAAAATAAGCAACTCTAAACAAATCTAGCCATTAAAAGTGATTTAGTTTCTAGATCCTACCTCATACCCCATCAACTCCTCTACTCCTGTTCCACGGAGATAACCAATAACAGTCTGGTATATGTTTTTACATCTTTCTCTATACTCAAATGTACACCTGCACGTATGCACATACCCCCCCCCAACACACACACAGCTTTATTTTGATGTAGTACAAAAGGATAATGTTATCATATTATGCCAGTCTGGAACAATGCATATAATTGTAGGTCATGCAATATTATGTGCCAAAATGTATTCAACCATTCCTGTACTGATATTCTCAATTTCCCAGTCTGTTTTGTCCACCATAAAAATCCTGCCATTAACATCTCTATATGTGTTAGTAAATTAATATAAACATCTCTATCTCCACCCCTTCCTACATTTACATTTCTTCTCACATAATAGTGCTTTTACTTCTTTAGGAAACATTCAATAGCAGAGTTGTTAGATTAAAGGGTGTATATAGGCATTTTAATTTTGATATATTTTGTTAAGACTTAAGAAATGTGACCAGCATGGCTTATATTCCCAAGCAATTCTAGCTCTTTAAAAATTCATGTTGTAGTCATTGTGACCTTGTCTCAGAACACTTCAGTTCCTTCCAGACACAACTACATAAGTTATCCCTTAGCTGTCTCTATTTCATTCTATTTGCCATTGTAGAGACAGTTCAGTACTCTGAATTACCCAAGGGATTAATATATCTTCAAGTGAGAAGGAAAGTCTATATTAAAAAGAAAAAAAAACCTCCTCAGTTTCTGCTTCTTGTTTTGTGTTTCTGATCACTTGCCCCCAACATGGTAACCCATATCATTGATGACTTTCTTTGTTTTGGGCCAAGAACAATAAGGGTGATCTTATATTCTAGGATTAAGGAATCTGATGATGGTTGGCATGGTATGACCCAGCTCTTTCTCCATAAAGAAGTTTAGCTTTTTTAGTCTTTGTTTTTCCTTTTAGAAAATAAAGTCTTAGAGTTACTTTCAGTGTTCCTTTTTTTAGGTAGTGCTCTAGAGGCAAAACATAAATTCAGATTTTTAGAAAACTCACATTAGTCTGCATCTGTCCCCTTTTCTCCCCTCTGACTACTCTGCTATCCAGACAGGGAAGCATTCTATGATATCTTGATAGGCTCATTCTTTTAACATCCCTGTAATCCCCCAAATCAGTCCTGAGCAAGTTCATACTCTATACAGGAAGTTACCCAATGATTTATGACCAAATGCAATTGGCTCTGACATTAGGACATAGTGCTTAATACTGGTACATGTTGCAAAAGAAATAAAAAAGGCTGAAGTCACCTAAAATAAAGCTGCTATGAATTGCTATGTAAGTTTCAAATTATGGTAGTTTTGCTTATTTAATAAATCCAGTCAAATCCTCACCTATCGGATTGGTAGGAAGCCCATGGTCCAAGGAATCTGAAGGGTTGGAAAACTGACCTCCACTCCCCAGGGACAGAAGACTGTCACTGCCTTTGGTTCTAACAGCTTTACGGCCACAGAGGTGATACTGATGTGCCCTGGATCCAGGTACTTGGACAGGAACATGAATTTTCTCCCAAGCCAATCTCAGCCTGATATTGTTTACAATACTTCAGGCTGGCCAGTCCCTTAAAATGCTGCTTCAAGAGTGTCAGAATTAATTCACATGTCCATCTGCAGACTTAAAACCACCTTGCCCTTTCCTTCACTGGGGTGTCACACCCCAAAGTTTTAGATTATTCTTTTTATGCTCTGAAAAGACAGAGATGATCATGGCACCTTTTTTCAATAAGCACTGCTGTGGGGTAACCTGTCTAACTACCTGAGGTGGTAATTCAGATTGCCTCAAAGAATCCTATAATTTCCTCCTCCCCAATGTGAGCACTGTGTGTGCGCACACATGCACACATACAGAGTCAGAAATGGAATAATTTATTTCCTCAAAGGTAGCTTACCATGCTGAAAACAGCAAGGTGAGTCTCTGGTTATGAAAAGAAAAAGGAGAAAAAAATCTACAAGATAAATCTTCAATGAGACACATATTCTGCAACTTAACAAATGGATTGAAATTTTGACAAATAAAATGAATGTGCACTCTAAAATATTCCAAGTGTGTAAAATCTAATCAGAAATCTCCTCTGTGCCTTAGTACAGACTGCCAAAGAGAGTCAATGATGTTTACTTTTCATCTTTGGAGTGTATTCCATTCTCTAAATATTAAACAGCTTCCATATCAAAGAAATGTTTAAAATGTCTTTCTATTTACTATGAATAGTTAAGTAGTTTCCTTCATAAATACTAATTCAAGAAGAAACAGTCACTTATAGAGTGTGTTCTTAGGTTACGTAAACAGTCTGGGCTGTATTTGGTGTTGGTGAATTAAGATGTGAGTCTACTAGTAACATTTTGCATAAACAATACATGTCAAGCAAAGATCCAACAAGCTGTGCTATTAATTTACTGCTCCAAATTCCTTAGCTGAAAATGTTCTTCAAATTGTTTTTTGTGTTTGTTGAATGTTCAATTAACAGGAAATAGTTCTGCTTTACTTTCCTCAGAAGATCCATATATATATATATATATATATATCTGTGCTTCACTTTGCCTCATGAAGAAACTGAATTGTACTTTTTCTGACTTGAGTTAGTTTGCACTATAATTAAAAAAAGGAATATATTCACATGTCTACATACTGCCTTAGAAACTGAAGTTAATATACATGTCAGTTATTTACTATCAAAAAATGACATAAACATCCTAGAGCCAGATACTTCACTGATTTGGCAAATAATTGACTATAGAATATCATGAATTTTCTTTGGCTGAGAGTTAAATGGTTGGATATAGTATGAAAAAAGAGTTCATCTTTGCAATTCACTTCCTCTTACAATAGGGGCTTCCTGGTGGTTCAAACATAAGGGATCTGCTTGCAATGCAAGAGACACAGGTTTGATCCCTGGATCGGGAAGATCTCTTGGAGAAGGAAATGGCAACCCACTCAGTTCTCTTGCCTGGAAAATCCCATGGACAGAGGAGAATGGTGGGCTACAGTTCATGGAGTTGCAAAGAGTCAGAAACAACTGAGGGACTAACACACCACACACACACACACACACACACACACACACACACACTATATACTCTTAAAGTAAAGGCACTCACTAAAACTCCCACAAAATAAAAGGACCCATCACCTCCCACTCCAGTCCTGAGTAAAGTATAAGATGAGTTTCACTAAGGAATAAGCTAGATGTAATTTTATTTCATCAAAAGAAACCAAAGACCATAGACTATTTTAAATATCAACACCATGAGGAAATTTTAAATGGCAATATGAACCAAAATCCAATTTCAAGTAGTAAAAGAATATACAGAGAAAGCAGGAGAAATGATTACAGAGCAAATAATGGTCAAATATAAAATAGCAAGAGATTGAGCATGCTAACATATTAATTAAAATTGAATTAAAGAGTAAATTTAACCCCCCTCCCCCCATTGGTAGGTCAAGAGTGATTATGATCTCCAAAGTGCAACTTGAAGGAAGGAAGATAGTTTTTTGGGTTTGGGTGGTGACTACTGCATTCCAGAAATGAGCAGTCTGCTTTTGAAGATGGAGTTATAGAGACTGTGAGAGTCCTAGATTTGTCCTCTAATGGGGGTGATAGAGACTCCTCCTCAAACATCCCTTCCTTACTGGAAATTCTCAGAAAGTGCCATGATTGATCTTGTGATCGCTTTTGAAGTTGAAAACGTCTCTAAACATCACAGTTCAGACAAAAGGGTGCGTCTTCTTTTCCTGACGTTCACAAACTATCAGATGGTCTTTCAGGATCCACATGCTGATTTGGATGACTTGTATGTAATTCAAACTCAGATACAACACTGAATGCATTTGCTCTTTGCTGTTCCAGCCCCCCTGCTAGTCCCATACAGTAAGAAAGCTATCTCCTGAGCACTTCAACGTGCCAGCCACTTGCTAAATTCTTCATCTGTTGTCATATCTCTATCCTCACCCCAACGGAATGTGATAAGGACTGTTACAATCATAAGTTTACAGAAGAGGAAAGTAAAGATTAAGAAGATAATAAATTCCCTGGAACTGCACTTTGGAACCTGGGTTTCTCATCTCAACGACATCATCCTCTATTGAGTTTAATAAACCAGAAGCCTGGTTTTGTCTCCTTCTCCTCCACCTCCTTCATTTAATCAGTCACTAAGCCTTGCCAAACCTCCAGTAACCCCAGAATTCATCCTTATCTTTTCATTTCCTATCACTGCCAAGTTCAGACTTTTATCATATTTTTTTGTCCTAAGGATTGCAATAATCGAATAATCTTCTAATTCATTTTCCTATTTCTTGTCTTTTTCACTCTAATCCTTGAGCCACCTTGACATTTTCAGACTGTCTGTTTTTTTTTTCTTTCCTCCTCCAAAAACCCTCCCAGAATTTGCTGCCTTGTCATTCCTTCTCAAGGTTAACTTGCTCATTTCTGCTTCAGCGGTACCTATGTGTCTTATAAAACTCATGCCTCTGAAGCACAGATAGCTAGGTATTTCTGTTGCTCCTACAACCAGACTATTAACTTATTATACAAGACTCTGTCTCACTATACCTTCACTCATTCATTCATTAATCCATCCAATATTTATTGATTAGCCACCTTATTCCAGGAATTTATTTTTAATAATAATAATAATAATAGTGATCCTTTACTGATACTATACTCAACAACCCTGTGAGGCAGATACTGTTATCTTTATTTACATTTATTTACATTAAAGAAACTGCAAAGTAGAGAGGCAAAGATATCTCTGTCTAGAGAAATATTTTGGTTGTATGCCTGGGACTTTGCAAGGGTTCAACAAGTTTTAGTTGAATTTAGTTGAACTTAAAGTCAAAGTGTTAGTTGCTCAGTTCTGTCTGACTCATTGTGACCCCATGGACTGTAGCACACCAGCCATTCTCCAGGCAAGAATACTGGAGGGGGTTTTCTTTCCCTTCTCCAGGGGATGTTCCTGACCCAGAGACTGAACCTGGGTTTCCTGCATTGCAGACAGATACTTTACCATCTGAGCCACAAAGAGCAGGCCAACACTTAAGAGAACATGGCTTGTGTAAGAGCCTAAGAACAATAGAAGTAATCAGTATAGTAGTGGTTGAAGAAGAAGGAGTGAAGTTGCTCAGTCGTGTCTGATTCTTTGCGAGCCATAGACTGTAGCCCACCAGGCTCCTCCATCCATGGGACTCTCCGGCAAGAATACTGGAGTGGGTTGCCATTTCCTTCTCCAGGGGATCTTCCCGACCCAGGGATCAAACCCAAGTCTCCCGCATTGAAGGCAGACGCTTTAATCTCTATGCCAAAGAACTCGGGAACATTAGAGTCAGACACATATACACATTGTAATCCCCACTTTGTCACTAGTAAGCTACATGACCTTTAATTAAACTGCTTATTTCTTTAAACATATATTAAAAAAACCATAAAATAGAGATATTAGTCATATTATTTTAAAGGGCTATCTTATTGGTTAAATGTGAAAATAAATATAAAGTGCTTAGAAAGTCACATGGTACAAAGTAAACCCATATTAAGCAACAGTTATTTGACTGTGTGGATCACAATAAACTGTGGAAAATCCTGAAAGAAATGGGAATACCAGACCACCTGACCTGCCTCTTGAGAAACCTGTATGCAGGTCAGCAAGCAACAGTTAGAACTGGACATGGAACCACAGACTGGTTCCAATAGGAAAAGCAATCATCAAGGCTGTCTATTGTGACCCTGCTTATTTAACTTATATACAGAGTTCAGTTCAGTTCAGTTCAGTCCCTCAGTCGTGTCCGACTCTTTGCAACCCCATGAATCGCAGCACACCAGGCCTCCCTGTCCATCACCATCTCCCAGAGTTCACTCAGACTCACGTCCATCAAGTCCATGATGCCATCCAGCCATCTCATCCTCGGTCATCCCCTTCTCTTCCTGCCCCCAATCCCTCCCAGCATCAGAGTCTTTTCCAGTGAGTCAACTCTTTGCATGAAGTGGCCAAAGTACTAGAGCTTCAGCTTTAACATCATTCCTTCCAAAGAAATCTCAGGATTGATCTCCTTCAGAATGGACTGGTTGGCTCTTCTTGCAGTCCAAAGTACTCTAAAGAGTCTTCTCCAATATGCAGTTCAAAAGCATCAATTTTTTGGCGCTCAGCTTTCTTCACAGTCCAACTGTCACATCCATACATGACTACTGGAAAAACCATAGCCTTGACTAGACAGACCTTAGTTGGCAAAGTAATGTCTCCGCTTTTGAATATACTATTTAGGTTGGTCATAACTTTTCTTCCAAGAAGTGTCTTTTAATTTCATGGCTGCAGTCACCATCTGCAGTAATTTTGGAGCCCCAAAAAATAAAGTCTGACACTGCTTCTACTGTTTCCCCATCTATTTCCCATGGAGTGATGGGACCAGATGCCATGATCTTCGTTTTCTGAATGTTGAGCTTTAAGCCAACTTTTTCGCTCTCCTCTTTCACTTTCATCAAGAGGCTTTTTAGCTCCTCTTCACTTTCTGCCATAAGGGTGGTGTCATCTGCATATCTGAGGTTATTGATATTTCTCCCAGCAATCTTGATTCCAGCTTGTGTTTCTTCCAATCCAGTGTTTCTCATGATGTACTCTGCATAGAAGTTAAATAAGCAGGGTGACAATATACAGCCTTGACATACTCCTTTTCCTATTTGGAACCAGTCTGTTGTTCCATGTCCAATTCTAACTGTTGCTTCCTGACCTGCATACAGATTTCTCAAGAGGCAGGTTAGGTGGTCTGGTATTCCCATCTCTTTCAGAATTTTCCACAGTTTATTGTGATCCACACAGTCAAAGGCTTTGGCATAGTCAATAAAGCTAAAAGTCGGGCACAACTGAGTGACTTCACTTTCACTTTTCACTTTCATGCATTGGAGAAGGAAATAGCAACCCACTGCAGTGTTCTTGCCTGGAGAATCCCAGGGACAGGGGAGCCTGGTGGGCTGCAGTCTATGGGGTGGCACAGAGTTGGACACGACTGAAGTGACTTAGCAGCAGCAGCAGCAGTCAATAAAGCAAAAATAGATGTTTTTCTGGAACTCTCTTGCTTTTTACATGATTCAGCGGATGTTGGCAATTTGATCTCTGGTTCCTCTGCCTTTTCTAAAACCAGCTTGAACATCAGGGAGTTCACGGTTCACGTGTTGCTGAAGTCTGCCTTGGAGAATTTTGAGCATTACTTTACTAGCATGTGAGATGNCTTAGTCAATAAAGCAGAAATAGATGTTTTTCTGGAACTCTCTTGCTTTTTCCATGATCCAGCAGATGTTGGCTATCTGATCTCTGGTTCCTCTGCCTTTTCTAAAACCAGCTTGAACATCTGGAAGTTCACGGTTCATGTATTGCTGAAGCCTGGCTTGGAGAATTTTGAGCATTACTTTACTAGCATGTGAGATGAGTGCAATTATGAAGTAGTTTGAGCATTCTTTGGCATTGCCTGTCTTTGGGATTGGAATGAAAACTGACCTTTTCCAGTCCTGTGGCCACTGCTGAGTTTTCCAAATTTGCTGGCGTATTGAGTGCAGCACTTTCACAGCATCATCTTTCAGGATTTGAAATAGCTCCACTGGAATTCCATCACCTCCACTAGCTTTGTTCATAGTGATGCTTTCTAAGGCCTATTTGACTTTACATTCCAGGATATCTGGCTCTAGGTAAGTGATCACACCATCGTGATTATCTGGGTCATGAAGATCTTTTTTGTACAGTTCTTCTGTGTATTCTTGCCACCTCTTCTTAATATCTTCTGCTTCTGTTAAGTCCATACCATTTTTGTCCTTTATCAAGCCCATCTTTGCCTGAAATGTTCCCTTGGTGTCTCTAATTTTCTTGAAGAGATCTCTCTAGTCTTTCCCATTCTGTTGTTTTCCTCTATTTCTTTGCATTGATCGTTGAGGAAGGCTTTTTTATCTCTCCTTGCTATTCTTTGGAACTCTGCATTCAGATGCTTATATCTTTCCTTTTCTCCTTTGCTTTTTGTTTCTCTTCTTTTCACAGCTACATGATAGACTCTTGGAAAATGAAATGTGAGAGGAAATCTGAGGGCCTTCTAGAAAATCTTTACTTCTTTTTTTGAAAGAACCTTTTGAGAAGGAGTCCTTCTTTTTCTAGTGGACATTTTCATGTCTATCTGTGATGCCTAGAGCAGTGGCAGCCATCCTAAAGCCATGAAGATTGAATTAGCCAGAGGAGAACACACTGCATGTAGCAAGATGGAAGGATAGAAGGAGCATGGATCTTGATGACATCACTTAGCCACCAAATTTACCAAAACTAAAATTGTATTATCTTCAGACTTATTATTTTGATATATCCTCCTTAATTAGCCATTTTGATTGGGAGTTTCTAATATTTGTAATAAAATGTATCCTAAGCAATACCACAGTTTTGCTGTAAAAAACACCAAAGCTCTGAGAGAATGAGTTACTTTCTCAAGCTCAAAATTCAAAGCTCTTTCATGATGAGCTGGAGGGATGGGATGGGAGGGAGAGGAGGGAGGCTAGGGAGAGAGGGAATATAGACATAATGAAGGCTGATTCACATTGTTGTATGGCTGAAATGATTACAACATTGTAAGAATTATAAATAAGTACATTGGGAATAAAAATATTCTACTAGGATCCTCGGTTTGAAGTTCCCTATTGGAAAAAAATCCAAAACTCTTTCAATAGACCAGACAAGTGGATATGTCTGTGTGCTTAGGAAAGGACTAGAAGTAAAGGTAAAGAGGTGAAGAGGTGAAGCGTAGCCTCAAGTAAGCTCATTTTAAAAAGCCCTAAGAAATTCAGATGTTGCATAAACAGTAGGGTGACAAAGTACAGAAAGGGAGGAAAGAGGTTTAAAGCAATGTAGGGTTCGGTCAGTGAAAATTGGCCAGAGGAGAATGAACAAGGAAGGAAAAGGTTATATACTACATTGCACACTAATACATTTTAATCTCATCTAAGTCTATGCTCAGTTCTGGGTAACTCAATTGTTTTCATGGAAACAGTTGAGAACAAATAGATCATAATATGACTAGGAGATGAAAAGGTCAGAGAATCAAGCTGTAGATTTTTAGCTAAGAAAAGATAAGACTTACAAAACTGTAACTGCATTATTTAAGTTTCTTTGGGAACAACTAACGGAAACTCAACTCAAACTGACTTACATACAATCTTTTGGTTCGTGTATCTGAAAGTTCAGGAAGTAACACAGCATAAGGTTTGGGCTGAGTCCATGTTCTCTGACAATGTATGTGGTGGGGCTTTGTTTTATTCTCAAGGCACTGTCTTCTTGAGTTACCTTCAACCTCAGACAGGATCTCTCCCCATGTCCCAACCTCATATTCCAGTATTTTAGCAATTCTGTAAGATGGAGAACGTCTCTTCTCCAGTATTTTTCACAGAAGTCCCAGTATAGCATCCTACTGAAGCATTTGGATGACTAGCCTGAAAGAGAAAGTCACTCAGTTGTGTCCAACTATTTGTGACCCCATGGACTATACAGTCCATGGAATTCTCCAGGCCAGAATACTGGAGTGGGTAGCCTCTCCTTTCTCCAGGGGATCTTCCAAACCCAGGGATTGAACCTAGGTCTCCTGCATTGCAGGCAGATTCTTTACCAATGGAGCTATCAGGAACTAGGACTAGTTGATTAGCCTAGGACTGAAATAATCACTGTGGCCAGGGAAATTGAATATGCTAAATGAGAAGATCTCCATGATGCTTTTGAACTGTGGTGTTGGAGAAGACTCTTGAGAGTCCCTTAGACTGCAAGGAGATCCAACCAGTCCATTCTTAAGGAGATCAGTCCTGGGTGTTCTTTGGAAGGAATGATGCTAAAGCTGAAACTCCAGTACTTTGGCCACCTCATGCGAAGAGTTGACTCATTGGAAAAGACTCTGATGCTGGGAGGGATGGGGGGCAGGAGGAGAAGGGGACAACAGAGGATGAGATGGCTGGATGGCATCACCAACTTGATGGATTGAGTTTGAGTGAACTCCGGGAGTTGGTGATGGACAGGGAGGACTGGCATGCTGCAGTTCATGGGGTCACAAAGAGTCAGACATGACTGAGCGACTGAACTGAACACATCCTAAAGGGTAGGGATAAGAAAGCTTTCATTCCTTGTTAAACTGCATCAGTGGAAAATAGGATGGAGATAAATTTCCCATTGGAAAATTGATTATTCTGAGAAGAAAGGAAAATGGATCCTGAGAAGGCTAAAATAGAGATGACCACTTCAATAACAACTGTCTTCAAATATCTGAATGTCTGATAAATAAATAGATTCAGCTTATTTTATCAAGTTTCACTTGATATAATAAGAACTAATACATAGAATTTACTGGGAAGCACATTTCTAATCTACACAGGAAAGAATATTATCTTTACATCTCTCAACAGTAAACAGGCTGCCCCAGAAAGCAAGGATGTCTATTATGAGAAGTTTGCAGGCCAAGGCCAGATGACCATCTTAGAATGATGTAAGTTCAGTTCAGTTCACTTCGGTTTAGTTGCTCAGTCGTGTCCGACTCTGTGACTCCATAGACTGCAGCATGCCAGGCTTCCCTGTCCTTCACCAAATCCCAGAGCTTGCTCAAACTCATGTCCATGAAGTTGGTGATGGCATCAATTATCCCATCCTCTGTCATTCTCTTCTCCTCCTGCCTTCAATCTTTCCCAGCATCAGGGTATTTTCTAAGGAGTTGGCTCTTCCAATCAGGTCGCCAAAGAATTGCAGCATCAGCTTCAGCATCAATCCTTCCAATGAATATTCAGGACTGGTTTCCTTTAGGGTTGACTGGTTTGATTTCCTTGCAGTCCAAGGAACACTCAAGAGTCTTCTCCAACACTGCACTTCAAAAGCATCAATTCTTCAGTGCTCAAATTTCTTTATGTTTCAACTCTCACATTCATACATGACTACTGGAAAAGCCATAGCTTTGACTAGACAGACATTTGTCAGCAAAATAATGCCTCTGCTTTTTAATCCACTATCTAGGTTTTCATAGCTTTTCCTCCAAAGAGCAAGTGTCTTAATTTCATGTTTGCAGTCACCATCTGCAGTGATTTTGGAGCCCAAGAAAAATAAAGTCTGTCACTGTTTCCATTGTTTCCCCATCTATTTGCCATGAAGTGATGACACCAGATGCCATGATCTTCGTTTTTTGAATTTTGAGCTTTAAGTTAGATTTCTCACTTTCCTCTTTCACTTTCATCAAGAGGCTTTTTAGTTTCTCTTCACTTTCTGCTATAAGGGTGGTATCTTATATGTCCTGAATTGTTAGAAAGGAGGAGTAGATGAAATCTAAGGTCCTTTCTATCTCTAAGTCTATAATATACTCACTCTATAAGCAATCTGGCTAAAGATCATCTATTGCTGTTGTTTTTCCCATAAATGACTCCTCTAAACTGTACTGGTATTTCTGGAATACCTCTGATAAAAACAGACTGAATGATGAATTTTTGACCAACTCTTCTATTGTTATGCTAACTAAAGAAAGGGGCATAGCAAAAAGGACTGGCTGGTGATCCTAATCTTAAATAGTAATGGCTGCAAATGATGAGGGGACTCATAGTATGTAATAACAATACTAAACAGTGTGGTCAGCTCATCCCTTGAAGAGTAAAACTCAAGATGGGATATCTAATCACAAAGAATGACAGAAATGTCAAACATGAATGCTAACCTAAACATAAGAAAGAAAGATTAAAGAACAATGAATAGATCCTGGTGCAAGATATGGTTCGGGGTCATAAAAGGGACTTGCTTTGAATCAGTAACCTAATGATTCATAAATGGTATTTATTTCCAACTAACTGAATTGGAATCAAGATTGCCAGGAGAAATAGCAATAACCTCAGATTTGCAGATAACACCACCCTTATGGCAGAATGTGAAGAGGAACTAAAAAACCTCTTGATGAAGATTAAAGAGAAGAGTGCAAAAGCTGGCTTAAAATTCAGCATTCAAAAAACTAAGATCATGGAATCTAGTTCCATCACTTCATGGCAAATATATGGGAAAAAATGAAAACAGTGACAGACTTTATTTTCTTGGGCTCCAAAATCACTGCAGATGGTGATTGCAGCCATGAAATTAAAAGACTCTTGTTCCTTGGAAGAAAAGCTATGATAAACCTAGACAGCATATTAAAAAGCAGAGATATTACTTTGCTGATATAGGTGCATATGCTCAAAGCTGTGGTTTTTCCAGTAGTCATATATGGATGTGAGAGTTGGATCATAAAGAAAGCTGAGCACCAAAGAATTGATGCTTTTGAAGTGTGATGGTGGAAAAGAGTCTTGAGAGTCCTTTGGACTGCAAGGAGATCAAACCAGTCAATCATAAAGGAAATCAATCCTGAATATTCATTGGAAGAACTGATGCTGAAGCTCCAATATTTTGGCCACCTGATGTGAAGAGCCAACACATTAGAAAAGACCCTGATGCTAGGAAAAAGTGAAGGCAGGAGGAGAAGTGGATGACAGAGCACGAGACGGTTGGATGGCATCACCAACTCAATGGACATGAGTTTGAGCAGCTCCGGGAGATGGCGAAGGACAGGGAACCCTGGTGTGCTGTAGTCCATGAGATCACAAAGAGTCGGACACGACTGAGTGACTGAACAACAACAACTGAATATTTTAGTGAATTAAATGTAACAGCAGGAATGATTTGAAACACAAATGTGATGCTAGTTGAACAGAGGTTGAGTCCCTCCTATGTGTACAGTCTTGGGATTGAGCAGTGGGGAGGGTAATTAGTCTACCTATGTCAAACAAACATATTGACCAAGACAAAATACAGTGAGCTCTAATTCGTTGTCTAAATGGCTCAGAAGTTATCTGGATGAGAGAAAAGATTAATTTTTAACAGTGAAAACTGAAATTAAACTCACTTCAGCATAATTGTTTATAAACTCTCCTTTGAACAAACCTTTTTCCACATGCTTAACTGTTTTCTGAACACAAAATAATTGGACTAGATTTGAAACTCTTTCATGACTGAGTAGAGGGATCTCTGAAATTTCTAAAATGGTGTATGAATTGATGTCTATTCACTTTGTTCAGAGATGTTCCATAGCTCCTATCAGATTTTTAAAGGGACTGTCACCCATCACAAACCCTAATTGAATCCCCCTGACACAAAACTAGCTTCTGAAATGTATACCCTGAATATTTTAAGAACTCCAATATTTCTATAACACATATAAGAAAAGGGAAAAGTAATTAAAGCAAATTGCTACAATGAGCTAAGGAGTAGTGCATGGATTATAACAAGTTTTCACAGAGTTCCAGCTGGCATAGACAAATTAGAGCAGTCTTCCCTCTTAGACTTAGCAGAGAGAGAAGACTTGAATTGCTACTGGGCCAACACTCACCATTAGGGGACACTCCAAGTGTCTTGAAGTTTGAAAACATATTTCTGAACTAACTCAAAAAGGCATAGAGCTAAGTAAATGTATTTTCATTACACAAATTACTAAAAATAATGTAGGATATACCTCTGAGTTAGAATTTTTCTGCAGATTTATTCAGCCTACAGGATTTCAAAAGAGTAGATAGATGCATTGTAATTAGAGGTAGGATTACATACAATACTGGAAATAAGAAACCATTAAAAAAATTACAGATTCTGAAATTTTAGGCTTCTTGCTAAGCTCTCTGAAGCTGCAGCTGTCTTTTTTAAAAATTACATCAATGCTTCTGTTTAGGAAAATGGCTGGGAATGAAAATAAATCTTTGTGTCACTAAGCAAGATATTAAAAAATCACAGAAAAAAATGGTTGTTCCTGATGCATATAGTTACTGAACACATGTGATTTGAAAATAAGATATTCATTTCTGCATGGCTCAGCAACACAAATGCGATTTCAAAAGAGTAACCTGTGAACAGAAATTTCTGGTATGTCATGTGGCTGCCTTCACCAAAATATTTTCCAGTAAATTATAAAATGTAAATTGCACTGATGCCTTCAGCCGTGAATGAACTGAATCTCATTCTAGATGTGTGTGTCTATTGCTGAAATCCTAAGCTCTATTGCTCCATTAGTTCTGTTGCTCCAAACTTGTTTTCTTTTTCTCTGTGGCCATTTTTGTTCTCTTCTTGCTCCCTAAGCCATAAAGTCCTGACAATCTGCAGCTGTCTGGAGCCTCTTGCTTCCCCACAATACACCAGTCAATGACTGCCATTGCTACCTTTAGTCCCAAAGCAGGTGTGCATGTCCTGCTTTCTCTCACTTTCCATTCTAAGACCATTATACTTCTTCCCAGGTCACTATACTTCCGTCTCCAATCCAGAGGCCCTCTGTAGTGACTCCATCACTGTTTAACATTGCATTCTCTGGATGAATACTTGCAACTACTTTCATTTTTACTATTCTTTCTTTCTACTTTTAGGACTTCCCTGATAGCTCAGTTGGTAAAGAATCCACCTGCGATGCCGGAGACCCTGGTTCTGTTCCTAGGTCAGAAAGATCTGCTGGAGAAGGGACAGGCTACCCACTGCAATATTCGTGGGCTTCCCTGGTAGCTTAACTGGTAGAAAATCCACCTGCAATTCAGGAGGCCTGGGTTCGATCCCTGTGTTGGGAAGATCTCCCAGAAAAGGGAAAGGCTACCCACTCTAGTATCCCGGCCTTGAGAATTCCATGGACTGTATCGTCCATGGGGTCACAAATAGTCAGACACGACTGAGCAACTTTCACTTCACTTTCTACTTTTAGCAAAACATCCATCTGAAAATGCTAACCATTAACACTTGCTCTGCCTGATCAGTAAAACTATTATGGTAAGATGTGTTCTCAGGCTTCAGTGGTAACTCAGCTGGTAAAGAATCCATCTGCAATGCAAGAGACCCCAGTTCGATTCCTGAGTCAGGAAGATACCCTGGAGAAGGGATAGGCTACCTACTGCAGTATTCTCAGGATTTCATGGAGATTCAGATGGTAAAGAATCCACAGGAGGCCTGGATTCGATCCCTGGGTTGGGAAGATCCCCTGGAGGAAGGCACGGCAACCCACTCCAGTATTCTTGCCTGGAGAATCCCCAGGGACAGAGGAGCCTGGTGGGCTACAGTCCATAAGGTTCAAAGATTTGCACATGACTGAGCAGCTTAGCACACAGCACACGCAAGGTGTGTTTTCATGTCCTTCAGTCTACACCATTGCTGATATACGTGGTTTCTAAATGAAACACTAAAATATTTAGAATCATCCAAGGCAGTTGAACTTTTTACAATATTATTAGTCCCAGCAATTGTTTTTCATCTTGTATCTAATTATTCCTTTTGTTTTGTTCTTAAATTTAAAACCTTGATTTGTCCTTGAGGAATATTTATTAAGTTAACCTTTTCATTTAGCTACAAAAATGTTTTGGAGGCAGGAGGAAAAGAAAACAATGCCTTTTTTGCCATGTATCCTCTCCTATCTCTGTTTGCATTTCTATATTTTCTTCCTTTTTCTATTCCCATTTAATAGCAGTTGTTAATTTGAGTACCAGGATAGTGAAAGTATCAGTATGAGAATATCATATAACTTTTTGAAATATTTTCTATACTTTGCCATAGACCATTTTCAGTGGTGATTCTAAGACCCTGCTGCTTTGTTTGAACAAGACGAATTTTGTTTAGATGTGATGTTTGTTCAGACTTCTGATATGAACTGGTCTTTATCTACTCAGATGATGTTGCATACCTCGTCTCAGATTTACAGCTGGAGGGAAGGATGATGTGCACCCTTTCAGAGGAGCTCTCAGCTTCTTGCTTGCGGGCTTTCCCTTAGTTCACCTCTGCTCTCCTGAGGCAGCATCATTGCCTACCCTCACTGCCCCAGCTTTGGTTACTCTGAACATCATCCTCAAACTGAGCCTCTCCTGCCTCACCTGTCACCCAAAGTATTTTACTTAGTAATACACTGCCCAAGGGCGATATACCCCTACCAGTATTTAACCACTTCCCCTTCCCATGAATTGGCCAGTCATTTTCAGCTGGAAATATTCTTGCTAGGAATAGTAACTTGGTAGAAAGAAATAATAGTATTTGAAGGTTGCATGTGGGACAAGGTGGCATGCAATTCAGTGTCTTTGGGTTAGGGAGACAGCTGAGCGATTCAATCCTGGGGCTCTGGTTGTGGGAAAACAAGAGCAATGGTTGGAAGTAAGAAGTGTCTTATTACGTTTTTTTTCTTGGTGTACTGTAGTTTATGAATCAGAGCCTTGATAGGCCATGAGAAGAACTCCTAATACTGTACCCCCTCATTGGTCTCAGTTCTTGGAGGTGATGAGAGTTTACCCATTTTCTTGTCTCTTTCTTTTAGTGGAAAGATAGAAAAAAATGGAGAGTGGCTGTAACTGAAGCTGCTAGATTAAATGCTGTATTAAATGAGGAGTCTTTCCTTAGGAGCTTATCTTCTCAAAGTGCCTTTGAATTATAATCCTTTTTAGTCAGGCACAAATAATTTTTTCTGAATTTTGTGTTATTCACAAACCTGATTACTCTGCATAGCAGATCATATTTTCCAAAGATGGCCACAAACATATCTTGCATCTCCCAAGCTCTTTTGCAACGTGACCTTGACATTCCCTCATTAAGAAGGAGAGTTGATTTCTCCATCCCCTTGAATCTGAGTAAACTTGTCCTTCTTGATGGATAATAGCAGAATGACACTGTTAAGGTATAGCCTTTCCTGACCTGTCACTTTTCTCTTCTTGTTTTTTGAAAATTTCTCTAGGAATGTTCACACTGAGCCTAGCTGCTATTCTATGAGAAACCCAAGCTACAAGGAGAAACTACATGTGGTTGTCCCAGAAAGCCAGGGAGCAAGTTAGGATCAACTGTCACCATGAGAGTGAGTCATCTGAAATATCCAGTCCAGTGGAACTTTCAGATCATGATGCCCTGGCAGCCATGTGATTTCAATTAATATGAGAGATCCAAAGTAAGACCCACCCAACTGAGTTCAGTCAATTCACAGAACTATGAGAGAAAATAATTTTATTCTAAGCTGCTAAGGTTTGGAGGGGCGAGGGCCGAGAGGAGCTACCCCACGTTCGAGGTGAGGGGCGGCAGCCAAAAGGAGTTATCTAGCGTCCGAAGTCAGGGGCGGCAGCCTAGAGGAGCTACCCCGCGTTCGAGTCAGGGGTGGCGGCCAAGAGTGCCAGGCTGCGACAGCACAGGAGCAGCCAAGAGGAGCTACCCCCGCCCGAGGCCAGGGGCAGCAGCCGGGAGGAGGTACCCCACGTCCAAGGAGCTGTGGCTGCGCGGGCGCCAGAGGGCCTAAGGACCTATTCCACATTCAAAGTTGGGAGGGGCAGCGGTGAGGAGATACCCCTCGTCCAAGGTGAGGAGCAGCAGTTGTGCTTTGCTGGAGCAGCCGTGAAGAGATACCCCACGTCCAAAGTAAGAGAAACCCAAGTAAGACAGTAGATGTTGCAAGAGTGCATCAGAGGACAGACACACTGAAACCATCAGTTCAGTCCAGTTCAGTCGCTCAATTGTGTCCGACTCTTTGTGACCCCATGAATCGCAGCACGCCAGGCCTCCCTGTCCATCACCAATTCCCAGAGTTCACTCAGACTCACGTCCATCGAGTCAGTGATGCCATCCAGCCATCTCATCCTCGGTCGTCCCCTTCTCCTCCTGCCCCCAACACCTCCCAGCATCAGGGTCTTTTCCAATGAGTCAACTGTTCACATGAGGTGGCCAAAGTACTGGAGCTTCAGCTTTAGCATCATTCCTTCCAAAGATTTCCCAGGGTTGATCTTCTTCAGAATGGACTGGTTGGATCTTCTTGCAGTCCAAGGAACTCTCAAGAGTCTTCTCCAACACCACAGTTCAAAAGCATCAGTTCTTTGGTGCTCAGCCTTCTTCACAGTCCAACTCTCACATCCATACATGACCACAGGAAAAACCATAGCCTTGACAAGACAGACCTTTGTTGGCAAAGTAATGTCTCTGCTTTTGAATATACTATCTAGGTTGGTCATAACTTTTCTTCCAAGGAGTAAGCGTCTTTTAATTTCATGGCTGCAGTCACCATCTGCAGTGATTTTGGAGCCCAAAAAAATAAAGTCCGACACTGTTTTCACTGCTTCCCCATCTATTTCCCATGAAGTGATGGGACCAGATGCCATGATCTTCATTTTCTGAATGTTGAGTTTAGGCCAACATTTTCACTCTCTGCTTTCACTTTCATCAAGAGGCTCTGTAGTAGATATAATGGACATCTGAGTTAGATTCACCCATTCCAGTCCATTTTAGTTCGCTGATTCCTAGAATGTCAACGTTCACTCTTGCCATCTCCTATTTGACCACTTCCAACTTGCCTTGATTCATGGACCATGAAACCATAATCACAGCAAACTAGTCAATCTAATCACAATAGGACCACAGCCTTGTCTAACACAATGAAACTAAGCCATGCCCTGTGGGGCCACCCAAGACAAGCAGGCATGGTGGAAAGGTCTGACACAATGTGGTCCACTGGAAAAGGGAATGGCAAACCACTGCAGTATTCTTGCCTTGAGAACCCCATGAACAGTATGAAAAGGCAAAATGATAGGATACTGAAAGAGGAACTCCCCAGGTCAGGAGGTGCCCAATATGCTACTGGAGATCAGTGCAGAAATAACTCCAGAAAGAATGAAGGGATGGAGCCAAAGCAAAACCAATACCCAGTTGTGGATGTGACTGGTGATAGAGGCAAGGTCCGATGCTGTAAAGAGCAATATTGCATAGGAACCTGGAATGTCAGGTCCATGAATCAAGGCAAATTGGAAGTGGTCAAACAGGAGATGGCNTTGAGATTGCATCCAAGTACTGCATTTCGGACTCTTTTGTTGACCATGATGGCTACTCCATTTCTTCTGAGGGATTCCTGCCCGCAGTAGTAGATATAATAGTCATCTGAGTTAAATTCACCCATTCCAGTCCATTTTAGTTCGCTGATTCCTAGAATGTCAATGTTCACTCTTGCCATCTCTTGTTTGACCACTTCCAATTTGCCTTGATTCATGGACCTGACATTCCAGGTTCTTATGCAATAGTGCTCTTTACAGCATGGGATCTTGCTTCTATCACCAGTCACATCCATAACTGGGTATTGTCTTTGCTTTGGCTCTATCCCTTCATTCTGTCTGGAGTTATTTCTCCACTGATCTCCAGTAGCATATTGGGCACCTAATGACCTGGGGAGTTTCTCTTTTGGTATCCTATCATTTTGCCTTTTCATACTGTTCATGGGGTTCTCAAGGCAAGAATACTGAAGTGGTTTGCCATTCCCATCTCCAGTGGACCACATTCTGTCAGATATGTAGAGTGCATCATGAGAAATGCTGGACTGGAAGCAGCACAAGCTGGAATCAAGATTGCTGGGAGAAATATCAATAACCTCAGATATGCAGATGACACCACCCTTATGGCAGAAAGTGAAGAGGAAACTAAAGAGCCTCTTGATGAAAGTGAAAGAGGAGAGTGAAAAAGTTGGCTTAAAGCTCAACATTCAGAAAACGAAGATCATGGCATCCGGTCCCATCACTTCATTGGAAATAGATGGAGAAACAGTGGAAACAGTGTCAGACCTTATTTTTCTGGGCTCCAAAATCACTGCAGATGGTGATTTCAGTCATGAAATTAAAAGATGCTTACTCCTTGGCAGGAAACTTATGACCAACCCAGACAGCATATTAAAAAGCAGAGACATTACTTTGTCAACATAGGTCCATCTATCAAGGCTATGGTTTTTCCAGTGGTCGTGTATGGATGTGAGAGTTGGACTATAAAGAAAGCTGAGCATTGCAAAATTGATGCTTTTGAACTGTGGTGTTGGAGAAGACCCTTGAGGTTCCAAGGGACTCTGCAAGGAGATCTAACCAGTTCATCCTAAAGGAGATCAGTCCTGGCTGTTCACTGGAAGGACTGATGTTGAAGCTGAAACTCCAGTACTTGGTCACCTGATGCAAAGAGCTGACTCATTTGAAAAGACCCTGAGCTGGGAAAGATTGAGGGCAGGAGGAGAAGGGGACAACAGAGGATGAGATGGTTGGATGGTATCACCGACTCAATGGGCATGTGTTTGGATGGACTCCAGGAGTTGGTGATGGACAGGGAGGCCTGGCGTGCTGCGGTTCATGGGGTCGCAGAGAGTCAGACACAACTGAGCAACTGAATTGAATTGAATTATTATAATGACTGTAGTACAGTAACATGAGTCAATAGTAAGCCATTCAATGAGAGGTTAAAAGTTTTCTAGTTAGAATTCTTAACACAATTATTTTCATTTATTTGTTCAGTTGCTAAGTCATGTCTGACTCTTTGTGACTCCGTGCACTGCAGACCTTCAGGCTTCTCTGTCCTTCACTATCTTCCAAAGTTTGTTCAAGCTCACATTCATTGAGTCAATGATGCCATTCAACCATCTCATTCTCTGTGACCCGCTTCTTCTCCTGCCTTCAGTCTTTTCCCAACATCAGACTCTTTTCCAATGAGTTGGCTCTTTGCATCAGGTGGCCAAAATATTAGAGCTCAGTTTCAGCATCAGTCCTTCCAATGAATATTCAGGGTTGATTTCCTTTAGGATTGACTGGTTTGATCTCCATGTTGTCCAAGGGACTCTCAAGAGTCTTCTTTAGCACCACAATTTGAAAGCATCAATTCTTTGATATTTAGCCTTCTTTATGGTCCAGTTCTCACATCCATGCATAACTACTGGAAAGACCATAGCTTTGACTATACAGACCTTTGTCAGCAAAGTGATGTCTCTGCTTTTTAATATGCAGAGACATAGGTTTTTCATAGCTGTCCTTCCAAGGAGCAAGCATCTTTTAATTTCATGGCTGCACTAACCATCTGCAGTGATTTTGGATCACAAGAAATTAAAATCTGTCAATGTTCCCACTTTCCTTCTTTTTGCCATGATGTGATAGGACTAGATGCCATGATCTTCGTTTTTTAAATGTTGAGTTTTAAGTCAGCTTTTTCACTGTCCTCTTTGACCCTCATCAAGAAGCTCTCTAATTCCTCTTTGCTTTCTGCCATTTGAGTGCTATCATCTGCATATCTAAGGGTGTTGATATTTCTCCAGGCAATCTTGATTCCAGCTTGTGATTCATTCATTCCAATATTTTATATATTTGTTTTTGTTATTGGTCCTGTTATTGTTGCTGTCATTTTTATTGTTGCTGTTATTGTTATTGTTCCTGTTATTTTTATGGAGATTCAATAGGAAGTATAGCTTGGGAATGGCCACTATACATGTAGGAATGTTGATGGATACATTCCTCCAGCTTTACCATAACAGTATTCAAAGCTATCAAATATGACCCTAAAGGAAAAATAATACTGTCTCCTTCCTCCTCAAATAGGGCTATTTGAAATGTTTTATTTTTTTCCTTCCTTCATAGGGTTGCTATACTAGGAAGAATAAATAAAACTGAAAGTAATTACTGTTTTATGAAGCTAGGTTAAATGTCATAGAAACACTATTTACACACAAACTATCTCAACTGTGGTTGAATTAAAGAGCAAAGCATTTTTAAACAACCCTAGTACTATCCTTTTAGGGAAAAAGAATAATTTCAGATATCTCAGAATACAAGGAAGGAATTTCTGGAACTTAGAGAAGACTTCTGGCTGGAACATCAATTAACCAGTGTACTCTAGGCCTGAGATGCCAGCAGGCCTGACTTGTGGTTTCATTGCCTTAGTAGGAACAAGACGGTACGTTGCCTGGAAGTGGCTGTCCTCTGTGGTGGGTGGGTGAGCACGTGGCCCTCCTTCCTTTCTTCCCATTAGGTATGCCCAACTCCACACTAGTGGTCAGTTTCCCAATGAGTAAATAAGCTTTGCTTTTTGACACACATTCCACAAGCAAGCCAGATTTCAGGAGACAAAAGTCAAATGTGCCAAAGGAGAATTACAGAAGCCCAAGAAGCCTCAAGAGCATAGGGATGGTGGGAGGTAGTAACAGGGACTTTGTTGAAGCCAGGGCAAGCATTACACAATCTTCTCTTTCTATAAACATCCTTAGGATGGAAGCATTAGATTGTGGGCTACTCTAATAATTCCCAAGCAAATATATTGGGCCTTTTGTGGTTTACAGTTTAGGACTTTATTTTGCTGTATCATCTGTGTATTTTTCAATGTTGTATTTCTTTTGGTTAATCTTCCTTCCTCCTGGGAAGCAAAATGTTCTGCAATAGCAAACACTGTCTGTGGTAAGTCCCTAAAACTCCAGTGCAACAGATTGCAAAGCCTGCTGTCCATTCTAAATACATTTGCATTGTTTCTCTCTGAAGCTGGTTGTGTTCATGTCTCCAACTTTACATGCCATCTGTGTCATTTTTCTATGGTCACCGATCACTCATCACTCCTTTCAAAAGACGTTTCACCACATACAGCAAAGGTGTTCTTCAAGTGAAATCCATAAACCTGCTGACTTGGAGAAATTGTTGACATCTCACTAATATGAAAACTGTGCCTATTTTTTTTCTGCTTTCATTATTATAAGTCTGTATACATTTAAAAATATTTTAATAATGAAATATTTTAGTTCAAAGAAATTGTAGAGAAATATAATTATTTAAATACTGTATATCATCTTGCATATCCTAGTCAGATTTTATTATAGGTACTTTTGACTTAATAGGAATTAACTTGTAAGAATACTGAACCCAATAAATTAATTACTCATTCTTGCACTCACTCAAAGGACCAGATGCTCTTGAAGAGAGTCTTAAGATACCCACAGGTGAAAGGCAAATGATAAAGTAGAATAGAGTGATTCCATGTGAGAAGGGATAGGAAGTGGAAAGGACTGTGGCTATGGTAGGGCTTATCCCAGTTTGCCCAGGGCCAGTCCTGATTAATGCCTGTTGTATTGGCATAATTATTGATTCTACACCTATCATTAAAGCTGAAACTCCAATACTTTGGCCACCTGATGCGAAGAGCTGACTCATTGGAAAAGACCTTGATGCTGGGAAAGATTAATGGCAGGAGGAGATGGGGACAACAGAGGATGAGATGGTTGGATGGCATCACAGACTCAGTGGACATGAGTTTGAGCAAGCTGAGGGAGTTGGTGATGGACAGGGAGGCCTGGCGTGCTGCAGTCCATGGGGTCCAAAAAGTTAGACACGACTGAGCAAGTGAACTGAGCTGAACTGACACCTATCATGTCCAAAGTGTGATGGCTTAAGCAATAAAGTATGTGGCTACCCTAACTCTGAAGAACTAGAGAACACATTTTCTATCTAAAGAAGGACGCTTCTACTTGGCTCCAGAAAATTGCTGTCATATTGGAATAAAAGATGTGTGCTTTTTCAAGAGAAGCCAGCTTTGGATTTTTGGTGTAGTCATCTGATATTTAATGTTAGTTCAACTCTCTTTGTGGTCTCAAAGAGCTGGACATGACTTAGCAACTAAACAAGAACAACAACTCTTATCTTTATCTGTATTTTCTTTATAAGACAAAATTTGCCTGAAAAAAAATAGATTTCCCTATGGGTTACTAATTTACAATCTCTTTTGGCCTAGAAGTTCTACAACTTGGGGGCTTGACTACCACCATTTTCCTATCTACCCCAGAGGCTGAATGTGTGATTCCATTTAGGATACTCATGTATACACTATGATTCAGGTTAAACAGATCCTGTTGGAAAGCTTCTAAAGGAAGCATTCATCATCATTAATTAAGAAAACTGACCAAATGATGGAAAGCAGAGGATAACTCAGGCTTAATTAACTGATTTGCTGACATCTGTATTTAAATCATTTTTCATTGCTAAATATCTCATTTACTGAGCACCTCAGTTCAGTTCAGTTCAGTTCAGTCACTCAGTCGTGTCCGACTCTTTGCAACCCGATGAATTGCAGCATGCCAGGCCTCCCTGTCCATCACTAACTCCCAGAGTTCACTCAAACTCACGTCCATTGAGTCTGTGATGCCATCCAGCCACCTCATACTCTGTCATCCCCTTCTCCTCCTGCCCCCAATTCCTCCCAGCATCAGTCTTTTCCAATGAGTCAACTCTTCGCATGAGGTGCAAAGTACTGGAGCTTCAGCTTTAACATTATTCCTTCCAAAGAACACCCAGGGCTGATCTCCTTTAGAATGGACTGGTTGGATCTCCTTGCAGTCCAAGGGACTTCAAGAGTCTTCTCCAACACCACAGTTCAAAAGCATAAATTCTTCAGTGCTCAGCTTTCATCACATTCCAACTCTCACATCCATACATGACTACTGGAAAAACCATTGCCTTGACTAGACAGATGTTTGTTGGCAAAGTAATGTCTCTGCTTTTCAATATGCTATCTAGGTTGGTAATAACTTTCCTTCCAAGGAGTAAGCGTCGTTTAATTTCATGGCTGCAGTCACCATCTGCAGTGATTTTGGAGCCCCAAAAATAAAGTCTGACACTGTTTCCACTGTTTCCCCATCTATTTACCATGAAGTGATGGGACCAGATACCATGATCTTCGTTCTCTGAATGTTGAGCTTTAAGCCAACTTTTTCACTCTCCTCTTTCACTTTCATCAAGAGGCTTTTTAGTTCCTCTTCACTTTCTACCATAAGGGTGGTGTCATCTGCATATCTGAGGTTATTGATATTTTCCTGGCAATCTTGATTCCAGCTTGTGTTTCTTCCAGCCCAGCGTCTCATTACTAGGTGCTATACACTAAGTATGCCATCTACATTAGCATAATGCTAATAATCATAACAATGAAGTGACATTGGCATCATTCCTCCAGTTAAAACAAAAAGTTGGATAAGGCTGAGAAAATGTGTGTGATTTGACCAAAGTCTCATGGCTAATAAATGACTGAGTCAAGATTAGTATATAAGTGTTTCTGAGCTCCAAATCCTGTGCTCTGTCTTTTCTATTGATCCTTTACTGGAAAAAAAAAATTAGCTTCATCACTTAGATTTGCATGTTATGCAAATATATTATCTAAAACTGTACAATTTCCTTTTGGTGAAAGAAGCTATAAAAGAAGTTAACAAATTCAAAGAATAAAGCAACCAGATGATAAAAATTATTGTTACACCTATTCAGCAATGCAAGGTAGAGGAATAACTCTGTAAAACACAGTCTCACAACTAAAAATGTCAAGCTGCTGTCTACACAACTTTGTGACACTGGGAATTGTCTTTGGTCAGGCTCCTTAAATGTTGAGATAAGACAGTGATTCTTAATGCAAGTGATGGTCTGAAGAACTACTCCTATGGGAAACCTATAAGCGTTTGAAAGGAGTTCATGTGGGGATAGTTAAGTCAGTAAGGCTTTTAGGAGAAGTGCAGCCTCCTGATATGAGAGGGAGTTCTGGAGCTTGGATTGCATCGCAGAGTCTGTCTTCACCTAGAGGCAAGAGAGCTGGGCTCTTACATTCCTGTCTCATCAAATCTGTGGTCATGGGTTTCCAGTATGCCCTGATGAGGAATCTCCTATCAACTAAGGCCAGGCCTCAAGTGAAAGAAAGATATGAGTCCTTAGAAGCTAATACCTACACAGCAGGCAGATGGGACCTGCAGGTGGGTAGGAGGGGAAGTAGGAAATTGGGAGGTGGGGAGATCAAGACCACCAATAACAATATCTGCTGCAGATAATTATTCTCTATTTATTTACAGAATTTTATTTTGTGTCATTTAAAATTACTTCATCCTCAAATTTGCATTTTCTTCTTTCATGAATAAATTTTTAAACTTCACTGAATTTTGTCTTTCATTGTCCCCAGTGTCCAAGTCCTCCCCTTTCTTCATCCATTTTTAGCCCCAGGGAAATACATCATAGCTAAGGCAAATGAATTCACAGACTAATTCCTTCCTTTTAAACAATATTTATTACAAAATAGTATAGTACAGCAAAACAGTTTAGTTACTCCCTTGGAGATTGTTATATTGAGTTATGTCATATTACACAAGAAAGAATGTGATTTTGCAGAAGAAAAAGCTCTTTAAAAATGCCACAAAAATGCTTATATACATATTGCATCACTGATCAAGCAAATAATATTAATAGTAACAGTTACTGAAATATTATTGTTATATGCTGTTAACCTTTATCATGAATATGCTGATTTTTATATGTTTCATATGTATTATATGTTATAGCAATGCCTACACATTAGTTGTATGAATATGAGCTTTTTAAATTCAGAAGCAAAACTTTTCCTTAATAAAAACAAAAGATAGTAAGTCAATAAATACTTATATTTTGACAATATATAAAAATGAGTCAATTCAGCTTGCCCCATAATATTTGACTTCTTCAGATTGCTGCCAACTACCCTGCTTATAACCAACTTTTGACCTGGTGTGCAGTGGAATGGTTAGAAATTTGGAAGCCATTGTGGAGATCAAACAGGCTATATTTGGTGACACAGGTGAAACTGATGTTTCTCACACAAAGCAGAAGATGAGAACTCTCTGTGGGAGAGTCACTTCTTTCACAATTCATAAAGGATAGGAAAATTTTTTCTGGTATGATTTCCTTGTGGGGTGCAAGAATTCTATCTTGGGGTTTTTCCTTGCTTAAATGAACTAAGAAAAATTTTCAATTCTCATTAAATATACCAAGGCTTTCAGAAATTCAGTCATCATTCAAATGTTTTCAAGTGTAATCTTACAAATGAAGGCTGAAAACTAAAAGATTTTTAAGCCAGTTTCTAAAAGACTAAGAGGAACCTGGTGTGCTACAGCAAATGGGGTCCCAAAGAGTCAGACATGACTTAGCAACTAAACTGAAAGACCAAGATGTATAAATTTGCTTTTATGAAAACTTAAGGTTTCTTATTCACCAGTGGACCACTGTAAGTCAAAGGTAGTCTTACAGATTCTCACTATTATATTCTGAAAGACTTCCTGCAAAGCTTAGGAATGAAAGTAAGGATTTATGGTTCAAATGTATCCCAAAACTCTGCCCCAACTGTATAATTTCCACTCTACTGAAGTTCTGAAAGTGATAGTCGCTCAGTCGCATCTGACTCTGTGACCCATGAACTGTAGCCTGTCAGGCTCCCCTGTCCATGAAATTCTCCAAGCAAGAAAACTGGAGTGAGAGGCCAGTCCCTCCTCCAGGGGATTTTTCCTACCCAGGAGTTGAACCCGGATCCCCTCCATTGTAGATGGATTCCTTACTGCCTGAGCCACCATGGAAGCCTAAAATTTAATCAGTTGGGTGCATTTGTGCTCAGTTGTGTTTGACTGTTTGAGACCCCGTGGTTTGTAGTCTGCCAGGCTCCTCTGTCCATGGGGTTTTCCAGGCAAGAATACTGGAATGGATTGTCAGTTCCTACTCCAGGGGACCTTCTTGACCCAGAGATCGAACCCGAGTTTCTCGTGTCTTCTTGCATTGGCAGGCAAATTCTTGACTCTGCCAAGTCAACTGATCAGAGAGTATCCAAAAAGAGGTTATGTTCTTTTTTTTTTCCCAGATAAATATTTTTCATCTTTGTATTAGCTCAAAGACCCTTTGAGTGAGAGTGTGTGCATTTTGTTTTATATATATAGAATTGGTGCTTTTGAACTGTGGTGTTGGAGAAGACTCTTGAGAGTCCCTTGGACTGCAAGGAGATCCAACCAGTCCATTCTAAAGGAGATCAGCCCTGGGTGTTCTTTGGAAGGAATGATGCTAAAGCTGAAACTCCAGTACTTTGGCCACCTCATGTGAAGAGTAAACCACTGGAAAAGACTCTGATGCTGGGAAGGATTAGGGGCAGGAGGAGAAGGGGACGACAGAGGATGAGGTGGCTGGATGGCATCACTGACTCAATGGACGTGAATCTGAGTGAACTCCGAGAGTTGGTGATGGAGAGGGAGGCCTGGAGTGCTGTGATTCATGGAGTCGCAAGGAGTCGGACACGACTGAGTGACTGAACTGAACTGAACTGATATATATTATTTATTTTGGCTGCACCGAGTCTTAGTTGCAGCATTAGAGATCTGGTTCTCTGACAAGGAATTGAACCTAGGCCCCCTGCACTGGGAGCTCAGAGTCTTACCCACTGGACCACTAGGAAAGTCCTGTATGTGTGTATTTTAAATGTTCATCCCTTCCACTATGCTTTCCACTGACATAGCAGCAAAAACCTTCCTCTCCCCATTACACCCCTTGCAGAGTGAGTATCATCTGCCTCTCCACAATCAGCACAGAAGAGTCTGTAGTGCTCATTCTTACTGTTAACATTACAAAAACAATAAGTATGACTTTCCTTTTCCAGATTTAAAAGTATCATATTGAGTAAGCTTTGAAAGTTAATGTGCTGTCCTTTCACAGAGATGCCGAAATGTGCACATCCCTGTTGACTAAACACAGCTTTCAGTTTTCAAAAGAAAAATATTATTAAATAGTCGCATTTACATATTGGTTGAAAGTAAATGTGGATGACCAATGTTTCTTGTTGAAGAAATGAGAGAACATGAGATACAAACAGTATAAGAAATGAACTTTTTAGAAATGAGCAGTCCTCTGTGTGTGCTCTTTGTGTCCAACTCTTTGTGACCCCATGGACTGTGACCCACCAGGCTCCTCTGTCTGTGGGATTTTTCCAGGCAAGAATACCAGAGTGGGTTGCCATTTCCTCCTCCAGGAGATCTTCCCAACTCAGGGATCGAACTCGTGTTTACTGTGTCCCCTGCATCTGCAGGCAGATTCTTTACCACTGAGCCACCTGGGAGCCAGGCAATCCTTTAGCTGAGATTACTGATGGTCTTTCTGAGAGTAGAAAGGGATGGTGGTAGACATAGCTCCTAGTTTGTCTGCAATGGTCTTATCAAAAGGTCATGTATCCTGGAGTAAAGAGCTATGGTTTGAAACTAAACCGACCTCTATATCTTATTAACCTAACCAACTCTGTATTTGTGTGTTTGTATATTTGTGTGTGTGCAATGGAATAAAAACTCTATGCTATTTGGCTTTTTGAGGACTAATGATAATATAAAGTGCCTAAAAGAGTGTATATGGCATGAAATAGGAATTTAGTATTTCCTAATATTGTAATTATGGTTATTATAATTCAAAGAGCAAAACTGTCAAGCAAGAGTTCTATAAATATTGCCAGCTTTATTTGGCCTAAGTTCCTTTAAACATACAGCCAGCACTCCTCTCCCCACCATGCTGTGATAATTTCCTACACTTGCGGCCCCAGCTTTGGCAGTAATCATCGAGGAAGCCTGCCCTGTATCCAAGCCTGAGTGAGATGCCCCTTCTATGACTCCTCTTAGACATTGTGTTGTTACAACTACTATCACTTGTATTGATAATATCTATAGACCCTTGAATGCATTTTGCTTGACCTTGTATGTCTACAGCCTAGCATGGCACTTAAAACATTGTGTGTGCTGAATATGTGCTTTTAAATGGATGCTGATAAGTAATTAACACATATACTATTATCAGGCTGAGAGAATTATTCACATCACCCTAGAAACTGATCCTGCTCAGAGTCTCTTTCATTCCTACATAGCTTTTCAAATTTGTGAACCTAACTTTTCCTCTTGATCATTGTCTTCCTGATGGGCGTTTACCAATTAACTCAAGTTATTTGACCCTACCTGTCCTCACACAATTTCATGTACTGAGTCAGGGACAAAATCCAGCACCTGCTCTTGCTGCTTCTAGAAATGATGCTACTGAATATACTCTGAATTCTACCCTGCTCAATCCTGTTTGAGTCCCCTTGAAAGAACTCTCACCTGTATTATCTGCTCCTCCAAAAACCTTTCAGTTATGCCCTTCATTATGATTTCTAGTCTTTTACCCTAAGATGATTTTATTTATTGCATGACTTTAATGCCCTTTTCTTTTGATTTAACCCACATAGTTCTCAGTTATGGTTATCTTGACCATGCATCCTGTCTTGCCTTTTTCTAACTTACTCCTATACTTGCTATCCAGTGGATTCACTTTTGCCATTGATTTACCTTTTTTTTTTTTTGCTTTTATTTTTCAGAATTTTATTTATTTTTATTTTTGTTTGGGCCAGGTCTTCGTTGCTGTGCAAACTTTTATCTAATTGTGGCGAGCAGGGGTCACAGCTGCAGTGCATGGGCTCTTATTCTGGTGGCCTCTTTCACTGCAGAGGAAGCGTTCCAGGGTGCAGGGACCTTGGTAGCTGTGGACCCATGGGCTTAGTTGCTCAGCAGATGTGAAATCTTCCTGGTCTGGGAATCAAACTTGTGTCCCCTGCTTTGGCAGGCAGATTCATATCAGGGAAGTCCTAAATTTGTTTATGTTATATTGGATTATAGTTGATTAACAATGTTAGTTTTAGTTTCAACAAAGTGATTCAGTTATACATATACATGTGTCTATTCTTTTTCAAATTCTTTCCCCATTTAGGTTATTACAGGCTATACTGTAATACAAGTATTGTATTACAGGCTATACTGTAATACAATACTGCTATACAGTAGGTCCTTGTTGGTTATCTGTTTTAAATATAGCAGTGTATACACGTCAATCCCAAACTCCCAATCTTGCCATTCTTAATTAAGTGTCTCTATTGAAAATGTGACCTTTTCTTTGGGATTTGTATGATTGCATCTTCCTCAAGGAGTAACAACCAAGTTGGTGGTGTGGTAAATTCTCTGTGAAAATGGCCATGGTACTTCCTCCCAGGCCAGTAGGCTTTTGTAATGTGGCTGGGCCACTCCTTCCATCAAGGAACAGAGTCTGTTTTCTCAGCCCTCAAATTTCAGTTGGCCTGTAACTTGGTTTGACCGATAAAATATAGCTGGAATGATGTAGAGGACTTTTGTGCTTAGGCTACAAGAGACCTTACAGCTTCTGTTCTCACTCCTTTGAAACACTGTGCTGAGGTACCCTGTGAGAAAATCCGATCTAACAAACAGAAGACAAAAGAACTAGAGCAAGAACCCTCCCCTCTGAAAGCCCCTCTGAAAGCGAAACCACCAGAAACATAACCAGCTTATACCGTCCAGTTCAGTTCAGTTGTTCAGTCGTGTCCGACTCTTTGCAACCCCATGAATCGCAGCACGCCAGGCCTCCCTGACCATCACCAAATCCCAGAGTTCACTCAGACTCACATCGATCGAGTCAATGATGCCATCCAGCCATCTCATCTTCTGTTGTCCCCTTCTCCTCCTGCCCCCAATCCCTCTCAGCATCAAAGTCTTTTCCAATGAGTCTACTCTTCACATGAGGTGGCCAAAGTACTGGAATTTCAGCTTTAGCGTCACTCCTTCCAAAGAAATCCCAGGGTTGATCTCCTTCAGAATGGACTAGTTGGATCTCCTTGCAGTCCAAGGGACTCTCAAGAGTCTTCTCCAACACCACAGTTCAAAAGCATCAATTCTTCGGCGCTCAGCCTTCTTCACAGTCCAACTCTCACATCCATACATGACTACTGGAAAAACCAAAGTAATGTCTCTGCTTTTGAATATGCTATCTAGGTTGGTCATAACTTTTCTTCCAAGGAGTAAGTGTCTTTTAATTTCATGGCTGCAGTCACCATCTGCAGTGATTTTGGAGCCCCCCAAAATAAAGTCTGACACTGTATCCGCTGTTTCTCCATCTATTTCCCATGGAGTGATGGGACTGGATGCCATGATCTTCGTTTTCTGATTGTTGAGCTTTAAGCCAACTTTTTCACTCTCCTCTTTCACTTTCATCAAGAGGCTTTTGAGTTCCTCTTCACTTTCTGCCATAAGGGTGGTGTCATCTGCATATCTGAGGTTATTGATATTTCTCCCGGCAATCTTGATTCCAGCGTGTGTTTCTTCCAGTCCAGCGTTTCTCATGATGTATCTGCATATAAGTTAAATAAGCAGGGTGACAATAGACAGCCTGGACATGCTCCTTTTCCTATTTAGAACCAGTCTGTTGTTCCATGTCCAGTTCTAACTGTTGCTTCCTGGCCTGCATACAGATTTCTCAAAAGGCAGGTTAGATGGTCTGGTATTCCCACCAACCCCAGTCAAATCTTCACGTGACCGCAGTTGTATGAATAAATCCAGATGAGAAAAGCAGAAGAACTACCCAGGTGAACCCAATCCCAAAATTGCTAACCTACCGAATTGTGATGAAATAAATTAAGGCAGTAAGTTTAGGGATGGTTTGTTAGATGGTAGACAGCAATAGTTAATGGGTAATACACATGGCTTTCCAAAGAAATACAATTTAATTTTGTTTGTTTTAAGTCAAATCTAGAATGTAACTTTTTCAAACCTACAGTGTTATTTCATTGTTGTTTCTCTTATTTAACATTTGTGGAACATCTTAGAATTCAGAATCTATTTTTATACCTATTCCTTTGACTCTGATATCCACTCTGTAGGAAGGAAGCAGAGCAGGTGTTAGAATCATCTTCATTATCTAGATGAGGAAATTAAACAGAGAGAGGGCCCTTGATCCATCCAAGGGCACACAGTAGCAAACTCAAGGCCAGGATCATAACCCAGCATTCTGCTCTGTGCAGGGCTAACGGCCCCTCTGCCTAAGTAGAACAATATTGTTTCTAATAATGGCAGAACTGGATTCAATCTAGGTTTGCATTTACCAAATCTTTGATCCTGATTTTTTTTTTAATCCAATCTAATGTTCACTTTTTACCATTGCTTTTGTAAAAATAGGTTTATAGCCATGTTCACCTTGAGTAAATTTAGCTCTGAAGTTTCTGATTCATTTTCAATCAAATTTTTATTTAGCAATAATTCTTTGATGTTCTATTATCCCTTTGAAATATTTTATAAGCCATTTATACCTTTTATCTTTGAATCATCCTGTCACATCTTGCCAAGGCAATGCAAAATTATATTTCACACTTTTTTATTAGGTTCAAAATGCAGTGTATTTCTAACTTGGGTGTATTGTTTCTTCCTTCACTGAAGGAATTGCTTTATTGTATCCTATATAGACTTGTCTTCCTCCAGAAGAGGAAATTTGCCTCATGCAAATTTTATTGCTATCTCAGGTTACTATAGTTCAAAATGGGCTTTTGGACACTTGTTTTGTATCCTAAGAAAGCAGTCACATAAAGTATGAGGACAGAAATTATCATAAGCACCAAATTCTGAGAAAGGAATATTAGGAATAAAATGTTAAGTAAAACTCATTGAGCCACAAAGGCAAAAACAAACACATTTGGATTACTTATTTTAATCATAGATTAATTTATAGGTGGTATATACTTAGGGTTCCTTTGAAAGGCAAGGAGATGTTTCTGTCATATATCTAAAAAGTAGCACTATTAACATTGACTTAGCCTCACCTGTGTGCCTGGAACAGTTCCTGTTACATAGTATCTGTTTAATACTCTCAATAATCCCCTAGGTAGGTAGGTATTTATTACCTCCAATTTACAGATAAGGAAATTTAGACTTAAAAGTGCTAATGGGTGAACTTACACTCTATCTTGTGCCCCATGTGGAAATTGCTTGTCGAAATGTATGAAAATCAGTGAATTTCTGGCTTTTCCTTATCTGTCAAAGAACATATCAAGGTATGCACCCTGCATGAAATCTATGTGAAAACAAATCCTAACCTCTAATATGCTACCCATAGAGCTATCATCATTAGATTTTTCCAAAGAAATCATTAGTCAAAACCATTCTTAGAGCGCAGTGGAATGAAACTCTAGGTTTCCGTTTGACTATGTAAATCACGCAAAGGAATGACAAAACAGTGAAGCCCACAATGAAATTACATTGGGGAAGTCCGGGAAGCTGCTCATCCTTCCTCAGGACAACCTCTCCTTGTAGTCCTCCCTCCATGTTGAGGAAGAAAGTCACATCATACAGAAGTAGCTCTTCCTGTGCTGAGGAGTCTGGTCATAATTTCCACCAGCAAGTAGGAGTCAATTAAATATTTTGATTGAAAAAGCTTCATGTATACCTAATTGAAATATACAACATGAGAAGAAACCATACCTTCCATTATGAATATCCTAAATTGAAGACAAAGGGAGAAGGGGGCAGCAGAGGATGAGATGGGTAGATAGCATTACCCACTCAATGGACGTGCATCTCAGCAAACTCTGGGAGACAGTGAAGGATAGGGGGAGCCTGGTGTGCTGTAGTTCATGGGGACACAGAGGGTCAAAAACGATTAGCAACTGAACAACAACAACAAATGTTGATTAGAATTAGTGGATGATAATTATATTTTTAATTGCAAGTGTGAATCCACTTATACTTTATTGGACAATGTGAGAGAGGAATTACATGTCTGTATCTCTATTGCCCAGTTGTGGAAATTGAGGCAAAAAGGCATTAAATCTCATAGTTACACAGCTGCTGAATGACAGAGGAAACCTAGATAATCTGGTACCAGAACCTCAATTCCTAAATTCTCTGCTCTTTGTAAACCCAAGGTTCTTAGGATAACAATATGATGTTATATCTAAGAGATTTTTCAAATCATAAATATAACACCAATGAAAGCTATTGTTTTGACTAAAGAATGAGAAAGCCAGCAAAAACTTTTAAAGATATAGGCCCCCATTTCCAAACAATTGCAAGATGTTTGCTATGGAGCTACTTGTTCATTGAACTAAAAAACAAAACAAAGTCAGTAAAAAACAGGGAAAAACATTAGAGACAATGGAGCGCTGACTTCTAAAATATTTTAGGCATAATTGTCTTTGCTTCTTTTTCTCTGTTTCTCAACTGTTTATTAGATGCTTAATAGAAGTACATTTATGAGGTTAATTGTAAGACTAATTTAGATGGTGTTACTTTGAAGACCAAACTTAAGCATACACCTGGGGATAATTTTTCTTTCTTGTCTTCATTTTTTATAATATATACATATATAAATATATATTTTGGTCTTGATGTGTCTTGTTTTATATGACTGACTTTTTAGGATGTTAGCTACCCTCATCTATGACAAGACTATTCCACCAGCATGAGTTTCATTAAGTCTGGATCAGTTGGATTTAATAAGTGCATAAATAAGACAGGAGGTAAATACAAATGGAGTGACTTCTAAAACTTTATGGTCCAATAGAACTATGTTATTCTAGAGGGATAAGATATTTAAATAGTATAATTCTGGATATCCAAGGTAATACAGTGAAAGATGTGTTAGCTGTTGAATAGAACTGACATCCTTGATTCCACCACCAATCACCTATCTGATCTCAAGCAATTTATTAAACAGTCAACCTCCTTTTCTTCATCAGAAAAACAAAGTTAATGTAAACATACCTTGAAGTTTTTTCAGTTCAGTTCGGTTCAGTTCAGTCGCTCAGTCGTGTCCGACTCTTTGCAACCCCATGAATAGCAGCACGCCAGGCCTCCCTGTCCATCACCAGCTCCCAGAGTTCACTCAAACTCACGTCCACTGAGTCCGTGATGCCATCCAGCCATCTCATCCTCTGTCGTCCCCTCCTCCTCCTGCCCCAATCCCTCCCAGCATCAGAGTCTTTTCCAATGAGTCAACTCTTGGCATGAGGTGGACAAAGTACTGGAGTTTCAGCTTTAGCATCATTCCTTCCAAAGAAATCCCAGGGCTGATTTCCTTCAGAATGGACTGGTTGGATCTCCTTGCAGTCCAAGGGACTCTCAGGAGTCTTCTCCAACACCACAGTTCAAAAGCATCAATTCTTCATCACTCAGCCTTCTTCACAGTCCAACTCTCACATCCATACATGACCACAGGAAAAACCACAGCCTTGACTAGATGGACCTTTATTGGCAAAGTAATGTCTCTGCTTTTTAATGTGCTATCTAGGTATGTCATAAGTTTTCTTCCAAGGAGTGTCTTTGAATTTCATGGCTGCAGTCACCATCTGCAGTGATTTTGTAGCCCAAAAAAATATAGTCTGACACTGTTTCCACTGTTTCCCCATCTATTTCCCATGAAGTGATGGGACCAGATGCATGATCCTCGTTTTCTGAATGTTGAGCTTTAAGCCAACTTCTTCACTCTCCTCTTTCACTCTCATCAAGAGGCTTTTTAGTTCCTCTTCACTTTCTGCCATAAAGATGGTGTCATCTGCATATCTGAGGTTATTGGTATTTCTCCTGGCAATCTTGATTCCAGCTTGTGCTTCTTCCAGCCCAGCATTTCTCATGAAGTTTTTTAGGGAGAACTAAAAAAGATATGTAACATTTTCAACAAAACAGCTTTTCATATTGCAGGTATTTGATAATTTTTAATCTCTTCTCCATCTTTTTTCATTTATGGATCAATTGTGTAAAAGAAAACAAAAACACTTATGGATTTTCAGGTTTAAGCTACAAATTGTCACATAACATCTTCAATGGGAGACTTTGTACAAAATATATTAACCATGTGTTAGTTTCAACAGATACCTTGAAAGAGCTAAATGGGCCTTTCTCAGTTTTCTGTGTGTCTCCGTTTTCATAAAAATTGCTAAGATTTATATACACGACATAAGATGAACATTTGGACAATGCAAGATTTACAGAACTTGAGAGTTGGAATATTCAAGAAGGACAAGATTAGTATTTATTCAAACAATCCCCCAAAAGTGCAAGATTTTACTGTGTGCCAAGTCAAGAGTCCCTGAATTTGTGAAGTTTATACTCTAGTGAGGAAGGTACACACACAATGCTCAAGTTTACTTGGCAAGAAAGAGACAGCACAGATTGGGTGTTGAGAGATCAATCCAAGAAGGTTTCAATTAGTTAGTGCTTAACCTTGGGAAGGAAACAGCTGCATGGAGGGTGAAAAAAAGAATCATAGGCAGAAAATAGCAAGTATAAAGATAGGTGGGAACAATCTTGGCCTGTTTGAGAACTAGTAAGAATGTAAGTCAGAAACAGAAAGAATTAAATCAGAATAATATGATGTCAGAAGGGAAAGCAGGAACAGATTGTGTAGGGTTGGCCTTTTTTGTAGACCATGAAAAGTAACGTGAGTTTTATTTTATGTATAATGGGAAGCTGTGAAGAATTTTGAGCAGAAGAGGGACAGATCTCTTTTATAAATTTAAAAGATATCTCTGACTGCTGTGTGGAAAATAGATTGTCAAAGGGCAGAAATGGAGGCAAGGAGGCAGCTAGAAGTCTCTTAATATAGTAAGAACGGACAGGATAGTGGTTTAGATTAAGGTGGTAGCAGTGGAGGTGAAAAGTGATCAGACTTAGGTATGGGCAATGGGACTGGATTGTGAATTGAAGTGAGGAGTCCGAGAATTCAAGAAGTCAGTTGAGATTCCTAAAGTTGGGGCTTAAGCAAATGATTGGAAGTTTCTGCCATTTAATGTGGTGGGAAATATTTTGGGAAAATAAAATTTGAAATGTCTTAAGAATTTAATTTTCACCTTGTAAGATGGAGATGACTATCAGACATTCAAGAAAAGATGGATTCAAATAGTCAATCAGATACATGACTTGAGTTTGGGCGAGTAGTCAAAGAACAGAATATAAATTGTTTGGTCAGCAGCATTAGTTGGTTTCTAATGCCATGGGCCTGGGAAAATTCACCTAAGAAGGGAATAAAGCTAGAGAAGGGTTGAAAGCCAGAGAACAGGGCATTTATCAATTATGAAAGAAGTCATCAGGAGAGTTCAAGGAGTATCTATTGAATTGTTGGGCAGAAAGAAAATCAGGCAAAACTAAAGATAAGCAGTTTTAATTCAGAGAGAAATCAACTAATAAAAAATGATGAATACAGTCTCAACAAAATGTCAAGAAAATGTCAGCTACTCAATCTTGAAGGTCAGCATTGTGATAGAACCAATCCTGATTTTTTAATGATGTTTCCAGATTGAGTGATGAGTATTATTTTATTTTGAAAGTCCAGGGGAAAACCTGGAAATCTGAAAAGAACTGATAGAGGGAAGGAGGGAGGAATAAAGGAAGGGTGAAGTCAGAGAAAGGTGCTTTGAAAACCTCACCTCAGGTATCCCCCTCTCAGAGACACTAATTTTCAAAGGGGAATCAAAGCAAAGGAAAACATCATATAGGTTTCTTTTCCTCTGATACCACTGCCCATATCTGCTTCCCGCCACTTCTCAGGTTGACCATCTTCGTTCTGGCTCCAGTTCCAAGCCACAGTGTGAGAGCCTAAGCTCTACACAGCAACAGGGGTCATGATCTAACCCCCTTAGTCAGTTGAACTTTGAAAATATGTAATTAACCCAACCCAAGATCAAACTGACCCCCGTAGTCAAATAACTGATGCCTTAAAATCATTTTTTTATTGTGTAACCATGAAAGAATGGAGACACATTCTGAGCTATGAAGGGGTGTTGCAGGACATCAAAGTCCCAAATGATTTCCTTCAGAAAAAGCTGATGAAATACAAATGTCTAACACTCAGCAACTGGCTTGAAAGAGAAGGAAAATTATAATATGGACTCTGGCAGTATAATCAAGGAAATGTTAGATTGAACTAGACAATCAAACACAGGCTTTGAAGGCAAACACTGGCTCAGTTTCCAGCACCAGCCCTGATTGTAGTTTGACCTTGTGCAGACTACATGACTTTTACAAACCTCCCTTTCCTTTCCTGAAATGAGCATTATGATGACACTTAACTGAAAGATTGCTATAAGAATTCAGTGACAAAATGTGCCTTAGTCTCTTCCAGACAGTCTTCTTTTCTGACTCTCTCTAGAAGCACATCTGAATAGGAATGGTTGGAAATCCATGTTCTTTCCCTAACTTCCTTGAACACACTTGCTCCCTTGACTGCCCTCCCCATAAAGGCCATGAAATTCAACTGCTCTGCTTGACAATTCCATTCTAACATATCCCAGATCATTTCCAAAACTTCCCACCCCCTACTACCTCTTTCTCAGCCTGTTCTAGCCAGGCAGTTCCCCTCCTTTATCCCACATGTCATTGCCCAGTCCATTTAACACCTCTACTTTCATCACCCTGCAGGTGATTGTCATCCTGAGATTTCCTTTCTTCCTTTTGTTCATTCCAGTTAGTATTCATCTTCAGAACTTAGTTCAGCTAAATGCAGTGAGCTGTCCTGAATTGGTTGTCTTGAAGCAGAAAAAAGACATTAATGGAAAAACTGGATAAATTTCAATTTGTTAATGTATCAATATTAGTTTCAGTTTTGATAAATGTACCATAATAATGTAAGATGTTAACATTAGCAGAAACTGAGTGGGGAGTATACTGGAACTCTCTCAATTATCTTTTAAGCTTTTCTGTAAAGTTAAAATTAGTCCAGAAAAAAAGATTATTTTTAAAAAATCAATATAACATAAAAGAAGTAGGCTCACAGATATAAGAGAACAAATTAATGTTACCAGTTGAGGTGGGGATGAGACAATATAGGGTTGGGGGAGTGGGAGGTACAAACTACTGGATGTAAGGTAAGCTCAAGGACATATTGTAGAACACACAAAACATAGCCAATGTTTTGTGATAACTGTAAATAGACAAGAACCTTTAAAATTGTATAATATTTTTTAAAGAGTCAGACCCTCACCCTTCTTGAAGATTATCTTGATTATAATTCCTTCTTTACTCCTCCCACCACTTCTTCTTTATCCATTCCTCTGTCAATGGACATGTAGGTTGCTTCCATGTCTTGGCCATTGTAAACAGTGCTGCAATGAACATCGGGGGGGCAAGTATCTTTTTGGACCATGTTTTTCTCTGGATATATGTCCAGGAGTAGGATGGCAGAGTTATATGGTAGCTCTATTTTTAGTTTTTCAAGGAACTGTTCTCCATGGTGGCTGTACCAATTTACATTCCTACCAACAAGGCAGGAGGGTTCCCTTCTCTCCACACCCTCTCCAGCATTTGTTGTTTGTGAATTTTTTGATGATGGCCATTCTGACCAGTGTGAGGTGATATCTCGTTGTAGTTTTGATTTGCATTTCTCTAATAACTAGGTATTTTGAACATCTTTTCATGTGCCTATTGGCCAGCTGCATGTCCTCTTTAAAGAAATGTCTATTCAGGTCGATTTGAGTGGGTTGTTTGTTTTGATGATAGTAAGTATCATAAGCTGTTTGTAAATTTTGCAGACTAACTCCTTATCGTCACATCATTTACAAATATTTTCCCCCAATCTGTGGGTTGTCTTTTTGTTTTGTTTATTATTTCCTTTGCTGTGCAAAAGCTTCTGAGTTTAAGTAGGTCCCATTTGGTACTGGTGCAAAAAATAGAAATATAGATCAATGTACCAGGATAGAAAACCCAAAAATAAGCCCAAGAATCTATGGTCAATTAATCTATGACAAAGGAAGCAAGACTACACAGTGTTGGAAAGACAGTCTCTTCAACAAATGATGCTGGTAAAACTGGACAGCCACATGTAAAAGAATAAAATTAGATCACTCCTTAACTCCATACACAAAATAAGCTCAAGACAGATTAAAGATCTAAATGTTAGACAGGACACTACAAAACTCTTAGAGAAAACATGGGCAGAACACTCTCTGAAAAAAATCACAGCAAAATCTTTTTTAGTCCGTCTCCCAGAACAGCAGAAATAAAAGCAAAAATAAACAAATGGGAGTCTCTGTTATTAACCATTAAGCTATGCTGCATGTGGAAATATAAAAATGTTTGTTGTAAGCAATTATATAGTATTCATAGAGAAAATTAAAGGAAAACATATCAAATCATAGGGGTTGTCTCTAAGCTATGGAATTATGAATGATTTTGATTATTTTATTTATCTTTTCTTTATTTTATATTAGTTGTACCACAGATACATATTTCTTATGAAGAGTAATAATTACTTATAGTGGTAATTGCCTCTAGAGACAGAGTGATAGAAATGAGACTCAGATAAGGTTTAAGGGAAACTCTCATTTAGTTCTTAAAAACCAGAACCAAATACCTTATAATGCCAAAGAATGTTTCTTCTGACCTATGGAAAGGAAAATTTTACAGGACAAAAGCAAAGAACAAGGTTTTTGGTGCCACCTCACCTTTATTTAATTTTTTAAAATAAAGTAGAAATAGTCTATCCACATTCTAACCATTAACATAGTGAATGATTTTAGTACCTGTTCTATTAAATTCTTTCAAAAACTTTTTGCATGGTACCCATGCTTACTGATAGGTGTCAATGGCACCCCACTCCAGTACTCTTGCCTGGAAAATCCCATGGATGGAGGAGCCTGGTAGGCTGCAGTCCATGGGATCACGAAGAGTCAGACACGACTGAGCGACTTCACTTTCACTTTTCACTTTCATGCATTAGAGAAGGAAACAGCAACCCACTCCAGTGTTCTTGCCTGGAGAATCCCAGGGACAGGGGAGCCTGGTGGGCTGCCGTCTATGGGGTCACACAGAGTCTGACTTAGCAGCAGCAGGATAATTTGGCTCCACAAGATTTACTTTTTCATTCAAGTTCTAGCAGAATAGGGTAGCTTTATGTGCACCAATGTGTCCTCACTGGGCTTCCCAATTGTTAAAGCACCTGGTCCATAATAATTCAGCAAGATGTAGTACCCGGATTCAAATATCTCTTTGAGTGTAAAATTTTATACTCAGAGTTCCTCAGAACCTTTCAAATGAATTATTAAGGGAAATGCTAACTATAGAAGTTGCCTACATACTCAATGATCTACCCTAGAATTAAATGTCTTATATTGACTCAAGAAGTATTTTTACTCATTTACCTCACAGGATGAAGTGACTGGCTGTATCAAGGGATGTTATTAAAAGTAACTCATCACTGTTAATATTGTCAGGATGTTTGAAAAGGGTGTTGATCATTATAATCCACATATAATCTAGTCCTAGAGAAGAAGTTTTACTCTGACCTTATTATCAAGTATTTCTAAATATTATTTTACTTTTAACCTTATGAACACTTTGAATTCTATACTTGTTTGTGCATTCTTTTCTTATTTTGTTATTAAAAAGTCTTAAAGTAAAATTTTTGGCCTAAGAAAGAGGAATATCTACATGACATTATTATATGCAAAAATTTCTTAAACAGGACTCAGAAAGACATTGACTTAAAAGATTTGCAAATTGGACATCATTAAAATTAAGTTTCTGTTCATCAAAAGATACCATTGGGAGAACAGAAAGACAAGCCATAAACTGGGAAAAATTATTTCTGAAGATACTTCTAATGAGCAAACCATTTTGACCATGGCCAAGAGACTCAAAAAGATAATTCACAAAATAAAAATATCAAAATGACCACTAAACAAGAAAATATGCTCGGCATCATTAGTTATCAGAAAAGTGCAAATTTGAAAAAATAATAAGGTACCGTGATTCATCCATCAAAATAAAAGATACAGCTTGTGAGCAAATACATGACCATATAAATAAAAGTCCAGGTTATCCTAAACCGAACATTAGACTACTTGGAATCAGAAGATTCCAATTTTCATCCTAATTCCACTTACTAAGGGTACCACTGTTGGAGAAATTGTTGTTGTTTAGTCTCTGAGTATGTCCAACTTTTTTGTGACCCCGTGGACTCTAGCTGCCAGGCTCCTCTGTCCCTGGGATTTCCCAGGCAACAATACTAGAGTGGGTTGCCATTTCCTTCTGCAGGGGACCTTCCCAATCCAGGGATCAAACTTGTGTCTCCTGCATTTGCAGGAGGAATCTTTACCACTGAGTCACCAGGAAAGCCCATTGGAGAAATTACCTTAGATAATACCTACTTCACATGGTTGTTGAAAGAATTAAATAAAACACACAAAAAAAATATTTTAAAATTTTAAAGTGAAATATTCATTACGTTTAAAAGCAGTCAAGGCTAATCTAGAAACATGAGCCTGATAGTGAACAACAATAACAAACCATCGCCAACAAAAACAGAGTATTATGAGGAAACAATTTGTTTAGAATTTTTGTCTTTCCTGAGATTGTTTAGAATTGCTTTAAAAATATTTGTCATCCTTCTTTAAATTCTGTCTAAGTGAATACTAACATGAGTTGAAATGAGTGAGAAATTGCTGGTTCTCCCCGAGTTAGTTTGTGATAAGCTGTCAGAAGAGACGATCAATTTGCCAGCATAAAAACCCGTTCATGCAAAATAGGTTTGTTGAATATGCAATATACCAAAAGTCGGGTTGAATTTGTAAACAGAAAAATAAAAGATAAAACTTGATCAGTCTTTCAGAATATATAACCTGTACAATCCCATTTTATCCAGTGTCCACTCTTCCAGCTGCCCCCAAGTTAATGAAACGTAAACATCTCAAGAATAGCCCAATAAAATCTATTTTAGCCTTTGTTTAGAGCGAAAAATGAATGACAGAGTGAGATGAATGTAGCAGCTCTTTTCATCTCTCATTGTGCAGCTGAGCAGTTTGTAGAAAAATAATAGATGCCACCAGACCTTCCCAAAGGAGTTTCTGAATATAACTACTTTGACTTTTATGTTTAGAGATGTCAACTCTGCCAGATGATTTGCTCAAGTTTCTTTAAAACTTAACACATTCCTCAACACCTTCCAAATAGCCTCTGCTCCCAATATTTCCCACTGGATCATTCTCATTGAGATAACTTTGGATTTTGTTGCTAGAGCGAATGTACATTGTTTTAGTCTTATCTCATTTGAGCTCTCAGTACTTAACCCTTCCTCCTTGAAAAACTGGAAAAGCTTGTGTGGTCCCATACTCTCTTGGTTTTCTTTCCATCTCAATTTCCTTGTTTGTAGTGTTCTTTGTGAACTCTATTTCTGCTCATCTTTTAAAATTTGATGGCCCTTAGGTTTTGCCCTGTGTCTCCTTTATTCTCTCTCCCAAAGCAATCTCATCCATTTTTCTACCTTCTAATATCATTTGACAATGACTATCAAACCTCTAGCTTCTGCCAAGATTTTATTCCTGAGCTCTAGACTTGTGTAACTCCCTATTGGACATCTCCACTTAGGTTTCCTGTAGAGACTTCAAAACCAACAATTCTTTAGTAGACTGTCTTCTCTCCACCCTGATGCTGCTTCTGTTGCTGTCATATTTCTCGGTACGTGCACTATCACCCACCAACCTCTTTCTCTCCATAGTCTTCATTTTCACGCCATCTGTAAGTCCAGTTAAATCTGTCTGCTAAACAGTGCTACCATCCATTCACTGTCCATCTCATTTCTTTCAGCTGTATAAATGCTTGACTAGAGTCCACTCTGCCCATAATTGCCAAATCTGATATGCCCTCTCCTTGCTGAGTACCCCCCATTTTTGCCCAAAGATGTGCATATCCTAATGGCTGTTAATGCCTATTTGCTGTTATGGCTCTGGAAGAGTGAGATTACTTTTCAGAAAACTTATTTTTTAGTTTAACAATCTTTATTTTTTACCTCCAAACACACTAAATAAATATAGCATGTGGAGTAATGTTACAATCTTAATCAAAGGCACATTTAGCAATTTATGTGACACTGAAGGACAAATTTGATGTGAATACAGTTTTGGGGTGAATCTGAAACATGTTTTGCTTGCATAAGCTGAATTAGAGTGATGAGAAAGTATGGTTCTTTCAACTGCTATGAACATGCACTATTTTCACATTAGCCTTTTCTTTAGCTTTATAGTTATTTTGTGATTGTTTGAATGTGTGTGCAAAAACCTCATTTGTAGTGTGATTTGAATACAAGATAACAATATACCCGTTCCTAAGACTTTCTCATTGACATTCTCCTTCACTACTCACAAGCAAATTCTTTCTTTAGCAAGTACAGTGAATTTTCAGGTATTTACACATTATACATACAGATTGTGTTTATCATCACACTGTGATATTATGACTTATAAGAAATATATATTTGTATTACGTGACGATTTTGGTGTTTGAAGGTAATTCATGTTAACAGTTACAGAAATAGAGATGAAATTGATAATAACCATATATATATACACATTCATGTGTGTGTTGAGGAAGGACATGGAAATAAAATGTGAATTAACCAATAAAGGATCATGACTAAGCATGATGGCACTGGCTTGGTCACTCAGTCGTGTCCAGCTCTCGTGACCCCGTGGGCTGGAGCCTCCAGGCGCCTCTGTCATGGGATGCTCCAGGCGAGAACACTGGAGTGGGCTGCCATTCCTTCTCCAGGGGATCTTCCCAACCCAGGGAGAGAACCTGGGTCTCCTGCACTGCAGGCAGATTCTTTACTGACTGAGCTACAAGGGAAGTGTATGTGTGTGTGTGTGTGTGTGTGTGTCTTTTAAAGGTATGTTTTTTATGTTAATGAGGTGATTTCTTAAACGTTCTTATATACCCTGAGAATGGGGGACTAACTACCAGGAGAATAAACTGCTTATTAGAGGGTTGGCACTTTCAGTCCCCCCTTAACTCTCCCCTGGCCCTTATATCCCCTCCTCTAGAGAGGGGAGAGAGACTGGACATGACTGAGTTAATTGCCAGTGCCCAACAATTTAACTGGGCTTCACAGATGCCTCAGACAGTAAAGAATCTGCCTGCAATGCAGGCGATGAGGGTTTGATCTCTGAGTCAGGAAGATCCCCTGGAGAAGGGAATAGCGACCCACTTCAGTATTCTTGCCTGGAGAATTCCATGGTCAGAGGAACAGGATAGGCTAGTCTGTAGAGTCACAAACAGTCAGACACGACTGAAATGATTTAGTACTCACGTAATGATTTCAACCATCCTGCCTATGTAATGAAGCCTTCATAAAATTCCGGAAGGATGGTGTTCAGAGTTTCGGGGTTGGTGACTAATAGATATCTGGGAAGAATGGTGCACGCTGACAGAGCATTTACCTTGCCTTATGCATCTCTTCCATCTAGCTCTTTCCAAATTATATCCTGTTCTAACAAACTGGGCTTCCCTGGTGGCTCAGCTGCTAAAGAACCTGCCTCCCCATGTAGAAGACTCAAGAGATGAGGGTTTGAGCCCTGTGCTGGAAAGCTCCCATGGAGAAAGCAATGGCAGCCTACTTCAGTATTCTCGCCTGGCAGGCTGCAGTCCATGTGGTTGCAGAGTAAAACACAGCTGAGTATGCACATGCACACACACACACACACACTAAGCTGCTGCTGAAGTAAGTAAAATGTTTCTCGAAATTCTATGAGCTGCTCTAGCGAATTATTGGACTTAAGGAGGGGTCCCTGGGAACCTCTAGTCAGGAGTGCAGGTCCCAACCTGGATCTGTGACTGGTGTCTGAAGCCCAAGGAGCGGGTCATTGGAACCTTCAACTTAGAGCCAGTTAGTAAGAAGCACAGGTGAAAGCTGGGTGTGTGATTAGCTTCTGAAGTGAGGCTAGGGGCAGTCTTGTAGGTCTGAACCTTTAACTTGTGGGATCTGACGTGATCTCCGGGTAGATAGTGTCAGAATTGAGTTGTAGGACCCCCAGCTCTTGTTGGAGTGCATATGTTGGTATAGGGAAACATGCCTGCCCCACATTGAGATTCAGAATTTCCTTTTAAATATTTATAGAAATGTTTTAGCATTCATGTGATATCTATTTATCTGTATGTGATTGTTTATATGTCTTTATTTGGGATGGAACACGTAAAAACATGCCACATTAAAATAATAGAATTATTTTCAATTAATGACTTTTCATGTAGCTGAAGAGTTTTCAAAAACAAATGAAAGTCTTCGAGAGACTCAGTTATACTCTCCTTTCTCTTGGGATAAACTCTGAACTCTTTAACGTAGTTTGAAAGGATAGATGACCTAACCCCTGCCTTATCTGATATCATTTCACATGTTACCTTTCAGCCATGTGGAATGACAGAAACCTTGCACCAATGTGGGAACTGCATTTCTCTAAAAAGGACCTGAGCTGGCAGAACCAAGACTGACATGATTAAGTTCTCATATAATAGAGGATTCAGGGAAAACCATAAAATGGTAATAAATGTGTATATCACAGCAAAGAGGAATTTTAGAAAGTATCTTTTTTTAGAGCTGACTGAATCAACAAATGCCTATTCTCCTAAATGTTCTTTTTGAATACTTCCTGAAAAATCACGGTACTGTGATGATGTATTAAGGCAGAATACTTACCTGTTTTGTTATACTGGCTACCTCCATTAAAAGTTTGCAAATCAATCCCTATTACTTTCAAATTTAGGTAGGCTACTCATAAAGATCAATTTGTAGACCTGTGCCATTCATCCTGTGTTTTACTGATTACAGAACTCTCCTTAGATCTTATGTAGCTTTTTGTTGTTTCAGTTTGGTTTTTAACCAATATTGGGGAACTTCAGTTTTTAAGGCCGTATCTAAAGATTTTTCTTGAAGACCTTCTTAGGGGAAATGTTATTAATTATCTGGGCTTTGATAAAAGCATCTCTGTGACTGCTTTGTCAAGAAGGATATTAGGGGCACTTCCCTGGCAGTCCACTGATTTAAGACTTTACCTTCCAATGCATGGGGAATGGCTTTGATCCCTTATTAGGGAGTTAAGGGCTTCTGTGCCCCCCCTCAACAAAAAAAAAGCCAAAATGAAACATAAAACAGAATCAATACTGTAATAAATTCAATAAAGACTTTAAAAATGGTCTATGATTTAAAAAATATAAAGCCTTAAACAAAAATGAACGGCTATTAGGGCACAAGAATGCAAGCAGAGAGATTAGTGTGGAGGCTAGTAGAATAATCCAAGTAAGAGATAGGAGCAGCCTAGCTAGGCCAATGGCAAGGAGATGGAGAGAAATAGAACAAATAAGATTTTACAATAAGAAATCCTGCTTTTTGTGACAGCATGCTTGAACCTGGAGAACATTATGCTAAGTGAAATAAGCCAGACACAGAAAGACAATTGCTACATTATACCACTCACATAAAAATTCTATGCCAGTCAAACTCTAGTATAGACCTCAGAGACTAGCTGAAGTCCCAAGGGTAGGAGTGTAGATAGTGAACATAGAAGGCTTTCCTATTCAGATTCAGATTAGCACATCCCATCACTTCATGGCAAATAGATGGGGAAACAATGGAAACAGTGACAAACTTTATTATCTTGGGCTCCAAAATCACTGCTAATGGAGACTGGAGCCGTGAAATTAAATGACACTTGCTCCTTGGAAGAAAAGTTATGACAAACCTAGACAGCATATTAAAAAGCAAAGCATCATTTTGCCGGCAAATGTCCATACAGTCAAAGCTATGGTTTTTCCAGTAGTCATGTATGGATGTGAGAATCGGACCATAAAGAATGCTGGCTACCAAAGAGTTGATGCTTTTGAACTGTGGTGCTGGAGAAGACCCTTGAGAGTCCTCCGGATGGCAAGGAGATCAAAACAGTCAATCCTAAAGGAAACAATGCTGAATATTCATTGTAAGGACTGATTCTGAACCTGAAGCTTCAGTACTTTGGACGCCTGATGCAAAAAGCCAGCTCACTATCCTGATGCTGGGAAGGATTGAAAGCACTAGGAGAAGGGGGCAACAGAGGATGAGATGGTTGGATGGCGTTACCAATTCGATGGACATGAGTTTAAGGAAACTCCAGGAGATGGTGATGGACAGGGAAGCCTGGTGTGCTGCAGCCCATGAGGTGGCAAAGAGTCGGACATGACTGAGCAACTGAAAAACAAAGAACAAAGTGGATAGTGAATGCCAACAGAGAATAGAATGGTGGTTTCCAGAGGAGGAGGAGAGGGGAAAAGAGGGAGGTATTAGATAATGATATGTTTCAGTTATATAAGATGAATAAGTCCCAGAGATCTGCTATATAGTAGAGCATAGTTCTTATTGTTATTTAATCACTAAGTTGTAGACTTAGCCTGCCATGGACTGTAGCCTGCCAGGCTCTTCTGTCCATGGGATTTCCCAAGCAAGAATACTGGAGTGGGTTGCCATTTCCTCCTCCAGGAGATCTTCCCAACCCAGTGATCGAATCCCTGTCCCCTGCATTGGCAGACATTTACAACTGAGCCACCAGGGAAGAATAGTCCCTGTAGTTAATAATACTGTATTGTCCACTTCAAATTTGCTAAGAGGGTAGAACTTATGTTAAATATTGTTATCATCATAAGAATCAATTAAACAGAGCGAGATGAAACTTTTGAGGGTGAAAGATATATTTATGGCTTGGAGTGTGGTGATGGTGTCACAGATGTATACGTCTCTCCAAACATCAAAGTTTACATATTAAGTATGTACAGCTTTTTGTGTATCAATCATAGATCAGTAGACTAAGGAAAAAGAATGAGCAACTGAAGTGTGTAAGACTAAAGAAGAAATAGGTTGGGGTGGGGAAAGTAAGGAATCAAGAGGTTTGTCTTGGACATGTTGTTTAATTTGTTAGATAGACATGCCTGTCTTTTTAGTATTCAAGTGTATCTGTTTATCTGTATGTGAAAATTGTTTACATATCTTTATTTTGGATGGAACATGTAGGAACACGTCTCTTTAAAATACTAGAATTATTTTCAATTAATGACTTTTCACATAGCTGAAGGGTTTTCAAGGACAAATAAAAGTTGTCAAGAGAGAGTCAGTTGTAGTCTCATGCCTTTCAGGATAACTCTAAACTCCTTAACCTAGCAGTGACTCATCTTAAGCAGTCGTTGGAGAGTTGTAGGAAGAAGATGGAAATTTGAAAATTATCTATATGTAGCCATGAGACTAGCTGAGGTCCCAAGGGTAAGCAGGTAGATAGAGAACCTAGAAGGCTTTCATAGTCATATTTAGATTAGCACAGGAATCAAAATGAATAGAAATAGACTCTTGGCAGATTAAATGTCAAAAGAAAACAGCGTAAAACAGGACCCTACCCGGACTTCCTCCTCTTCAACTTACTCATGAAGAATGTGTATACCACTGCAAGTCTTTTTAGAATGAAATGGACCTTACATAAATAATGTAAATCATTTTTTACAGGATGTCTGACTTCCTGCTATGCTAAAGGGAAGGAAGTTAACATTATTCTCTATACTGATCATATGATTTTTATGGCAGCATTCTAAAAGTAGAATTAAAGAGCAAGTCCACCTGAATTTATTACCAAATTCAGTATCATTTTCACCAGAATCAGAAGTGCTTGGCATATTTGGAATGCAAAGGGATAATTCTTAATAAATCCCATTCTGCAGAAAATCCACTTAGCTGTCTTGCAATATATTTTCCAGTAAACCCAAGTTATTAGAACTGCTGAAATTCTATTTTCCTCAAAACAAAATATTCCAGAAGAACCATATGAGGAGTTCTTTAGACAGTAGAAGCTAACTTCTGCCATCATATACTCTCAAACCACAGTTTATGTCTTGATAGCACAATGACAGATCTCTTATTCAGGATTTGCATCAGAAATTTTTAGGGACTTTAATTTTAAAGACTCATACACAGGCCTTACTTTTAGAATTCAAATTTGGGAGATGTGTGAAGAGACTATTCTGAAAAAATTACCCCATGATTTTGCTGTGAATCCCTAGTTAGGAGCTACTGCTTGATGAGAATAACCTTTGGGTCTTTAAGAGTTTGAGATCCAGACCATTTCCTAGGAAATGTTTCCTTAAGACCGCTATCACACCCAAGACCTGTCTACCCACCTACCTACGATCTGCCTGTGTGCCTACAACCCACCTGTGAAAGTCACCTTTTCATTTACATTAGATTCAGGTCAGAGACTTTCATTTTTACAACAAAATAGATAATTTTGTCAAACACTTGCCAAACATTTTATCCAAAGCAGATATATCACCTTAAATTATTGAGAATAAATATATTTTTGGAGTATATGGTGACTTCTATATTAAGTTAATTGCTCTCCTAATTTGAGCAAAATCTGAGTTAGTCAATAAGTGTCCAGCAGGGACTATACTGTATGAGTTGTATTCTTAACTACCAATCTAAACCTCTCTTGAATGATCAGAAAGCCAACTTCCTAGACCGTATCCCTTTGTTTACTTTTATTCCCTATGGAAATGCCTTCAGAAAATGAAAAATTTAAACACTGAGTCCTCAAGTTTTATGAAGGTTTATAAAAGAGATAACTTCACCTAATAAAAACTACTATTATGAACACTGTCTACATGATACATTTCCCTTCAGAGTGAAAAACCAGGGGAAAATGTATCTAATATAAATTGATATGCTTCATTTTATTTATAAAGAGGATTATTTAAGTGCTTTGATCTTAACTGCAGTGATCTTAAGTGCTTAATGTACTACTGTAGTAATCACTCCTAACCAAGGCTTTCTGGTTCAAGCATCTTCTCACGCCACTTGGCCTTCATTCTTTAATCCTTGCTTTAATGGAGCTATGTGGGCATGCATGCTAAGTCACTTCAGTCATGTCTGTGACCCCATGGACTGTAGCCCACCAGGCTCCTCTGCCCATGGAATTCTCCAGGCAAGAATACTGGAGTGGGTTGCCATGCCCCCTCCAGGGGATTTTCCCAACCGAAGGATTGAACCTGTATCTCTTGAGTCGCCTGCATTGGCTATGGGTTCTTTACCATTGGTGCCACCTGGGAAGCCCATACCCATAATACCACACCTATCCTTTTATTGTAAGTTACTTCAAATCCCTTTTTGGAAGCAGATTATTAGTAATAAAATCTATCCTAGGTTCTATTCTTTCATCCAGTTAATATCCATTTATCTTCCATTATTGTGAGACCAACTCCAACATGTCTAGCGTGAAGCTAGTCTAAGTAAATCCCAAAACCTTCTGCTTTTTTTGTTTGTAAAACATTCCCTGCCATGATAAGAGTCTCTCTCTATGGAAGATCACATTGTGGTCAAGGGTCATGAATGTTCATTTTACCATCTGGAATGGAATGTTGTCATTCTTCTCTCCACTCTCTTCTTCTGCATCATCACTGATATTTAAGCACTTTCTATCAGCCAAGCACTATGCTGAAAGATTTACATCCAATCCTCACAATAAGGTTGAAGGCCATCCTAAACAAGGTCCCTAGTTTAGATGAGAAACTGAAACTTAAAAGATTAAACATCTTGCATTCAATACATGTTTTCAAAGAAATGCATGAACTTAGCTAGCCATAGGTCAAGTTATTAGATTTAGTTTGGGCTGAGACTAGGAGACACAAGTTAAGAATATGCTCTGGCTCTGGATGCAAAAATCAAATACTACTGCTCCAAGCAGTTCTCTGGGGCTTTCTCAGTCTCACTGCAGATTAAAAGAACAACCTTGCATGTGGTTGTGTTGCATGGGGGCAGACAGTTCAATTTAACATAACATGTAAAACAGGGTTCTCCTTTTCTCTTTACCTGTGTTATTTATGTTTGAAATTTAAATAAGGGTAGATCCAAAGGATCAGACAGATTTCAATAACTGCCCCAAGGCCCATAGAATTCAAGTAATAAGGAATCATGCCCAGTATCTACTTAGTTGACCACTGACTATGCCATGATTACCAGTCCCCAAAATGGGTTTCTACAGTACTTTTTCTGCATTTGGAGAGTTAGCTGTCATCTACTTAACACAAGGCATTTATTTCACTATATCCTTGAGAATGATAAGTGATAGTCCATTTGACTCATATTGCTTTACTACTGGATCCAAAATTAATTAGTAGAAGTAAGGATTTAATGACCCAGTAAGTCTTCTCTAGCAGCATTGTGTTGGGAATCAGGAAACCTGTTTATTCTAGTAATGTGTGACTTCATAAATTATTTAAGTACTCTCAGACTCAGCTTTTTAACTGTGTAAGTAAGTTGTTTTAGATTGTCTTGAAGGTGTCTCTCAACTCTGAAAATCGATGAAGTTATCAGTCTCTCTGATTTACTGTCTCAAGTGACTCTTTATGAAGATGCAGGTTTGCTTCATATAATCTTCAATCTGGCAAAAAAATAAAAATGTTCAAAATCAACAGGCTAAAGCAAGAAAGAGCTTCTTACAACCCAAGGATAAATTTAGACATGAACTGTTCTCACATGCCTTATCCAGTGATTCATGAGGATTTTCTTTCATTATTACTTGTTTCCCTAACTGACTTTGGACATGGGCATCTGATACATGAAGATGAGGTTAAATAATCAGTGATGAATTTTTTAAAAAATTAAATGTAATAATTAATTCCCATTGTATCATTCCCTGAATGAGGTCATTTTTCCAAGTTAACAGATCCTAACACATTGCTTTTATTTATCTAAGGCATGTAATTATAGACTGTGCTCTAAACCTATAAATGTTTAACAACATATTTCCTTACAGATGTTTAAGGAAGACAAATCTTTCCTTTCACTCACTCCCCAGTTCAGTGAAATCAGCTCTGCACTGAGAAACCTGGCCATCCCTTGGTTTCAGGTCCGTTGAAACCCTTGTCTTAAAAGATTTTAAAAATCAGAACCTCAATTACAATGATTCCAATTTAGTCCAAAAAAAAAAAACCCTGCCATAATCTCTATCTTTTTAATTTATTAGCCTTTATTTCAATTTCAATATACTTTACATACAACTTGCTTATTTTTAAAATTTTATGTTTACTTTTCTAAATTCATTCCCACCTGCAATTCTTTCCCTATTTCCAAAATGGCCATAAGCCAAACCCCACTTTCTTCTAACTTAACTTTTCCAGACTTCTTAATGGCTATTTCCTGTCATTGTTCTCCTATAGGATTTCCTTAGTCCACTCCTAATGCCTTTGGCAGCGACAGGTTTATACTGAAATTGATAAAAGGTAGGGAACAGTCATCAACACAGTCCAGAGGAGAAGAGGCTGATTCATTATGACATAACTAAGCTGAAAAGCACAGTCTAATGGACTATTTTGGTAGCATGACTTGAGACTCAGAAGCTACGCTTTTTACTCCCTGGAAATGGTTGCTTTTAAATGGTATTCCCAAGGTCAGGAAGGAAACATGACATCACCAAGGAGCAGCTGTTCCTGAGGTAGTGAAAAAAAAACTCAAGAAGCTCCTGTGTTTAAAGGTGCATGAGTTCTGACTATCCAGTTAGCTGAGAGATAAAATAAATACTAGGAACCGGGGCACTAACTCAGAGGAAAAGGGACTGGAGTTGTGTCTTGAGAAATCAGTGTCTGAATCTTTGTAAAAATACTTCCCAATGAAATTTATTGTGTTTTTTTTTTTCCATTTTGTAAGAAAAATAAGTGATACCATTTTCTTCTCACCTACAAGATCAATTGACAAGTTCAGTTTCTCCCTACAGAATTCAGTGCTAAAGCTCAAAACACATAGTTCACAGGATCTGTGTTTGCCTCAAACCACATGAAGATTTGTACAGAAGTGATGGGAACTATTTTTGAACTGTCTAGACCTTGAGTATGAACATTTGCAGCACAGTATTATAAAATAAAATTTATTGACGTTAAATAATATGGACATATCCTTTAAAGAATTTGAAGAACCTAATATTTAAGCATATTTGGAAAATTATTACTTTTTCAAACTGGTTAGAACTTTATGTAAAGATAAAGAAGACAGAATTTTGCTAATATCTCACTTGTTATAACTTCATGAGTTTTTTATTTTATTTAGAAGCTACGCTAAACTGCATAACTTAGCTTTGTTGTCAAACTTACGAACATTGGAGGTTATATATGTATACACATAAATATGATAGCTGTAAAACTTTGGAGTTAAGTTTAAAAATTACATCTCTTAAGTGAATGTACTGGTTCTCTATTGTGGAAACAAATTACCACCAACTTAGTGGCTTAAAACAAAACATTTATTCTCTAATAGTCCTGGGTCAGAAGTGTAGAATCCAAGTGTTGACAGGACTGCTATCCTTCTGGAAAATTGAGGGGAGAATCCATTTTCTTGTCTTTTTCAATTACTAAAGACCACCTTCTTCCTTTGGTTCCTGACCTTTTGCATCTGTTGACATACCCCTACTGTTCCCTCTAATCTCCTGCCTCGCATAAGGATATTTGTGACTACATCAGATCCTCATCTCAAAATCCTTAATTTAAACCATCTGCAAAGTCCCTCTTCCCACAATAAGGTAAGATTTGCAGGGTAAGAGAATTAGGATATGGACATCTTTGAGGGTCGTTTTCAGCCTAGCACAGTAAGATTCATATACCCAGTAATATACTTCATAAGGGCTTCCTTGGTGGTTCAGTGGTAAAAAATCTGCCTTCAGTGCCGGAGATGCAGGAGACATGGGTTCAATCTCTGGGTCAGGAAGATCCCCTGGAAGAGGAAATGGCCATCCATTCCAGTATTCTTGCTGGAAAAATCCCACGGACAGGGGAACCTGCAGGCTACAGTTCATAGGGCTGTAAAGAGTCAGACACAGCTGAGTGACTCTCTCTCTCTCTCACACACACACACTTCATAAATCCTGTAGTCTTAGTGGAAAATATAGTCAAAACTCAATTAAAAGATATTTATAAGTAGAAGTCAAACAAAGGTTCTACATGATAACATTTATGGAGTTTTTCTCATCCTTTCTTCATCAGTGTACAGAGTCCATTTGAAAAAATCACCTCGATCATCTTCTGAGTTGATTGTCATGTTTAAGCCATGATGTCCGGGGATTTCATGTTTCTTGGCCCTTCTCTGGGACGATTATACTCATAAGGAGATCATGAAGAGCAAGCAGGTAGTTAGGAAACATTAAAATAAATATAATGTCGATATGGGGAGGGAGGTGGGAGGGGGGTTCAGGATGGAAACACACGTATACCCGTGACAGATTCATGTTGATGTATGGCAAAACCAATACAATATTGTAAAGTAATTAGCCTCCAATTAAAATAAATAAATTTAAATTAAAAATAATAATAATAAAATAAACATAATGTCATGTAATTAAAGCAGACAACTCACCCTTCAACCAAAGTTCTCTGATTCTGCTGATTAAAGAATTTCTTGGTGTGTCTCAAACTTTATATGCACTGACTTGGATGTATAGAATCTGCCCCAAGAAAGGTCCCTGGACACAGTGGTAGTGTTAGCAGTGCCTGCACGAATTTAAAGTACCCAGTCGACAAATTAAAGATTGAGCCAAACTTCTATGATTGTTTTCTTTTCTAATAGAGGCCAAAATTGGTTTATTTCTGATTGTGCCACTGTATCAATTTAGCAAATATACAGTTGGCCTTGTGTTGGTACTCCCGGAGAACATTCTCTTGTTTGACCACAGCTTCCTCACTCACAATATTTTCGTGTGTGCTAATGTTGACAAATATGTCATAATCTATCACTTTCTTGAGAATTTATGATCCTCTTACACAATACAGTTCATTGCAGCGGCATCAGTTTCACTAAGCAAACTATGTTTTCTTCATTTTTGTCAATATCTACTCAAACATGTACCATTTCATGGATTTTTGTTCTTACACATTTGTCCTGATGAAAATGTATTGAAATGTTAGTCTTTCTTTCTTTTTTTTTCCTGGGAAATAGTATTTGTCAGAGTTTGATTACTACATCACAATGGAAAAGACCCAGTTTCAACATGAAGTGCTTTAATCTAAATCAATTCCAAATAATATGGCTCTAAAATTCTAGAGTTATGATTGATATCTCTGATAAGGCCTTTTAATTCTGTAAAGGGATTATGGGTGGGGTGAAGCTCTCATTAAACACATATTATATTTAATTTAGTTTTGCAACATTCCTTGCTAATTTTCAATTCAATGAGATGTATCTTGGAATGCTTAAGAATAAAGATCAGGATGGTTTTGATTGCCAAAGCCTGAAATTATATATTTTTTTAAATCAGGCATAATTTAGTTTCTATATAACCTATAGGGCATTATAAAGTTATTTAAAATTAACTCCTTGTTTTGTTGACCTATAAGAACAGACTCACAATTCTCCAGAGATACCACTTAAAGCTAAGGATGCATTCAGCCATCCATCTATTGCTCAATACAAATTAAGCATTTATGACCAACCAGAACACTGTCAGGCTTGTAGGATACAGTGGTAAATAAGACATTGTCCCTGTCTTCAGGCAGATTACATTGCAAGGGGAAGATGGCGTGCAAATTGACACATTCCATACAGCAGGACAAGAGCTGTATGATGGAGAAAAGTATAATGAACTATGGAAATATATAGTGAGACATCTAACTTAGTCCTAGCTAGTCAGGAAAGGATTCCTGTGGGAAATGTCATATAAGCTGGAATTTAAGGGACTTCCCTTGTGACTCAGCTGGTAAAGAATCCACCTGCAATGAGGGAGACCTGGGTTCAACCCCTGGATTAGGAAGATACCCTAGAGAAGGGAATGGCTACCCACTCCAGTATTCTGGCCTGGAGAACCCCATGGACTACCTTCCATGGGATCACGAAGAGTTGGACACAACTGAACAACTTTCACTTTCAGGAATTAGCCAAGGAACAAGGGACTGGGTGAGTGTGTGCATGAATGTGTGAGTGTCTGCATGAATATGTAAGTGTTCGTGGGGAAGGAAGTTTTCCTAAAATAGTTCAGTATGCTGGAGCATAAAATGGCATGGGGCAGAGTGTGTGTGTTTGTTGATAGGATAATGGGTGAGAAAAGACAAGGCTGAGTCAGGCGTTGGGTAATAAAGCTCTTTTTTATTCGATGTCAAGGAATGCGGATTTATTAAGGGGACAACAGGAAAAGGAAAGGTTTTAAGCCCTGTGGAGAGGGAGGATGAGGAGAGAGGTGGGCGACAGGATCAAGTGTGAGTTACAGGAAAATCATTCCCAGGTGGCGCAGTGGTGAAGAATTCGCCTAACAATGCAGGAGACGCTGGAGATGTGGGTTCAGTCCTTGGGTTAGGAAGATCCCCTGGAGAAGGAAATGACAACCCACTCCAATATTCTTGCCTGGAAATTCCGATGGCTAGAGGAGGCTGGCAGGCTATAGTCCATGGAGTTGCAAAGAGTTGGACACAGCTGGGCATGCACACACATTCACACACTTTCCAGCTACAGAGAGGCAGCCGGATTGCGGGGAGACTGGAGAAGGAAATGGCAACCCACTCCAGTGCTCTTGCCTGGAGAATTCCATGGATAGAGGAACCAAGCAGGCTACAGTCCATGGGATCGCAAAGAGTCAGACTTGACTGAGGGACTTTCACTTTTCATGAGATGAATAGGGCTTTCCAGTGGCTCGGTGGTAAAGAACCTGCCTGCAATGCAGGAGACACAGGAGATACATGGCAACCCACTCCAGTATTCTTGCCTGGAAAATCTCATAGACAGAGGAGCCTGGCAGGCTACAGCCCCTGGTGTTGCAAAGAGTCAGACACAACTGAATTGACTGACACAATTCACGAGATAAACACAACACACGAGATAAACCACCAAGTGGTACGTAAGCACAGCTCAGGGTTAATTTTGAGGTTGCTCCTGCGTGCCCCAGAATGTACTGGTCTGCCACAATTGACAGACAAGGAATGTTTTCAGACGATGCACAACTCCAAAGAGTACCACTCCCTTTCCAGCCCTGAGAGGACTGTCCTCTTACATAGGGCTGGTTGCCAGTGCAAAAGGGCGTCAAGAACCTGACCAGTTTCACTATTTCTTTTTCAGAGGTACCTGAAAAATGATGACTAGTTACTCTGTCTTCCCTGTTGCTGCATCTTTGGGAAGAAAGACACCCTATTTTATATCATAGGCTACTGAAGGCACAAATAAGAATATACATGTAAACACGATTATGTGAAAAAGAAAAAAGGTTGGTACAAAATCCAAGATGATATCACTAGAAATTATACTTCTTGGAAATGAGATTATTACATTTTTAAAAATTCTTTATATATAGTCCAACTCAGGAGAAAAAAATGTATAGGCCCCCAAACTTACTTTTATAAAATAAAAGTATTTTGAGTCCCATCTGAAAGATTGCTATTGTTCAGTCATTAAGTCTTGTCTGAGTCTTTGTGACCCTGCGAACCACAGCAGGCCAGGCTTCCCTGTCTTTCACTATCTCCCAGGGTTTGTTCAAATTCACGTCCATTGAATCGGTGATGCCATCCAACCATCTCATTCTCTGCCACTTCCTTCTCCTGCCCTCAATCTTTCCCATCATCAGAGTCTTTTCCAAAGAGTTGGCTCTTTGCATCAGGTGGCCAAAGTATTGGAGCTTCTTCAGCTTCAGCATCAGTCTTATCAATGAATATTCAGGGTTGATTTCCTTTAGGATCACTTTTAGAAATACATCCTAACATTAATGCCTCAAAATATCTCCTTAAAGGTAGAGGGTTATCATTATTATGATTTCACATTTGGTGAAGCTGGGATTCAGTAAACTAAAGTGCATTGTCTAGGCTGCCATGAGCTCATAATACAATGAACAGTATAGGTAGGCTAGGATTAGTTGGTTCCACTCACGCAACTAAATGCTTACTCTATGCCAGATGCTGTCAAAAATGGACCTTTGCCCTTCTGTATCTTGGATTTCCTCCCGTGTTTATAGGATTTTCTCTCTGCGTTGCCTACAATGGACCAGGGAAGTTCCAAACCCAGAGTGGCATGAAGGATTCAAAAGATCACTGCATTCCTAGATAGCTGGGGTGGGTGGCAGTGGAGTGGGGGCAGTGTTTACATGGTTGTTTCACTCTTTGCTGGGCTCAGAGAATCTCCAACTTTCTGTAGAACTCAGCATGGCACTTGCTGGCTTACATTGTGATGCCCCAGAGTCACAGTTTCTGAGAAAAAAAATTCTAAAATCACTTTCTTGGATTTTTTTTATCGTGTTCTTCATCACAATGTCTTGTATGATATAAACATTTGAATCTAAAATTTGCTAGGCAAGTCTTGGGTTACTCATCACTGATCTAGTCTCCAGGCTCTGAAAACAGACTGTAAACTTTGTTATTTTCCCTAGGATCTACTCTTCAGAAGAAAACAACCCAAGCCAAGCATTATTTCAGATATGTACTGAATACTGTACAATGTGGATATATGACTCTTGGAAGGATTGCTTTATATGTCCCTGGAGTAAAAGACATATTATGGTCCAACAACTATTCCTAGGAAAGACATTTCATGTGATGATTTAAAAAAATATTATCTTTTAACAATTTATGCCTACCATTTAAAAGTGATTGAGACATAGCTATTGATTTTAAAGCAGGTTAATTTTAGGGCAAAGTGGGTTTAAAAAAAAAAACATGTCAATCAAAGATTGTCAAGATTCATCTTTAGTCACAACTTAAAATTGATTTTATAAAATTAACTCACTCAGCAACAATTTTAATAGTATTTTGGATTGAGCAACCTATCCCAGTCTTTGTCATTGGCTTTTTTCTCTGAGAATCTGGTATAACAGACCAATGAAATCAAAGGGTAGTTTTCATCTGATGATCACTTAGGCTTCAGAAATAAGTTTTTAAAAAATGGAAAAAAAACTCTCTGGGGTTTAAAGCATAGACTGTCTTAGGCTATGAAGTACTAAAATTAGCAAATCACATTTTCACATCTTCCTTTGTAGTAAGAACCAAAAATGACACAAAATCTATTCTGTGATAATAATAGCTTTCAGCTTTTCCATTATTCCCTGAAGATCCAAATATCTGTCATTCTCATACTTGCAAAAATCTCTCCACCAAAGAAAGTAAAGCTAAGAAAAATATCTCTGTCCCAATTTCCAATTTGTATTATTGCTCCTGTCAATCAGACCCACCCTACTATCACAAATAAGTTAACAGGCAACTCTAAATAAATGAGCCCTTCAAAATTAAAAAAAAAAAAAAGTGTAAATTTTCAACACAAGAGTGTCTTTTGGGGTTTTTATACCCTTTATGAGCCTCAATATGAAATTCTAGTCTGAACTGATAAAAGTAATAGTTTGCTAATAAAGTCTTTTTCATGAGTAAAGCTGGCATTTACCTTCATGTCAAATCTATTGGATTGTTTTAACACAATAATTAGCATCTTAAGTCAGAAAGAGAAGGACAAATATTATGTATTAACACGTGTGTATGGGTTCTAGAAAGACGGTACTGATGAACCTGTTTGCAAGGCAGCAGTAGAGATGCAGACACGGAGAACAGACTTGTGGACACGGGGTGGGAGGGAGAGGGAGGGACAAACAGAGCGGATGGAAGCAC